>BSQZ01000073.1:1952500-2420000 GCA_033239005.1 Lamellibrachia satsuma | reverse complement strand
AACTGTTTATTACCTTGCATTGCGGTCTTAATTTCAGGACGTCAATGTTTCCCTGGTTTCCTCACTCCATGTTTTGAAAGAAAGGTACTGGATATGGTAAGGTCTAGGTAAAACACAATAGGAGACAGTGGATACGAAATTAATTTCTGATTTCGGTTTTGTTAATTAGTGATGAACACAATTTCCAATCTACAGATCTGTATATAATATTATACTTATTTCAAAACAATTGCATTTTCTAACCAAATTCTTATAAATATGTTAGTAAAATCATGTAGCTTTATGTAACCTCTAATTTGGACGAAGGAAAATGACTGTGGCTGAAGGACTTACCGAGTCCCAGAAGTCATCACGACTTTATAGTTTCCGGCGCCATACATATCAGTGTTACAGGTACAGGCTAACCCGTATGTTAAATCTAATTTCCACTGTCTTATTTTCACGACGGATTAAATTTAAAGAGTGAAAAAAGGCCGGCGGAAAACAGTGAAATACGTGTGTGCGTGCGTGTAGTGTGCGTGCGTGCGTGCGTGCGTGCGTGCGTGCGTGCGTGCGTGCGCGCATGCTTGCTCTCTAAATGTACTAATGTCCTGTTCGTCCACAGCAGGTCTCAACCGAGACAGTTTAGATTGAACAACCTGTTGAGGTATGAACCAACTCTGGACAATTTCCGTTTGAATATCATGACATCTACGAGGAGGTTGCATAGACTGGCAGTTGGGATGAGGAGACCACGACGAAGGCGCAAGGGCTGCTAACCAGTCTCACATACCATCATCGCATTCATTAATACCAAGAATGTCTTGGAGAATGTCAGGCTCATGGCCTCCAAACTTCAAAAGAGGGACTTAGACATATAACAAGCGTACAGTATGATCGACCAGGCCAGGGAACGAATGGTAACGATGAGACAAACGATAGATACGAGTACAGTGTATAGTACAAATATGTTACACGTTTAGTCACACTTCTTGGTACATCCATCTCAGCACCAAGGATACCCCGATCGTCCCGACAGAGCAAAGAGCCAATGCCCCCACTACATCCCCACGGGAGCACTACCTGCGCAATCTGGAAATCCCGTTTTGCGACCACCTGTCTGCCGAATTCCACAATCGATTTAACCCAGAAAGCAGGAAGGCTATAGAGATTCTTGCTCTACTCCCCGGGATAATTAAAGAGACGGGAAATGTACAACATGTTGTGGACGGATTGATGTTCTTGGAGTCAGACATGCCAAACGTCTCTTCGCTGCGAGCTGAGCTGAAGGAATGGCAGCGCTATTTGAGGATCACAGAGTCCACACAGTCATCGTCCTCGCCTAACCTGACTGAATGTCTCGAGCACGCAGATGAAGACATCTTCCCGAACATCTGCATCCCGTAGAGGATCGGTTGCACTCTTTCTGTTGGAAGTTGTGAGGCAGAGCTTTCGTTCCCCTGCCTGCAACTTGTCAAAACCTACCTTTGTAGATCGGCTTTCTGGGCTCACCGTGATGAACATGAACCACGGCATGGAGATTGATTTGGAAGCAATTTGTCAAATGTTCAGAGAAAAGAACAAATGGAAAATGTACTCAAGTTACATACTGTATCAACGTGACTCAAATCAGGTGTGCTAATATTATCACAACGGAAAAGGCAACGAGTACTATAGCTTGATGTATAATGATTAACAGATCTGCTGATGGGCAACAGTTATTAAAACACAGCTGATATAAACAGAGTTTCTAGTATCTAGTTGTAACCAGCACCCGGCAACGTTCTATTAACTGATTATTGTCTGCATAATTATATTTTGGTTAGAATGTTAATGTCTTTTGAGATCTTATTCAACTAGTTAGCCTTTTCAGAACTGTTTCGCCAAGCTGACCTCAGTGGTTCTTTAACGTCCCAAATTGAGCGGGACCGACATTAACGTGATCTCCGAGTTACGAGGGATACACAGTCCACAGTGTTGAGAGCCAGGGTTATAAACCAAATCTACCGTGTCCGGTTTGCGTCTTGAATTCAGATCTACGGCATGAAAGGTGGGTGGATGGGATTCCTCCAAAATTACTAATGGAAACAGTAGATCAAATCAGTATTCCACTTGCAAGAGTATTCAACTTGTCATTAAAAGAGGGAGTTGTTCCGTTTGAATGGAAAGAAGCAAACATCATACCATTATTTAAAAAGGGTTCGAGAAATAAGTCAGAGAATTACAGACCAGTGAGTTTAACGTCAGTGATTTGTAAATTATTAGAAAGGTTAATTAAAGACCATATGGTGGACTTCCTCGTTAAGCATAAATTATTAAATTCATCTCAACATGGATTCCTTAAAGCGAGGTCATGCTTAACAAGTATGTTATGTTTTTTGGAAGAAATCACTAAGTGGATAGACGTGGGATCGCCAGTAGATATTATCTACTTAGATTTTCAGAAAGCTTTTGACAAAGTGCCAAATCAAAGATTACTACTTAAATTAAAAGCACATGGTATCGGAGATAGCATTACTGACTGGATAGAACAATGGCTGACTGACAGAAGACAACGAGTTGTAGTAGATGGAGAAGTTTCAAATTGGAAATCGGTTTTGAGTGGGGTACCTCAAGGATCAGTATTAGGACCTATATTATTCTTAATATATATCAATGACTTGGACGACAGTATAACAAGTAACGTAGTGAAATTTGCGGATAACACAAAACTGTTTAGAAAGGTTAATACTGATGGTGATAAACAACATTTACAAAACGATCTAGACAGATTAGTGAAATGGTCTGAGAAATGGCAGATGCTGTTCAATTTTGGGAAATGTAAATGCCTACATACAGGACGTGGGAACTTGAATGTAAACTATAAAATGGGAGATACTGTTCTGGGTACTACTGTAAAAGAAAAGGACTTAGGAGTTACAATAAGCGCTGATATGAAAGTTTCAGAGCAGTGTGGTATTGCAGCTTCAAAGGGTAATCAAATTCTTGGATTGATTAGAAGAAACATAACATACAAGGGAAAAAAGTTAATTATACCTCTTTATAAAGCAATAGTTAGACCTCATTTAGAATACTGTATACAAGCATGGAGACCATATCGTAAGAAGGATATAGATACGCTTGAACGCATACAAAGGAGAGCAACTAAAATGATTCCAGAACTTAGAGACCTTAGTTATGAAGAACGCCTGAAAGAATGTGGTTTAACAACTCTAGAGACAAGGAGGTTAAGAGGAGATCAGATTGAAGTTTTTAAGATATTGAATGGGTATGAAAATATTGATAGAAATATGTTTTTCTCACTCAAGAAGGATAGCAGAACTAGAGGACGAGGTAAAATTACTAAAGGATCAATGTAGATTGGACATCAAGAAGCACTCGTTCTCACAGAGGACAATAAATGAATGGAACAAATTGTCTACAGATTGTGTAACTGCTAGCAGCGTGAATATGTTTAAAAACAAGGTTGACACATATCTCAGGAGGGCGGGTTATAAGTAGGTGAACATTGTTAGACTCTCGATAAGCCAATGGCTTCCTTGTCCACTTGCCATCTGGGCCTTTGGCTTGGATGGCAAATCTTGTTAAATCTTGTTAAACGTTTTAATCTACCAGTTTGCTCTCACTGTTGTTACATGGAACTACTACCTTTAGCAGAATGTCTCCCGATTCACATTCAAATCATGAATCAAATGGTGCGCTTTATACAGAGTAGTTTATAATGCAACAACGGTTTGGATAGACTCTCTTGAGAGGGCGATCTGGGAAGATAACACAGCCAATTAAAATTAAGTTTACATACGTAGGTCTCATAGACTAGGAGCCAGGAGCTTTTATTATGTAAGCCACGCCAAAAAGGTTCCCTGACTATGGAATTACCAATGCCAGCAATTCTAGGTGTGGCCTTACCCTGCCAGCAACCTCCAAAGGGTGAGAAAGGGTTCACTTATTTAACGGAATGACGCTTATTTAATGGAATGATGCAAAAGATAAAACCATGTCAACTGTTCCTGCGGGGTCCCCTGAGTATGGAATGACCAATGCCAGCAATTCTAGGTGGGGCCTTACCCTGCCAGCAACCTCCAAAGGGTGAGAAAGGGTTCACTTATTTAACGGAATGACGCTTATTTAATGGAATGATGCAAAAGATAAAACCATGTCAACTGTTCCTGCGGGGTCCCCTGAGTATGGAATGACCAATGCCAGCAATTCTAGGTGGGGCCTTACCCTGCCAGCAACCTCCAAAGGGTGAGAAAGGGTTCACTTATTTAACGGAATGACGCTTATTTAATGGAATGATGCAAAAGATAAAACCATGTCAACTGTTCCTGCGGGGTCCCCTGAGTATGGAATGACCAATGCCAGCAATTCTAGGTGGGGCCTTACCCTGCCAGCAACCTCCAAAGGGTGAGAAAGGGTTCACTTATTTAACGGAATGACGCTTATTTAATGGAATGATGCAAAAGATAAAACCATGTCAACTGTTCCTGCGGAGTCCCCTGAGTATGGAATGACCAATGCCAGCAATTGTAAGCAAAGGATGAGAAAACAGGGCAATTATTTAATGGAATGACGTCAAGGCTAAAAGCGAGCAATGCCAGCAATTGTAAGCAAAGGATGAGAAAACAGGGCATTTATGTAATGGAATGACGCCAAGGCTAAAAGCGCTGTGAAATCTTCCCTTGGGAATCCCTGAGTATAGAATGAGCAATGCCAGCAATTTTAGGTGGGGCTTCCCCCAACAACCCCCAAAGGGTGAGAAGAGGGGAGCATTTATTTATGGGGATGAGACCAAGGGTAAAAACAGTGTCAAGTCTTCCCTTAGGGTCCCCTGAGTACGACAGGACCAGTGCCCGTAGGGGCTTCCCCTGTAAGCAACCCCCAAAGGGTTGAAAAGGGGCATTAATTTAATGGAATGACGCGATAGATAAAAATAATTATTGATGGCGGCATCCTCATACATGAAACCGTGCTGCAAGTCAACATGTGTAGCCATGGCCAGAGATTGTTTGATGAAGATGTGTTCAGTCGTGGTGAAATCCCATTGGTACTCGACAAGTACTTCTCACCATTGATCAGGTTCGGAGCGAAAGCTGCTGCTATCAGGGTATCATTATACATTTATCATCATTGGACCTCACCAGACCCAGCGGTAGAGTGGGACAGAGCTCCTAAAACAAGGAACATTCAGGGAAGAGTTCACCCGTTTACTCATGGAGGAATTAAATAAGCCGCACTACTGACCAATCATAGGACAGTATACATATCACATGGTGGGAAATGCGATGAAGACCAACAAAGGCATACTGCTGCACACAATAGTTCCAAATTACCTCGAAGGTCAACTGGGGGAGGCCGACACCCTCACCCGATACCTTGATTGCCTTCCATGCAAACATCGTTTCCTCCGATAACGTTCTAGTGAGGTCCACCCATACTGACATCCTTGCCATTTTTCTTAGGCTTGTCAACGTTCCAGCTGTTACCTCCTTGTGTCTGCTTTTTATACGATTTCAAAACCTCATCATCGAGGCAAGGTACAAGGCTCTCATGAGTGGTGGCAATGACACGGACCCCCGGCTAGAATAAAAATGAGTAACTGTGCCTCTCTTCCCCATGCACTAATTTTAAGATGTTTGTCATAGTTGTCAATCACATCAAAAGGGCCCACTTTGTGCAAGGACCTGGAAGATGTCCGACCAGACTGATCCGACTGGTGAGGTGAGTACCACCGACTACAGATGGAACGAGACTGAACACTACTTGGAGAATGACTAGTGCACTCCTGGAGTCCCTCGCAGCCACTGCTACGGACGATGGGGACAGTGTGGGGGTGACGTCAGCAGACGATGGGTCAGGCAATGTATGGAGCGAGGACAGTGATGACATCTAATGGACAATGAACAATGACTGTACCTACTGTCGAGTTCCTTTTTTAGTTATACAGAAACCAAGTGTTTCACTGGAAAGCCTCTTAACAAGCTAACTTTGTACTGTGCTGTAGTATAGTAGTGTCAGCGTTGTGCTGTAGTATAGTAGTGTCGGCGTTGTGTTGTAGTATAGTAGTGTCGGCGTTGTGCTGTAGTATAGTAGTGTCGGCGTTGTGCTGTAGTATAGTAGTGTCGGCGTTGTGCTGTAGTATAGTAGTGTCGGCGTTGTGCTGTAGTATAGTAGTGTCGACGTTGTGTTGTAGTATAGTAGTGTCGGCGTTGTGTTGTAGTATAGTAGTGTCGGCGTTGTGTTGTAGTATAGTAGTGTTGTTCGAATTCATGGATTTGTGCGTTTGTTATGACTTAGTAGTATTAAAACATCTATCAAAACCAAACAACGTTGTGTTTCTGTAAAGACTCTTCTCATCGAGATCATCATTGACAGATCACATTATGTAACCACGATGATTACAATGGAAACAATAACCACTGGGACTAGGGGGTATAAGTTGCTGGTGGGGATAAAGTAATAACCACTGGGACTGGGGGGTTTAGGTTGTTGGTGGGGATAAAGTAATAACCACTGGGACTGGGGGGTTTAGGTTGCTGGTGGGGGATAAAGTAATAACCACTGGGACTGGGGGGTTTAGGTTGCTGGTGGGGATAAAGTAATAACCACTGGGACTGGGGAGGTATAGGTTGTTGGTGGGGATAAAGTAATAACCACTGGGACTGGGGGTTTAGGTTGTTGGTGGGGATAAAGTAATAACCACTGGGACTGGGGGTTTAGGTTGCTGGTGGGGATAAAGTAATAACTGGGACTGGGGGGGTTTAGGTTGTTGGTGGGGATAAAGTAATAACCACTGGGACTGGGGGTTTAGGTTGTTGGTGGGGATAAAGTAATAACCACTGGGACTGGGGGGTTTCAGTTGCTGGTGGGGATAAAGTAATAACCACTGGGACTGGGGGGTTTAGGTTGTTGGTGGGGATAAAGTAATAACCACTGGGACTGGGAGGTTTAGGTTGTTGGTGGGGATAAAGTAATAACCACTGGGACTGGGGGTTTAGGTTGTTGGTGGGGATAAAGTAATAACCAATGGGACTGGGGGAGTTTAGGTTGTTGGTGGGGATAAAGCCTAAATAACATTCCTGGCGTTGGTCATTCCGTACTCAGGGAACCCGAATGGAAGATGTTACACTGTTATTTTCCCTTTGGGCCATTTCATTAAAGAAATATCCCTTTTTCACCCGTTGGGGTTGCTGGCGGGGGAGACCCTACCTAAGATTGTTGGCTTTGGTTATTCTATACTCAGGAAACCCCAAAGGAACATTTCACACTGTTTTCAGATTTGGCGTCATTTCCATAAATAAATGTCCTCCTTTTCCCACCCTTTGGGGGTTGCTAGCAGGGGGAAGGCCCCACCTAAAATTGCTGGCATTGGTCATTCCATACACAGGGATCCCACAAGAATGTTTAACATCATTTGGACCTTTACATCTAATTGGACTTATACACTGTATAAATTACATTAGCCTATCTTTAACCTAGTATCATGGATAACCCATGCAGCGTGTGCCTTAAAAAGATACATTCAAATGGAATTTTCTGCAGTGATTGCAAAACATGGATTCATCAGAAATGTGCTAATTTGTCATTAGAAGAACTTGATTATTACTCAAGTGTTGAGGATGAATGGTTTTGCAAGAAGTGCATTTCTAACATGTTTCCGTTTAGCCAGACTAGCGACGACGAACTTAAATATCTCGCACTGGGCACTGATGATAAATTAGCTGATTTATATGCCAATTGTACAAGTCTAACCTTTAAACCTTTTAGGTTTACTGATAATAAGGAATATTTTCTGACTGACAAAGCCGATCCAGATGACAATTTATATAAACATTTGTCCATGAACAGTTTATTTTATACAGAAGAACAATTCAAACACAATTTCACAGTATCAACAGAAGGATTTACTAACTTTTCTATAATACATTTCAACTGCTGAAGTTTAGCAAGTAACTTTAGTAAGCTGAAAGACAGCATTAAAGCCTTGGGATTGCAATTTTATGTAATTGCCTTATCAGAGACCTGGCTGAGTGATAATGACAGTGATAACTTTAACATAAATGGTTACACAACTTTTACATGCTCAAGAATGAATAAAAATGGAGGTGGAGTTGCATTATATATCAATGACTCACTTCAACATAAATACTTACCGGATAAGTCTAAATGCATTGATAATTGTGCAGAGGTAGTATCTGTAGAAATCACCCTTAAAAATGGCAAAAAAAGTAATAATATGTTGTATATATCGTGCACCAAACACAGAACTGGATCAGTTGAGGGAGTAACATTTGTAGAAACATTCGTAATAAGACGGTTTATATGTGTGGCGATTTTAATGTTGATCTCCTATAGTATGATAAACATAATGCTACAAATAACTTCATTGACCAATTGTACAGTCTTGGATTACACCCTTTGATAACAAGACCTACTAGAATCACAAGTCACTCCAACACTCTGATAGATAATATATTCACAACCAGCGTATTGAATATACAGAGTTGGCTGATAATAAATGATATAAGCGATCATTTGCCCACCTTCCAAATAACGGAAACATCCACAATAAGTGCAGCAACATAACCTTCAACAACAGGAGAATAGTGAAAGAACAGAACATAAATGTGATGATGAATGAGCTTAAGGAAACTTCAACAACAGGAGAATAGTGAAAGAACAGAACATAAATGTGATGATGAATGAGCTTAAGGAAACTTCAACAACAGGAGAATAGTGAAAGAACAGAACATAAATGTGATGATGAATGAGCTTAAGGAAACTTCAACAACAGGAGAATAGTGAAAGAACAGAACATAAATGTGATGATGAATGAGCTTAAGGAAACTTCAACAACAGGAGAATAGTGAAAGAACAGAACATAAATGTGATGATGAATGAGCTTAAGGAAACTTCAACAACAGGAGAATAGTGAAAGAACAGAACATAAATGTGATGATGAATGAGCTTAAGGAAACTTCAACAACAGGAGAATAGTGAAAGAACAGAACATAAATGTGATGATGAATGAGCTTAAGGAAACTTCAACAACAGGAGAATAGTGAAAGAATAGAACATAAATGTGATGATGAATGAGCTCAAGGAAACTAACTGGAACAAAATACTGAATATTGAAGATGTATAATACATTTACTGAAAAGTTGACAATGATATACAACACAACATGTCCTATCGTTAAACAGAACATTATTAACAAACGGCCAGACAAGCCATGGATGACCAATTCATTAAAAGAAGCTTGCAAGAAAAAAATCTACTGTATAGGCAGTTCTTAAAAAAGAAATAAATTACTAGTGAAGAAAATTTTTTAAAATATAAGTACAAACTGACAGGCATACTAAGGTAGTGTAAAAAACAACACTACACAGAACTTTTAGAAAAAAACAAGGGAAACATAAAAGAAACATGGAAAATACTAAATAGTGTAATTAAAAAAAAAAACTAATGGAACAACCCTGCTGAATTTAGTAACAATGGAGCCACAATTACTGGCAACAAAAATATTGCAAAAAGTGTCAATAATGTATTTGTAAATGTAGGGCCATCTCTGGCAAATAATATTCCTAGAAGCAATGATGTCTTCATAAGATACTTATCCGATAAGATTGAGGATACATTGTTTCTAAAGCCTGTTACTGAAGAAGAAATTATAAAGCTGGTGAATAACACAAAAAGCAAAAAAAATCATGATGATATAGATATGTGCCTGGTTAAAAAATAATACCTCACCTAGTAACTCCCCTAGAACATATATTTAACACCTCGTTACAGAAGGGGGTTTTCCTGGAAGGTATGAAATTGGCTCGGGTTATACCATTATTTAAAAATGGTGATATGAATGATTTTACTAATTACAGACCTATGTCTTTACTATCACAGTTCTCAAAAATTCTAGAAAAGATCTTTCACAACAGGATGATGTCATTTATAGATGACAAACAAATATTGTGTAAAAGCCAATATGGGTTTAGGAAAAATATGTCCACATCACGGGCAATATTGGAACTTGTTGAAGAAATTACTACTTCTATTGATGATCATAAGTCTACTGTGGGTGTCTTCATTGATCTGAAAAAGGCTTTTGATACGGTTGACCACAACATTCTCGTAAAAAACTTGAGCATTATGGAATAAGAGGGATAGGAAATATGTGGATCTGCAGCTATCTTATGAATAGAAGTCAATATGTTTGTATTAATGACACTAATTCTGATTGCTCGAATGTCACTTGTGGGGTATCACAAGGATCTATACTGGGTCCAGCTTTGTTTATCATATATATTAACGATATGTGTAATGTGTCATCATTAATGAAATCGATTGTATTTGCAGAAGATACTAATTTCTTTTACTCAGGAAAGGATTTGACAGAAGTGTGTAAAACAGTATCAAACGAAATGGACACATTATGCAGATGGTTTCAAATTAATAAGCTGTCTTTAAATATTGCCAAAACCAATTTTATGGTATTCGGTAACAAAAAATGTGAAAACAATCACTTGGTCAGTATAAATGGTATGTACATTAATAGTGTTTGTTAAAAAATTTCTTGGTGTACACATTGACTGCCACTTGAATTGGAGTGAACATATCAACCTCATAAAAAATAAAATTTGAAGAATGATTTAGTAGGACTACTAAAAAAGCTGATTGTATAATTATAAAGGGACCAAAGATGTGGAATGACATGCCTGCTGATATTAAGTTGTGCAATTCGATTTATAAATTTAAAAAATGTACAAAGCCTTACTCTTGCATAGATATGAAATATGAATTAAATGCATTAGTGTCATGGATACGTGTTATATATGTATATTATTTTATGTTTGTATTAAATACCATACCTTTTGGGTAGTTAAGACTTAGCTTAATTAAGTAATTTTTCTTATAAGTATGGAACCAGTGCAATTGTTTACTTTTGGGTTTGCAATTTATAAGTTTACAACTTCTTGCATTTCCCTTCAACATTTCTTGATTGTCGTTCTTTAATTATATATTCATTGTACCACTTTAGTGGTAGTTAAGCTTATAACTATGTATGTTTACGATTTTTCTAAAATGTACATTGATTGATTATGTTGAATAAATTCAATTTAATTCAAATTCAATTCAATCCTTTGCATCATTCCATTAAATAAGTGCCCCCTTTCTCACCATTTGGGGGTTGCTAGCAGGGGGCACAATTGTTGGCATTAATTGGCCATTCCATACTCTGGGAACCCCAAGGAAAGATTGACACTGTTTTTATCATCGGTGTCATTCCCATAAATAAAGGGGTTTCTGGCAGGGAGAATCCCCCATCTAAAATTGCTTGTATTGGTCATTCCATACTCAGGGAACCCCAATGGAACATTTGGCACTGTTGTTAGCCTTGGTATCATTCCCATAAATAAATGTACTTTTTTGCCCCCTTTGATGGGTGATTTCGGGGGCAACCCACCACCCCTGACCCGGCAGCAACACATTTTTGAGATGTCAGGGGTTGGTCCCTTCAGTCCAAGAGGTCAAACCTTTTGGTGTCGTTTACGTAAATAAAAGCTCTGGGCTCCCGGTCTACCAGTCATACATGCTCATAAAACTATTTGTTGATGCAGCAGCTGACAAACACACGTTTCTATAGATAGATGTGCCAGAGGTACTTGTGGACTCAGTAGTCCCTGATTGTGCCTCATGTCCCATCACAGGTCAGTAACCTGGAAAAATCACATCATGGGTGTTCAGGGCCATTCAAAAATTGCTACGAGGGGGAGAGAGGGTTTATAATACTTTAAATATTTACAATACGTAACAACACTGAGGTATGTATTTCGCAACACTGGCTCAAAGCACTATCAGCACAGAAATTATTAAGAAATTTATCAGTATTGGGGTTCGTAGAATTTATTAAACACCAAAAAAGTATAACTGAAACGAAGTGAATGATATAAATTAGGTGCCACTGCATTGATCATGAGGGTAGTTGAGTTTTACATAATGTTGAGGTGGGTTCAATCCAGTGTTATGGGATGGTATATGGGGGTGGGAGCTAGGGGTGTCAAATTTCTGAGAAAAAGACGTTACATAATTTTTGAATGGCCCTTACAAAAATTACTGCATTTTTTATATATAAATATTTATCCTCACCAACATTCACACAGTAAGCACAGAAGTCAAGCACCATCAAAATAAATATTATCAGTCAAACTTTTTAATGTAGTTGCTGAAATGTTGCGGCAACTAAGGGGTGACCCGTACCATACATGCTAGGCAAAGTCAATCGCCATACAATTTTTTCTATCTGGCTGTTGCTGTTGTACAAGCTCAATAACGGGGCGGTTGATTCTGCCTAGCCGAAAGATAAATACAATCCGTTTTCTACCCCGTTTCCTTTAACGTCGGCGCGGCTGTGATGTCAAATTATCTGCGTCAGTCAACTCTCGCGAGTCGTTTTTGAGGTTACCAATCAAATTACGTAAACCGTTGGAGGAAGTCACGAGGTTGGTGTTGACCAATGGCCAGCTGCGTTCCTTTGTCCCTCTGCTTCTAGCGTTTGGATGAACGATGTTAAGGTTTGACGGATGGAGTTTTGAAGCATTACTGAGTTAATTATTTTGTGTTAGTTTGTCGATTCAGCTGTTCGTTGCACACCAGATACTGGAATAGGTATATCGTTTTACTCTACGAACAGTTTATCTGATATCTAATAATTAAGCGGTTCTGTGCGTGTATAACTGGAGAAACAGGCACGCGGGTTCTCGACTGGACATCACACTGACGGTGACAGTTTCAGACTGAATCAAGTTTAATGGGCAGTTTGTATAATGTATGCGATTAAAATTGTTTGATGATACAACGCTGGGGGAGCGGTGAAACAAACCTTAATATATCTTACTGACGTATAACTATAAAGCATCAGAAACTAAAAACGGTGTACCATTTTATTTAATATGTAGACTAATTTTAAATCAATATATTAATGCAACTTAGTCTTAGTTAGGCACTTCAAAGAAAAATTACATATCGTGATAGAACATTGGCAGTTGATTTAAATGAAAGGTGAAATGTAAAGGAACCAAAAACTGCTTATTTTATTAATATATCTTTATTACATCCAAAGATATTGCGATTTTAATACGGTAAAAATTCGAAAATTTTTTGTATCGTATACAGGGAAAAGACTCTCATTTTTGTGTTTTCTTTCAATCAATGTATGATATGATAAAATAATTATTGGAGAAATATATACTAGTTGGTTTTCCATATAGAGTGCTTTTTTTAAAACAATGTCATTGCATAAATATAACGAATCCTAAATATAAACAATTTATTATATATTCCCTGCATGTACAGTTTACTGCAGGTTCAGTACAGCGATTAATTAATTATTAACTAGTGATTTAGAATATCTCTTGCACAGTTTTTTTTCAATCACTGAAAAATTACATAATAATTTCATTATTGTACTAACTTAGCACAGTCAGACCCACCAAGTTTAATCAATATCAATCAATCTTTTATTTTAGACGAAAGAATACATGCAATATGCATTATGTAAATATACTACTTGATATTATAGTAATATAGATATACATAATTAAAAAGTAAAAAATATATATATATAAATGTACCATTACTAATAATCATTAATAAAATTTGTTTTGTAAAACAAATATCAAACCGATATTGGCTTTGTATTATTTGTAATGAATTAAAATCATAGAAATGTAAATAAGTGATGATTTTGGTTAAATTGATCTCGCTCTCCAACTCCAAGAATCAAAATCGGGTAAAATTTCACAAACTAGGGCAGCTCAAAAACACCCATGTGCATTCGCGTAGCGGGAAGATATTTCGTACACAGACTAACTAAGACCTCTAGAAGAAGTCACGAACATATGGATGGAGTCATAAATAGCTTTGTCTGCTAAACTTACACCAGAAATACACCTATGTCGTCTAATTGATGTATTTCACCTTAATTTTGGTACAATTTTTATCAAAAATAGACGATCATGAAAATGAACTTACTGTTGTCCAATCTGCCGCTATAACTCACAGAAAGGTAACTCGCTGTGCAAGCCGCTCAGCAGATGTTGTTGAAGTGCCTATCTTAGTACAACTTTTACTATGTATTATTGTGTTAGAATTTGCTTGATTTGTTATTACATAGTAATGATTACAGAAATAATTGTGGCACCATGGTTTCACTAGGCAGCTAGCTTTTAAAACAACAGGACAGGTGTCAGTGACAATTGGTTAACCATGAAGGAAACTGGCTGGGGTGTAAGTGCATACCAGCAATAACACTGGAGAGGACATCAATGAAATGAGTTAGGACTGTCAACAGGTGTTAATTGAAAATGTTAACTAAAATTAAATTTTATGTAACACTACTCATGATTTTGTTCTTTCTATGGATGAATAATGTATATAACTTCTAAATTCATAGGCCAAATAATTAGCAACATCATACATAAATCCATAAAAGAGATTAGATAGTGATAGTTTCAGACATTGTCTCGTCAGAAATACCTTTCTGACTGTCAGAAACCCAACCCTGACTCTAGAGAAGGACACTCTTAAATAAACCTTTATACATAGCACAATATCCTAAAAGGATTTGCTGAGTAATTATCCAGATCCAGTGCGAAACGTTTTAGCCATATAGGTGTCAATGTGTAATTTGAACCTTTCTTCACTACTGCTAGTTTCGGTAATTGCTAAGACTGAGCATTAAAATTTATATGGAATAACATGTCACATGTGTATCATGTGTATTGTGTATTCACCATGAGCAATCCACTACAGTCAGTGCACAGTGACATCCAATGATTTTGTCACTGTTTTTGATGTTTGTCAGTAAAAGGTGTCACTGACTTTAAAAGTAATTGACTCAGACATTGCTCATTGCATCGTTAAAATATTCATAGAGAAAAAACCACTTGTCAAGTTATCGTGGGGTGTGCTAGTTGTGGGGCGTGGTAGTTGAGTGGTTACGATGAACTGAAGTTTGCATGAACAGGTCTGCCGGGGACAAAGTGTATGGCATCATGAGCAACAATTGTTGGAGGAGCGTGGTATAGATTAAATGAACAGGTCTGCCAGGGACAAAGTGTATGGCATCATGAGCAACAATTGTTGGAGGAGCGTGGTATAGATTAAATGAACAGGTCTGCCAGGGACAAAGTGTATGGCATCATGAGCAACAATTGTTGGAGGAGCGTGGTATAGATTAAATGCTTCACTTTTTATTATAGTCAAGTGGGAACCATGGCTAGGACCACAAGTCACACAAATAATTGCATCTGCAAAGTAATGCTCATATGTCAGCAATGCAACTGAGATTATGGTCTCTTTGGACTGGATTACCTCGACTGCATAGTGGCATGGTCTCAGAAGGTTTATCAGTTTAGTAGTTTGCCCATATGAAAGGCCCTAAAACACTGTCCAGTACAATGATGTCCTTCTGTTCACACTTCCCAGGGACGCTGCACTTGGAAGGAGTTGAACCATGAGAGGCGAGACTCCAACAACTACTTGAAGACAGCAGTGACAACCAGAGACCCTTCACTCATTATGTCGTTGACCCCGGACAAATTGAAGGCCCTGTTTGAGGACCTGGGTAAGCCCACGATGCGGGGCGTGCGCAAATGCCCAAAGTGTGGCACCCTCAATGGCACACGTGGCATCAGCTGTAAGAACAAAGACTGTGACGTCGTGTTCAAGGAACGAGAGAAGAAGAAAGGCCACAGTGCAGACGCAGTGAAGATCCTCACAGGCTCCAGTCAGTTGTTCTCTGTGCGACTCCGCGATCGAGGTCCAGACTATCGCGGATTTGTACAGTTTCCTGCCGTGCACGACTTTGAAGGTAACCCAGCCGTGCTTGACTCAAACATGTTGGCGCAGACTGCCCACTGCTACGTGGACACGTGTAGTCGCAGTCAGCAATCACTGGACAGTGGTCAACAACCGTGTACACACATCCGCGGGGCATTGTCCTGTGAACAGGAGGCCGAGCCTCTCACACTCAAGAACTCTGTGCTCAACACATTGCCTGTGTCCAGTGACATGAAGCAAGCCATCTGGCTGCTGGCCACAGAAACCACTGGACCACTCGTTCAGCGAGTCACCAAGAACATTATGGTGGTCAAGTGTAAGTCACATTCGAAGCAGCCGCTCGGGTTCCTCCATTTCTCATTCTTTGAGACGAGTCGGAATCGAGCTCAGCCAGAACACAAGTTCCAGTGCAGTTGTAAGGCATTCAAGGTGGGCATCTCATGTAGGCCTGGTACAGTTGGATGATGACATTCACTAGCAATATTAATACCTTTTATTGTACATGCAACATTATTATCAAACCCTTAATAACAACCAATCTAACATATGGGTGGAACACAGTTCAGGTGATAGTGCTGTATAATTAAACCTATGTATCAGTGCAAAGCAACAAATACATATTGCTTTAATAAATCGTGGCATGGTTGAGACATTGAGTCTTCCAATAATTCTTGTTCACTTCACAACCAATGTAGCCTTAAGACATCAAATTATGTATTTGGGATTTCCTGAAATTGGTCGTTATCCAAATTCAATCAAATGTACTAATTAATCATAGTAAAGGCACTCCTTTCCAATATTGACACAAACCCAATATTTTCATTTCTACGCTTGTATATGTTGTTGTTTGTAGACAGTGAAACGGCATGGTGAAGGAGGACAGTCAGAGGAGATGTGTTCACTTCTACGCCTATTTATGTTGTTGTTTGTAGGCAGTGAAACAAGGCGTAGTGAAGGAGGACAGTCAGAGGAGATGTGTTCACTTCTACACCTATTTATGTTATTGTTTGTAGACAGTGAAACAAGGCGTAGTGAAGGAGGACAGTCAGAGGAGATGTGTTCACTTCTACACCTATTTATGTTATTGTTTGTAGACAGTGAAACAAGGCGTAGTGAAGGAGGACAGTCAGAGGAGATGTGTTCACTTCTACACCTATTTATGTTATTGTTTGTAGACAGTGAAACAAGGCGTAGTGAAGGAGGACAGTCAGAGGAGATGTGTTCACTTCTACGCCTGTATATGTGCATTCTCCAGTGATGACCAACTAGCAGAAGAATTTATGTATTATATCAGCCTTGTACATTCATCAGCTGGTAAGTAGAGTTTATATGTGAGTTTGTTGCATTTTACATTTGAATTTTTAAATGATTATTTAAATATAGTCTGTTATACCTTATGTTTCATGTTCATAACCAATTCAACAACAACACAAGGAGATCCTTGCTTAGCTTTTTATTGCCTTCCCAATTGTCATTGACACGTGTCCACAGTCCTAACTCGGTTCATTGATGTCCTCTCCTATGTTATTGCTGGTACACGCTTTCACCCAGCCAGTTTCCTTCTGGTGTCCCAGTTGTGACTGACACCTGTCAGCCCTTTGAAACCATGGTGCCACAATTATTTCAAATTCAAACACAACAATACACAGAGTAAAAGTTGTACTTGCATGTGCAAAGTTTCTGACGGTTTCTGAAGCTTTATATGTCAGAAAGGTATTTCTGACGAGGCAGTAAATGCCATGGTATTTACCATCTTGTCAGAAACTTTATCCATTCTCTGTCTTCATATGCACCTTTATCATTATACACACACACACACACATATATATATACATACATATATACATATGTGTGCGTGTGTGTGTGTGTATGAAGACACAGAATGGATAAAGGTTGACAAGTTTCTGACAAGATGGTAAATACCATGGTATTTATATATATATATATATATAGCTTTTCAGCACTTTGTGGTGGCTTATAACAATTCTCTCAGGATTCTTAACAGGCTTCCTATGCGATGTAGCGCTACCCACATCTTTGCAACAGCTAATGTCAACTCTTGTAAAGGCGTCACCAGGCTGTTTATAAATTATAGCTTAATGAATAGGATTGAGAAGTCAATGAATTATATCATTCAGAACATTACAATTTTAAGAATGTCAAAGTAATTATGTTAAAAATCGTAAAAGTGAGAATTTCATTAACTATCACGTAGATGAAAAATAGGTAGTAGCTATCTTAAACATCATATGTTGAGGTGCATACTGTGTTACTGCACAAGTGTTGAACAAACTCATGCTGCCACCTGGCAACAACTGTAATTGTTTACTTGAGTATGATGCAACAACTAAACATTATTTGGTGTTTAGCCACAATACTCAGTGGTCAGTTGATCACCATCGTGAGTCAGCCAGACGAACAAGCGATTGCTGCACTTGCCACCACCGCCGAGACGGTCGACGTCACGGAGGAACAAACCAGTGTCGAAGTTATCATTGATGAGGACGGTTTATTGACGGCATCCGAGCCTAAGCGACAACGTGTGGATGATCTCATTGGCGGCACAGACACTGTTGGTGAGTGTGGGAGTTGGTTTTGCAGAATCAGCCTTGGTTCAGGTAGTTGGTACGGTAACTAGTCATTGTTTCCTGGCAGAATCAACCTTGGTTAAGGTAGTTGGTACTGTTACTAGTCATGGTTTCCTGGCAGAATCAGCCCTGGTTCAGGTAGTTGGTACGGTTACTAGTCGTTGTTTCCTGGCAGAATCAGTCCTGGTTCAGCCTTACCCATGTTGGACCAGGTACTTCCGTATCGATGGTCCAGTCTGGGTGATAACACAGAGTAAATTAGGCAAAACATTATTTTCCCAGATGAATCTTTGTTTCCGTCTGATTGGATTCTGACAAGCCATACCATGAATGTCTACTGTTTAGTACCTTTCAAGTTTTGGATTCTGATATAAGCCATACTATGAATGTCTAAAGTTTAGTACCTTTCAAGTTTTGGATTCTGATATAAGCCATACTATGAATGTCTAAAGGTTAGTACCTTTCAAGTTTTGGTATTATTTCTAGTGAGATTTGTGTTATATTTGGAGACATTCACAACAGAAACTGTTTCCTTCCAGCCCAGGCAAGCAGTGCTCTGCTGACCCTGCAGGACACTGGGTCTACGGCCAAGAAACACAGCCCCGTCAAACAGGGCCTCGCCAAACCTGCCATCGCAAACGTAAAGAAAACATCAACAAGTAATGTATCTGTCAATTTACACATTCTCTAGCATTATTACACCTGGTTTTGAAGTAGTTTGGTTGGCTTATTTATTTTACCATTTATCTTGTAATGGTCAGCTAGTGCACATAGGGAGTACTGTAGAACATTTAAGTCCAGAGACAGCTAGTGCACATAGGGAGTACTGTAGAATATTTAAGTCCAGAGACAGCTAGTGCACATAGGGAGTACTGTAGAATATTTAAATCCAGAGACAGCTAGTGTACATAGGGAGTACTGTAGAATCTTTAAGTCTAGAGACAGCTAGTGCACATAGGGAGTACTGTAGAATATTTAAGTCCAGAGACAGCTAGTGCACATAGGGAGTACTGTAGAACCTTTAAGTCCAGAGACAGCTAGTGCACATAGGGAGTACTGTAGAATCTTTAAGTCCAGAGACAGCTAGTGCACATAGGGAGTACTGTAGAACCTTTAAGTCCAGAGACAGCTAGTGCACATAGGGAGTACTGTAGAATCTTTAAGTCCAGAGACAGCTAGTGCACATAGGGAGTACTGTAGAATATTTAAGTCCAGAGACAGCTAGTGCACATAGGGAGTACTGTAGAATCTTTATGTCCAGAGACAGCTAGTGCACATAGGGAGTACTGTAGAATATTTATGTCCAGAGACAGCTAGTGCACATAGGGAGTACTGTAGAACCTTTAAGTCCAGAGACAGCTAGTGCACATAGGGAGTACTGTAGAACCGTTAAGTCCAGAGACAGCTAGTGCACATAGGGAGTACTGTAGAACATTTAAGTCCAGAGACAGCTAGTGCACATAGGGAGTACTGTAGAATATTTAAGTCCAGAGACAGCTAGTGCACATAGGGAGTACTGTAGAATATTTAAATCCAGAGACAGCTAGTGTACATAGGGAGTACTGTAGAATGTTTAGTAAGATTAAAAGGGCAGCAAAAACGAAATATTATAGAGAAATGCTAGATCAACGTAAACACAGCATCAAAGAAACATGGGCTGTATTTAGGCAGGTTATACATAAACAAAAGGAATGTTTCAAACTGCCTGAAACCTACATTGTAAATGGACAAGAAATATCGAATTCATATCGTATTGCAGAAGAATTTAATAACTTTATTGGAATAGGTAAATCAGTAGGCAAATCAGTTCCTCCTCCTGTAGACCAATTTCATACACACCTCCGAGGAAACTATGCTGTCAGTTTCTTCATGTAACCTACAGATGTAAATGAACTTAAAGAGTAGTGCAACACTACAAACAAAAAGCAGCGAGGATTTCGACAGTTTATCTACAAAATTATTGCAAGAGACCACACATGAACTAACCATCCAACTTGAGCATAAAATAAACCAGTCCTTCGTTACAGGCATTGTCCCTAATAAAAATAATTCCAGTTTTTAAATCAGGAAATAATATAGACCCGTAAGTACTCTACCCGCCCTCTCTAAAATAATGGAAAAATTGTGTGCAACAGACTAGTAATTGTTTTTAGACAAATATAATATTCTGTATAAACGCCAGTGAGGATTTCGCCAAAACACTCAACTATTCATCCAATATTACAATTGCTTAAGGACATTGCAGATACAGATGACAAAACAACTAAAGATATTACATTAGCTGTGTTCCTTGACCTTTTGAAGGCATTTGATACAATTAATCACAACGTGTTGCTGTATAAGTTAAATCACTATGGAATAAGAGGGATAATCAATAAATGGTTTGCCAGTTACCTATCTAACTGCAAACAATATATTGAGATAAACAAAAGCAAATCATCATTGAAAAAACATAACAAATGGAGTACCTCAAGGATCCATATTAGGACCAGTTATCTTTCTAGTTTATATTAATGACATAATAAACTCTTCGTCTCTAAATTTGTTTACCAATCAGGTTCACTTATTGATGATTTAATTAATAATATGAATCACGAATTAAAACAATTGTATGATTGGTTCTGTGCAAATAAATTATCTTTAACAATGGCAGTAATTACAAGGCAATTAATTTTGTTTTCTGACAAAGATCTTGTTATTATATTAGTAGAATGCCATGAGGATGCCTTTATCTCCAAGCGGTCCAAATATCTGCCAGATATGTGCATGGTAACTAAGGTAGCTTTGGTAATAAACATATTAAACTTTGACAGCTGATTTCTCACTTTGAAGATTTATACCCCATACATGTTTAGCGAAACGTAGCTTCAGCTAGAATTGATATATCTAGTTGCTTGATGCATGATGTGAAAGCTGAGATGCTGCTTTTTTCAACGGTACTAATAACTCTATATGTTCAAATTGGAACATGTGACTCACTTTGTTAAGATGGGTCACGTATAAATAGTATTGTTTTGTATGAATGATGTGTGTGTTTTGTTCTACAGCAGCTCCATTGAATGAACTCTCGGTGAGTCTGTCCTTCCACCAGTGGCTGGCGAGTGTGACAGAGAGAATCAACCAGACTATGCATTACCAGTTTGATGGTGAGTCCAGGGGGTCTAGTTGTACCAGGGAGTCTAGTTGTACTAGGGGGTCTAGTTGTACCAGGTGGTCTAGTTATACTAGGGGGTCTAGTTGTACCAGGGGGTCTAGTTGTACCAGGGGGTCTAGTTGTACCAGGGGGTCTAGTTGTACTAGGGGGTCTATTTGTACCAGGGAGTCTAGTTGTACCAGGGAGTCTAGTTGTACTAGGGGGTCTAGTTGTACTAGGGGGTCTAGTTGTACCAGGTGGTCTAGTTGTACTAGGGGGTCTAGTTGTACCAGGGGGTCTAGTTGTACCAGGGGGTCTAGTTGTACTAGGGGGTCTAGTTGTACTAGGGGGTCTAGTTGTACTTTAGTCATTAGATCTGGTAAGGATCAAAATAGTGGATATCCAAAATGGTAAACACTGTGTGGGTCAATGCTGATCATGGGCGCTCCCAGTTACAGAATCATTCGGAGCTAGTTGCCAAAATAGAGTCTATTTACCATGCTTGCTTCACGCATAAATGCAGGAGCATTGCACGGGATACAACCCACCCAGCCCACCATCTCTTTGAGCGTCTTCCCTCTGATAAACCTATAGAAGCATCAAGACTAGAACCACAAGGCTTAGGAACAACTTTTACCCACAGGTTGTGAAACACGGAGAGGTCTTCCTCGTGTTGTAACTCTGTCTTCAGCTAGTCCCGTTCTTATGTTCCTAGGTCGCCCATTTTACTCATCTAACTACATATATATATATATATATATATATATTTTTTTTTACCGTTTTTCTCTTTCTTAGGTAATGTTCCGAAGGATTTCAAAGGTGTATTTATTAAAATTACTAGTATTACATTATCTCACCAAGTTAGTAGTTTTGTGCCTGGAGACAGGTGAATTTCTTTTTAAAAAATTGGCAGTTGGCTGTGTTATTAACTTATACACGTTTTGGCCGAGTTGTGTCTCTTTTGTAATGTTTCTGATTTACATGTACATTTTTACATAGGCGAGAGTGAGTGATGTGTGTGTGGAAGTGTGTAATTAGATGGCTGCTTATGGGGTGGGTGGGTGGGTGAGTTTTTATGCCATAACACCACAAATTCCTTGTTCATTTTTTTAAATGTTACTTGGCAATAAACCATCTGAATCTGACCTCCATCCCCTCGCCGAGCACTTGACAAAGTTATGAAATTTCACCAAGGAAGAAAATCGTTATTTTTCAGCATTTCGATTTTCACTTCAGTTAATATATATATACATATATGACAAACATAACGTATATGTATACATATATATATACATATATATATATATATATATGTATATATATGTATATGTCATGCATCTGTTGAATTGTAAGTTTTGTTTGTCTTTACATAGAACTGTTGTATTTCCCTGCCAGGGAGCCCAGAACCACTGGTGTTCCACGCTCCACAGGGATTCTTTGACTGCCTACAGCAGAGGATATCAGCGGGGAACAAGAAGAAACGTCTTCCAAACTCAACGACGGGTTTTGTGCGACGTGATGCCTTGCCACTAGGGATGTTCACCAAGTACACGTGGAACATCACAAATATACTGCACGTGAAGCAGATATTTGACACGGCGGAGGTCAGTGCCTGTTGTCTCTAGAAAATTGTGGTGATTGTATAATTGTTGTTGTGTGCCAGGCCTTATGTCCGTGTATTCTTGCAGAGTGCGTAGCAAGAAAATTATCCAAGCTATTCACAAATATAATTTTGCTTACAACCTGTGGAGAAAATATAAAACTGATTGTTATTTCAAATGAATGAATCGTAAATTCTATGGTCCTTCCACTTCAATTCTACAGTCCCTCACTTTAACAAGATTTAACAAGATTGCCATTCCAAACAACAAGTTCCAGATGGCAAGTGGACAAGGAAGCCGTTGGCTTATCAAGAGTCCAACAATTTTATCATATATTTATAGCCCGCCTTGATATCTGTCAATTCTATTTTTAAACATATTCACACTACTAGCATTAACACAATTATTTGACAGTTTGTTCCATTCATTTATCACCCTGAGAGATTGAGTACTTTCTGGTGTCCAATCTGCTTTGTGTCCTCTGGTTCTACTGCCTTCTTTAAGTTTGAAGAACATATTCCTATTAATATCCTCATAACCATTCACTATTTTAAGCACTTCTGTTTGGTCTCCTCTTAGTCTCCTGGTTTCTAGTGTTGTCAAACCACATTCTAATAAGCGTCTTTCATAACTAAGGTCTCTCATTTCTGAAATGATTTTAGCTGCTCTTCGTTGTATTCTCTCTAGCTTGTCCTTCTTACGATACGGCCTCCATGCATGTATACAATATTTCAAACGTGGTCTAACTATTGCTTTGTACAGGGATGTAATTGAATTTGATTTCTCTTTGACGCAGGAATCCCACATTGTTCTGAAACTTTCATGTCAGCACTAAATGTTACTCCTAATCCCTTTTCTTGTTTGGTTCTACCTAGTACAGCACCCCCCATTTCATATTCTTCGTTCATGTTTCCATGTCCTATGTGTATGCATTTACATTTGCCATTTTTTTTACCATTTAACTAATTTATCTAGATCATCCTGTAACCTCTGTTTATCTGTATCATTTGTAACCTTTCTGAATACTTTTGTGTCATCAGCAAATTTCAGTACTTGCTTGATATGTCATCTTCCAAATCATTTATATATATATATATATATATATATATTAAAACGGCATAGGGCCTAATACTGGTCCTTGTGGTACCCCACTCAAAACAGATTTCCAGTTTCAAACCTCACCATCTACTATTACTCTCTGTCTTCTGTGTGTAAGCCACTTTTCTATCCAGTTCTGATTATGAAAATCTAAGTAGACAACATCCACCGGTGACCCGTCCTCTACCCACTTTGTAATTTCTTCCAAAAAACATAAAAGATTGGTTAGACATGACCTTGCTTTTAGGAACCCATGTTGAGATGTATTTATTAATTGATGTTTTACAAGGAATTCCACCATGTAGTCTCTAATTAATGTTTCGAGTAATTTGCATACAACTGATGTTAAATTCACTGGTCTGTAATTTTCTGACTTGTTCCTTGATCCCTTCTTAAATAGTGGCGTAATGTTTTCTTCTTTCCATTCTGAAGGAACTATATCTTCTTCTAGTGACAAGTTAAACACTTTTGCAAATGGTGTACTAATTTGCTCTACAATTTCCTTAAAGCAGTTTTGGTGGTATCCTATCAACTCCAGGTGATTTATTATCTTTCATCTTCTTAATTTTCTTTGCTCTCATTTCATGAATAACTGCCCTAAATGTTCTGACTTATCACCCTCAAATTTAATGACTTGAACTGGAAGTGAGCTGATATCTTCTGTGGTAAAAACTGAGCTGAAATACTCATTCAGGACCTCTGCCATTTGAAACCCGTCTGAAATTATGTTTCCACAGTTGTTTTCCAGTGGTCCGAGCTTATCTCGAGCTTTCTGGTTACTCCTTACATAAGCATAGAAACTCTTGCTGTCATTTTTTATATTACCTGCCAATTTTTGTTCAAAGGTTCTTTTAGATTTTCTAATTTCAGTTTTAGCTAGGTTAAGTGCCTTTTTGTAGTTTGTGTAGTCTTCTACATTTCCAGTGTGTTTGTATATCCTCCACAGCATATGTTTGTTTGTTTGTTTTCTTAATGGAACAAATTTCTCAGTAATACCCTCAATCTCATCTTTTAAACAAGTCCAGCATTCTGTTGTCATCTTGTTCTTCAGCAAGTTATTCCAATCTATATTTGTTAGATATGTTCTCATCTCTTTATATTTGCCTTTGTTGAAGTTCCTCCTCCATTGTTTTTTATATGTATTCCCTGTTTTTACTTTTATATTAAAATAGTTCTGGTTATGATCACTTGAACCCATAGGTTCGTGTACTTTAACGTTGTCAACTAATTCATTTTGAGAAGACAAAACAGATTCCCACCTCTGATTGGTTCCAAGACATGTTGAGTAAGGTAACAATCCTGTGTTAGAAATAGAAACTGATGGTCGTCACCTCCAGCACTCTGTAATGATTTCTATTATATATGGCCATGGTTAAAATCACCCATTATAACACATTCCCCCTTGCTCACCTCCCTTATAGCCTTTTGTAGTTTTACATGTTCCTCTTGTCCTGTGTTTGGATTACGATAAACTACTCCTATTGTTAATGTTGAGTTCCTGGTAACTATGTTACACCAAATTGCTTCCTCACAATCTACTTCACTTTTCAGTGGTATTTCATATGCTTGGATAGATTCTTTAATATATAAAATTACTCCACCTCCCCTTCTTTCTCGTCTATCCTTCCTAAGCATTACATAACCTGTCAGTACTAACTCAGCATCTACTATATCTTTATTTGCCCATGATTCTGTGATACCTATTACATGAGGGTCAATATCTGCTACCATAATGTCTAACTCACTTTTTTATTTACTATGCTCCTGGCATTTAAGCGTACACATTTAATTTCATTTTCCGAAATTATTGGTGAACAATTCTTTGGATGTGTACTTGTACTCCTGTGAGTTTTCTCTGTCAGTTCCCCCGAGCATCTAATCTATGGTACCTGTGCCCTCGTCGACAACCCTGACAAACTCACACCCAAGAACTGCATCACTCTTCCCTGTCAGATGAAGTCCATCTCTCATAAAAAAGTCATTTCTTCCCACAAAGTTTAACCACATGTCTAAGAAGCCTACTCCCTCCTCCATACATACCTTCTGTACCTGTGTGTTGATCGCCATCCTACTACAGTTCCTATATTCCTCACCCCGCCTCCCATTACTGATAATATCCACGACAATACAATCTGTCCAATCGATGCCTCTTTAAGAAGTGTGTTGACCAACCTCCTGTACTTACCAACGATGGCTGACATTCCCTCCTTCTCAGCATTGTTTGTTCCCACATGCACGAGAACAGCACCTCCCGTGCCACCCCCCATGACCTGTCCTACCTTCTTTGCTACATCCTCTATATTTTGCCCCTGGTAGACATACCGTGAAGTCCTCTCCTCTGTTTACAACTTTATCTACTTTCCTAATGATAGAATCCTCCATGAATATCCAGGCTTTCCTCGCCTTCCCTGTGACACTACATCAGCAAAGCTCCTTTCCTGCCACATCACTCTTTTACCATTCGCTTGCTACACACTGTGCCCCCTTTCTCTTGTATCATTAACCTATACTGTCTTACCACCTGGCAATCTCTCTGCACTCACCCGTTTACCATTCGCTTGCTACACACTGTGCCCCCTTTCTCTTGTATCATTAACCTATACTGTCTTACCACCTGGCAATCTCTCTGCACTCACCCGTTTACCATTCGCTTGCTACACACTGTGCCCCCTTTCTCTTGTATCATTAACCTATACTGTCTTACCACCTGGCAATCTCTCTCCACTCACCCGTTTACCATTCGCTTGCTACACACTGTGCCCCCTTTCTCTTGTATCATTAACCTATACTGTCTTACCACCTGGCAATCTCTCTCCACTCACCCGTTTACCATTCGCTTGCTACACACTGTGCCCCCTTTCTCTTGTATCATTAACCTATACTGTCTTACCACCTGGCAATCTCTCTCCACTCACCCGTTTACCATTCGCTTGCTACACACTGTGCCCCCTTTCTCTTGTATCATTAACCTATACTGTCTTACCACCTGGCAATCTCTCTCCACTCACCCGTTTACCATTCGCTTGTTACACACTGTGCCCCCTTTCTCTGGTATCATTACCCTATACTGTCTTACCACCTGGCAATCTCTCTCCACTCACCCGTTTACATCTTTTGTTGCATACTCTGCCTCCTGTAATCTTTCTTCTTCTGCTCCACAGTCTTCTCTTTTTCTCTCCTCTCATTATCATCGACCATCTTACCACCTGACAATCCCTCCACTCACCTGTTTACCTTCCTTTTGTTGCATATTCTTCCTTTTTCAATCTTTCTTCTTCTTACCGGTTTTCTCCCTCACATTACCTCTGCTTTCCTCTTTCTCACCACCTCTGCTTTCTTCTTTCTCACCCTGCCGTGTCATCATCAAAATTATGTCTTAACTCATTTATCTGCTCCTGCAGACATTTCACTGTCTTACACCCCTACACACAAAATGAAAATCATCTGCCTGAACCTCTGCCCACAAATTTATATGCCCAGACTTTGCAAAGTCTACCCAGCTGTCGCAGCTAGAGCATGTCAAAGTCTACCCAGCTGTCGCTACCCAGCTGTCGCAGCTAGAGCATGTCAAAGTCTACCCAGCTGTCGCAGCTAGAGCATGTCAAAGTCTACCCAGCTGTCACAGCTAGAGCATGTCAAAGTCTACCCAGCTGTCGCAGCTAGAGCATGTCAAAGTCTACCCAGCTGTCGCAGCTAGAGCATGTCAAAGTCTACCCAGCTGTCGCAGCTAGAGCATGTCAAATTACGTTTCGCCTTTACTTGGTGTTTGCATGTTAGAAATTCAATTTATATTTGTTTTTAATCAGCTATGTTTACAATTTATACTAGGTATTCTTCACAAAGACTGTTTTTGTGTTGCAATACACACTTTATGCTATATTACATAGGTCTTAATTAAATTTACAACTATTGACTTGCAACTTATTTTCTATGTAACAGCCGACAACAACAAACCGTAATATCGCTCGCACTAAAAAAAAATTGTGACTTTTTAAACTACACTGAATTACTATGTACAGCTATCTACTTGAATTCTATGGTCCCTCGCATAAATTCTATGGTCCCCGTTGGCACCTACCCATATTTTAAATGTGATATGATTCTTGATCATAGATTTATTACAGTTTTAAATGTGAGGGTTATTTTTGTTGTTCAGTTCATCAAAATCACATCATTGTTACATCTCGTATAACGTTTCTTGACAGAATCTTTAGTACATTCGTCTTATTCTGTTCACAACATTATTATACAAACTACACACACGCACGCACGCACCCACGCACGCACACACACACACGCACGCACACACACACGCACGCACCCACGCACACACACACAATGTAGTTAACTAATGTATTTTCTTATATATGATTATTATTTTTGTTTGACTGTCTGTGCAGTTATGCTAATGTCATCAATATTGTTATTACTGATGTTGTAGATGCCGCTAGACATCACTCGCAGTTTTGTGGAGAACCACGACGGCACATTTGACTCGTACGAAGCACCAAGTGTGGCCGGCTCAGAAACTCCACTCTCCAAGAACCAGCCCCCAATACGACCGTTTGAATTGAAGACATACATCAAAGTTGGTGAGTGAACACATCTTTTCTGCTTACAAACAAGGCCAGGCTAAATTATCAACACAACTGATGTTGTTTTGAAAACATTCTTGTGTTTAATTGGTCAGTCCTGGATATTGTTGTAAGTTTTTTCCTCGTCAACTTTATTCGTAGATGTTCACCTATCTAGATACTGATGACAGCTATATACAGTGCACAATGTTCACATATCTAGATACTGATGACAGCTATATACAGTGCACAATGTTCACCTATCTAGATACTGATGACAGCTATATACAGTGCACAATGTTCACATATCTAGATACTGATGACAGCTATATACAGTGCACAATGTTCACCTATCTAGATACTGATGACAGCTATATACAGTGCACAATGTTCACCTATCTAGATACTGATGACAGCTATATACAGTGCACAATGTTCACCTATCTAGATACTGATGACAGCTATATACAGTGCACAATGTTCACATATCTAGATACTGATGACAGCTATATACAGTGCACAATGTTCACCTATCTAGATACTGATGACAGCTATATACAGTGCACAATGTTCACCTATCTAGATACTGATGACAGCTATATACAGTGCACAATGTTCACCTATCTAGATACTGATGACAGCTATATACAGTGCACAATGTTCACATATCTAGATACTGATGACAGCTATATACAGTGCACAATGTTCACCTATCTAGATACTGATGACAGCTATATACAGTGCACAATGTTCACATATCTAGATACTGATGACAGCTATATACAGTGCACAATGTTCACCTATCTAGATACTGATGACAGCTATATACAGTGCACAATGTTCACCTATCTAGATACTGATGACAGCTATATACAGTGCACAATATTCACATATCTAGATACTGATGACAGCTATATACAGTGCACAATGTTCACCTATCTAGACACACATGACAGCTATATACAGTGCACAATGTTCACTTATCTAGACACACATGACAGCTATATACAATGCACAATGTTCACTTATCTAGACACACATGACAGCTATATACAGTGCACAATGTTCACTTATCTAGACACACATGACAGCTATATACAGTGCACAATGTTCACCTATCTAGATATTGATGATAGCTATATACAGTGCACAATGTTCACATATCTAGATAGTGATGACAGCTATATACAGTGCACAATGTTCACCTATCTAGATACTGATGACAGCTATATACAGTGCACAATGTTCACATATCTAGATACTGATGACAGCTATATACAGTGCACAATGTTCACATATCTAGATACTGATGACAGCTATATACAGTGCACAATGTTCACCTATCTAGATACTGATGACAGCTATATACAGTGCACAATATTCACCTATCTAGACACACATGACAGCTATATACAGTGCACAATGTTCACATATCCAGATACTGATGACAGCTATATACAGTGCACAATGTTCACATATCTAGATACTGATGACAGCTATATACAGTGCACAATATTCACATATCTAGATACTGATGACAGCGGTATACAGTGCACAGTGTTCACCTATCAAGACACAGATGACAGCTATATACAGTGCACAGTATTCACATATGTAGATACTGGTGACAGCTATATACAGTGCACAATGTTCACCTATCAAGACACAGATGACAGCTATATACAGTGCACAGTATTCACATATCTAGATACTGGTGACAGCTATATACAGTGCACAATGTTCACCTATCAAGACACAGATGACAGCTATATACAGTGCACAATGTTCACCTATCTAGATACTGATGACAGTTATATACAGTGCACAATATTAACCTATCTAGACACACATGACAGCTATATACAGTGTACAATGTTCACTTATCTAGACACACATGACAGCTATATACAGTGCACAATGTTCACCTATCTAGATACTGATGACAGCTATATACAGTGCACAATATTCACATATCTAGATACTGATGACAGCTATATACAGTGCACAATATTCACATATCTAGATACTGATGACAGCTATATACAGTGCACAATATTCACCTATCTAGACACACATGACAGCTATATACAGTGCACAATGTTCACTTATCTAGACACACATGACAGCTATATACAATGCGCAATGTTCACTTATCTAGACACACATGACAGCTATATACAGTGCACAATGTTCACTTATCTAGACACACATGACAGCTATATATAGTGCACAATGTTCACCTATCTAGATACTGATGACAGCTATATACAGTGCACAATATTCACATATCTAGATACTGATGACAGCTATATACAGTGCACAATATTCACATATCTAGATACTGATGACAGCTATATACAGTGCACAATATTCACCTATCTAGACACACATGACAGCTATATACAGTGCACAATGTTCACTTATCTAGACACACATGACAGCTATATACAATGCGCAATGTTCACTTATCTAGACACACATGACAGCTATATACAGTGCACAATGTTCACTTATCTAGACACACATGACAGCTATATATAGTGCACAATGTTCATCTATCTAGACACACATGATAGCTATATACAATGCACAATGCTAAATGATTTGTCGAAGAGTTGCAGTCGGTTGGTTGTGGACCCCGATTTTCTGCCACCAGGGGGAAATGCCAAATGGACCTGCTTAAACCTACTTGGAATTGCTTTGACAATTCCCAAGAAACATTGCGCTGCCACCAACATCAATCGTTGTCGCTGGCTTCGCTTTGGTGGTTTGTAAATTGCAATCGAGATTAACAAATACGTGTCGTGTAAGAATCAGATTAACAGTCTTAAATGCAATTTAGCATGCAATACCAATATAACACTGGGGTGTAATGGCATGCTTCCACTGCATCGTAAATCTAATCGTTTTCACGGCACGAAACCAACCTGCCAAATGCTAACCCAAGACAATACTGGTGTGCGAAAATATGAATTCGTCATCCGCATATGAAATGATGAAATGATGTTAAGTGATGCATCATAAATTTATGCTTTGGTCGAGATCGGTTGAAAGACAAAGTGAAGCAATTATTAATTCTACCTATTGTTGTTTTCTATGTTTAATCAGCTTACATGTATGTTTTTGGCTGCTCAGATCCAGGTTATTATTTTCAGTTCATAGGCCTATTGGTCTAGTACATCGTCATCGTAGCAGATCTATTCCATAACAGTATACATACATGTATTTTATTCAGTTCAACATTCAACAAGGTGTGACATTTAAAAATAATACACGTTGGTGCTAGTTGACTCATCTAATAAGCTCTATAAACTGCATATTGGCGTATAAGATAGTGCTGCAAGCACACTGTGGCTTCAACAGGGTTCTTTGACCTGGTGCAGTGGACGGCGATCACTGTTGTTTAGTAGCTCCCTGATGGCAGATATGGGAACATCTAATGTGCCTCGCGTGGTCTGTAATCGTAGACCCCGACCGCCATGTTATAACGAGGCTCGACTGTACAAAGGTATTGTTGTGTAGCTGGGAGCCTTAATGTAAACATGAACATATTTAAAATCGTTGAATGGACGGATGTTATGGTTTCTTGGATTGTTGCATTTGACATGTTATTTACCTCTCAAGAACTTTTAAAGTATTCGGAGAATGCACAAAAGTTTCTTGAGGTAAACAATATGTGAAATAATGAAAATCATATTTTCTTTGGGCAAAGTATTCATCGTTGTGTTTGACAATTACCAGACTGCTGTAATAAAGTTGTTGTTACTGTACTGAACCCTTCCCTCAACACAGCATCCACAGTGTGCAGATGTCTGCTGTGGGACCATAGTTGTCAATGCTACCAGCGTGAATATGTTTAGAAACATCCTTTGACTCTTGTTAAACAAAATTGACAAGTATCTGAGAAGGGTGGATTACACATATGATAAATTGACTTTCGATAAGCCAATGGCTTCCTTATCTACTTGTCATCTGGGGTTTGGCTTGTATCAATCTTGTATCACTGCAGTAGTTAATGCAATACTTTGATGCAGGAAACACATCGGCCGACCAGAAGGAGCCGACACCGTTCATCATAGAGTGGATCCCCAACATCTTGCCCAAGAGTCGCATCGGGGAACTACGCATCAAGTTTGAGTACGGACACCAGCGCAACGGACAGATAGAGCATCGGACTGGCTCTGGCAGTCTGGAAGTACAGACCATACACGTACAATGAGAGGGTGGCATGCGCACTGTTTCTACCTGAACCTCTAGTCCCAAATCAACGTAGTGACACAGTCCGACACCTATGTCATGATGCAGTCAGTGACAGAGTGTCACGATTCTGCAATGTTGTTTGACTTCTGTAGCACATATGTGTTCAAGTACGATGTCTTTGTGATTACTTATGTGTTCAAGTACGATGTCTTTGTGAATACTTATGTGTTCAAGTACGATGTCTTTGTGATTACTTATGTGTTCAAGTACGATGTCTTTGTGAATACTTATGTGTTCAAGTACGATGTCTTTGTGAGTACTTATGTGTTCAAGTACGATGTCTTTGTGAGTACTTCCTGTATCAACTCACCCAACAAAGGTCCTCGCTATACTTAGTGCCTCAAGTATTACGGTGCAACTGTTGAGTTTCTTTCGAAACAATTTGTTGGGAACAAACTTCTTTTGTTCCTTCAGTAATATACTGTACATAGAAATGTATTGAGCTGAGCGTAGCAAGCGATGCCTAACACTGCAATGTTGTTGACCTATAGAAGAATAAAATAGCTTCTGTCAGCATCTCAATACCAATGTTGTTGACCTCTAGAAGAATAAAATAGCGTCTGTCAGCATCTCAATACCAATGTGTATGAAAGAGAAGGAAAGTGCTACAGTTCCGGGCAGTTGGAGACTTGGAGTAGAGATGTTCACCTGGGATGATGCGGGGAAGAAGAGGATTCTGTGAGTCGGAGAAAGGTGGCACTACATGCTACAAGGCTCCCAAAAGTAGGTGCAATTTGACAAACAAGTGTATTCGTTGATTTATTTGTACATAGTTGGAATATGAAAAACAATTATCAGCGTATAAGTTGGTACCACATGCATATTAGAATATTAGCTCAGCAGAGCTTTCAACATCCTCTTGGTCCCTTCGGCGGTGTTTGTCTGAAGTATCCAGGGATTAACAGAGACGGAGGGTACAACCTCCTCACAATTGTCATGGACTGCTGTCATGTGACAACCACCAACCTGGTCACATGCTTGGTCTACGGATGGTAGGGGTAATGGCCGTCAAACTTCAGTTTATTTATTATAGTGTATATCTAACGATTCGTTGGTTCTATCTGAATCTGCTGAAAGCGAAAACGAAGGTGCGCCAATGCCGTGTCCGTTATCCTCTCTACGCTGGTGATGCTGGCCTCACTGCACATTCTGAAGCTGATCTACAAACTATTCTGAACAAGTCTGCTTACACATCTGCCACTTTCGGTTTCGCTATGAACTCGCACAAACCAGAACTGCTGTACGAACCTGCTCCTTATGTCAATCCATGTATAACTGTTGGATGAAAAGCCAATGTTAGATGATAAGCCACTCAATGTTGGACGACTGCAGATTGGAGAAAGACATGTCAGTCCGGATACACTGCGCAATCAACTCTGGAAAAGACGAAACATCCAACTCACAACTTAATTCCGAGTGTATATCACAAGTTTACCTACGCTCGTTCGGAATCAAGTGGTCGGATCGCGTAACAAATAACGACGTCTTACTTCGTTCTGAGTGTCCAGTATCCGGTCGCTGCTACTTCAGCGGCAACTTACCTGGATCGGACACCTAGCTGTTGCTCTCTTCTGCAACGAGGGCATAACAGTCATCGAAGAGACAAAGGGAAAGACTGCAGCGTTCTGCGAGAAAATGGGGATCTCGATGGAAAGGAGGGTGCGGCGGAGAAGAAGAATGACGGAGGGAACACCGAGGATGTCTGTCTGTCACTGCAGACGGAGGGAACACCGAGGATGTCTGTCTGTCACTGCAGACGGAGGGAACACCGAGGATGTCTGTCTGTCACTGCAGACGGAGGGAACACCGAGGATGTCTGTCTGTCACTGCAGACGGAGGGAACAGCAGGCGGAGGGAACACCAAGGATGATTCATCCTGTGGACACCGACTCATGGCAAGACTCATCCTGTGGACACCGACTCGTGGCAAGATTCATCCTGTGGACACCGACTCAAGGCAAGATTCATCCTGTGGACACCGACTCACGGCAAGACTCATCCTGTGGACACCGACTCATGGCAAGACTCATTCTGTGGACACCGACTCACGGCAAGATTCATCCTGTGGACACCGACTCATGGCAAGACTCATTCTGTGGACACCGACTCGTGGCAAGATTCATCCTGTGGACACCGACTCATGGCAAGATTCATCCTGTGGACACCGAATCACGGCAAGATTCATCCTGTGGACACCGATTCATGAGAAGAAAACAGACGGAAACAAAGACAAACACACAACAAACTAATATGTTAAAACCTTCACGTTGAAGTAGCAATACTTCCATCCTTAATGGAAACCGCTTTGTCAAAGTTCTGGCCTCGACCGACAAATGATGCTGATGATTAAAAATGCAGCGTGGCATGTCCAGTGCGGGCGGTGATCTCACAACCGACCATTTAGTGTGGAGGCCATTAAAACAAGCGAGATCGTCAACTGTTTGATCATAACAATACAATCATAGGCTTGCTGTTTTGTTACGGTTGTTGTTTTATGAATTGTCTAGCTACCACATTAAATCACTTGTTATGTTAACACTATTTTTAAAATGCAAATTGAATATTTAGTTTTCTTGTAGTAGTGCTATCATTATCAGCCCACTATGAGAGGCATTGGTGTAGCATTCAGCTAATTGGATGGGCTATTTCGTATAAGAGGTGAGTGAAGACAATTTACATATTACGTACGAATCATGGGCTAACATAGATATAACAGATGCTGAATTAGGACTGACAGGATATGTAATGTTTAGGAAAGATCGAATAGGAAGAAGGGGCAGGGGAGTTATTTTATATGTTAAAGAATCTATTCAGGCTTATGAAATAAAACTAGAAAGGGAAGCAGATTGCGATGAAGCTGTTTGGTGCAAAATTGTTTCAGGAAATTTAAAATAAACTATTGGATTAGTTTACCGAAGTCCAAACATAAACGAAGAGGACAACACAAAAATAAACAACGCTATAAAGGAAGTTAGTAAAGGGGAAAGTATCATAATGGGAGATTTTAACCATGGACACATACAATGGAATTCTCTAGAGAGCACAGGGATTGAGGACCAACAATTTCTATTTTTAATCCAGGATAGCTTTCTCACTCAGCACGTACTAGAACAAACCAGGGGAGAAAATGTATTAGATATAGTTTTGTCATCACAAAAAGAATTAGTGGACAATGTAAAAATGTTTGAACCATTGGGTAATAGTGACCATAATCAAATACATTTTGACATCAATGTAAAATCAGAAAGTAAAAATAAGAAAATGCACAAGAGAAACTTCCATAAAGGTAACTACAAAGATATGAGAAAATACTTAGCAAAGCTAGATTGGAATAACATGCTGATGAATAAGAACACAATTGAATGTTGGAATATTCTAAAATATGAAATTGAGAGTATCATAGATAAATTTGTTCCCTTCCAAAAACAAGGAAAACGGTGTAGAAAGAAACACTTGTCAAAAGAGGCAATTAGAAAAATAATGCTAAAACAAACTATGTGGAGGGTTTATAGGCGTACCAGAAAGGAAGAAGACTATGCAAAATACAAAGAGGCACTTAATGCAGCTACAACTGAAATCAGACAATCTAAAAGAAGCTATGAGCAAAAACTAGCATGTAACATAAAAAATTACAGCAAGAGTTTTTATGCATATGTCGGGAGTAAACAAAACGTACAAGACAAGGTTGGACCTCTAGAAGACGGTGCTGGAAATATAATATCACAGGGGTTTTTAATGGCGGAAGACCTAAATGGTTACTTCAGTTCAGTGTTTACCAAAGAAGATATTAGTTCATTAACAGTTGCTGATGCTAAATTTCAGGGGGCTAAATCTGACTATTTAGGTCCGTTAGTTGTAACTCCAGAATTGGTAGCTAAGAAAATAAAGGCAATGAAGGATAACAAATCACCGGGAGTGGATGGGATTCCTCCAAAATTACTAATGGAAACATTAAAAGAGGGAGTTGTTCCGTTTGAATGGAAAGAAGCAAACATCATACCATTATTTAAAAAGGGTTCGAGAAATAAGTCAGAAAATTACAGACCAGTGAGTTTAACGTCGGTGATTTGTAAATTATTAGAAAGGTTAATTAAAGACCATATGGTGGACTTCCTTGTTAAGCATAAATTATTAAATTCATCTCAACATGGATTCCTTAAAGCGAGGTCATGCTTAACAAATACGTTGTTTTTTGGAAGAAATCCCTAAGTGGATAGACGTGGGATCGCCAGTAGATATTATCTACTTAGATTTTCAGAAAGCTTTTGACAAAGTGCCACATCAAAGATTACTACTTAAATTAAAAGCCCATGGTATCGGGGATAGCGTAACTGACTGGATAGAACAATGGCTGACTGACAGAAGACAACGAGTTGTAGTAGATGGAGAAGTTTCAAATTTGAAATCGGTCTTGAGTGGGATACCTCAAGGATCAGTATTAGGACCTATATTATTCTTAATATATATCAATGACTTGGACGACAGTATAACAAGTAACATACTGAAATTTGCGGATGACACAAAACTGTTTAGAAAGGTTAATACTGATGGTGATAAACAACATTTACAAAACGATCTAGACAGATTAGTGAAATGGTCTGAGAAATGGCAGATGCTGTTCAATTTTGGGAAATGTAAATTCCTACATACAGGACATGGGAACTTGAATGTAAACTATAAAATGGGATATACTGTTCTGGGTACTACTGTAAAAGAAAAGGACTTAGGAGTTACAATAAGCGCTGATATGAAAGTTTCAGAGCAGTGTGATATTGCAGCTTCAAAGGGTAATCAAATTCTTGGATTGATTAGAAGAAACATAACATACAAGGGAAAAAAGTTAATTATACCTCTTTATAAAGCAATAGTTAGACCTCATTTAGAATACTGTATACAAGCATGGAGACCATATCGTAAGAAGGATATAGATACGCTTGAACGCATACAAAGGAGAGCAACTAAAATGATTCCAGAACTTAGAGACCTTAGTTATGAAGAACGCCTGAAAGAATGTGGTTTAACAACTCTAGAGACAAGAAGGTTAAGAGGAGATCAGATTGAAGTTTTTAAGATATTGAATGGGTATGAAAATATTGATAGAAATATGTTTTTCTCACTCAAGAAGGATAGCAGAACTAGAGGACATGAGGCAAAATTAGTAAAGGATCAATGTAGATTGGACATCAGGAAGCACTCGTTCTCACAGAGGACAATAAATGAATGGAACAAATTGTCTACAGATTGTGTAACTGCTAGCAGCGTGAATATGTTTAAAAAAAAGGTTGACACATATCTCAGGAGGGCGGGTTATAAGTAGATGAACATTGTTGGACTCTTGATAAGCCAATGGCTTCCTTGTCCACTTGCCATCTGGGCCTTTGGCTTGGATGGCAAATCTTGTTAAATCTTGATAAATCTATTGTACGCTGTAAGCTACTGCCACCTAGCGAGTAGCGCGTTAATACATAGGCCTTAAATGCCTGTTTGTCTGAAACTTAAAATTAGTTTAAAAAACATTAAAACCACGCAGGTCATGAGAAAAGAATCACAGCAAAAGGTTACAATCAATGTATCAGTGCGTAGTCAGTCGCACCAAAGTCTCACAGTTACAATCAATATATCAGTGTGCAGTCAGTCACACCAAAGTCTCACGGTTACAATCAATATATCAGTGCGCAATCAGTCACACCAAGTCTCGCAGGTTATAATCAATGTATCAGTGCGTAGTGAGCTGCACCAAAGTCTTGCATGTAACAATCAATGTATCAGTGCGCAGTCAGTCGCACCAAAGTCTTGCAGGTTACAATCAATGTATCAGTGCGCAGTCAGTCGCACCAAAGTCTTGCAGGTTACAATCAATGTATCAGTGTGCAGTCAGCTGCACCAAAGTCTCGCACATTACAATCAATGTATCAGTGCGCAGCCAGTCGCACCAAAGTCTTGCAGATTACAATCAATGTATCAGTGCGCAGTCAGTCGCACCAAAGTCTCGCAGGTTACAATCAATGTATCAGTGCACAGTCAGTCGCACCAAAGTCTCGCAGGTTACAATCAATGTATCAGTGCGTAGTCAGTCGCACCAAAGTCTCACAGTTACAATCAATATATCAGTGCGCAATCAGTCACACCAAGTCTCGCAGATTATAATCAATGTATCAGTGCGTAGTGAGCTGCACCAAAGTCTTGCAGGTGACAATCAATGTATCAGTGCATAGTGAGCTGCACTAAAGTCTCACAGTTACAATCAATGTATCAGTGCACAGTCAGTCGCACCAAAGTCTTGCAGATTACAATCAATGTATCAGTGCGCAGTCAGTCGCACCAAAGTCTCGCAGGTTACAATCAATGTATCAGTGCGCAGCCAGTCGCACCAAAGTCTTGCAGGTTACAATCAATGTATCAGTGCGCAGTCAGTCGCACCAAAGTCTCGCAGGTTACAATCAATGTATCAGTGCGTAGTCAGTCGCACCAAAGTCTCACAGTTACAATCAATGTATCAGTGCGCAGTCAGTCGCACAAAGTCTCACAGTTACAATCAATGTATCAGTGCACAGCGAGCTCCTTTAGAGCAAGAATGGCAAACCAGCAGACATAGGTAATAATTTCGGTTTGTTTACGATCTTACAGATTTCTGCTACCAGTCGTACAGGTGTGCACCATCATCACCATCATCATCATCATCATCATCATCATCATCATCATCAAGAATTGGACAACTCCAAGAGTGCTAAGCAATCAACATTTATTCACAGTAAACACTGTCCTGTTGAACTAGGGTGACATTCCTATCACCCGTACATGTCATGTTTTACCCCAGACGGCTCCAGGAACCATCTCAACATTGGATTCAGTTGACAGCCACTGAATTGGTGTTCTCCTTGTCCTCGTCATCACCACTGACACAGTCCCCTGTCGTGTCCCTGTCCCCGAGATCCTCCGTGGTCTCTCCCAAACCTGTTACATCTTCCTCCTCCTCTTCCTCCTCCTCGGCATCCATGAGGAAGAGCCTAACTCTCCGACGCGATGCAAACAACTGAAATGAATACAAATACAAATACAAATATTTTATTTCAGGTTAAAACACCCATGCATTGAAATAAGTTAAAAATATCAATTAATTTAAAATTTAATAAATAATTAAATATATATAAACAGGATATAAAGGTCAGCATTGTACACAATAAAGAGCCCTGGCCCATCTAGACAACATGGGTCCATTAACGATATTTATGCAATTGCTCACACATTTTATTTCATGAGGTATCCTCCAAACAACCCAATCCTCAGCTGTTCCGTACGCACTTTGGACTGATCACATTTCTTGACATTTTAAGAGTGATATTTCCAAAATTTAAGACATTTTTCCATGACAAATTCAATACAAAATAACAAAGAAAAACATTCTCTAGAAGCCATTTGTTTATTTAATGATACATTTGTATGACTTGTTTAAAGAACCATGCTGCTCAGCAAAACTGACAAATATCTCAGAAGGGTGGTGACTTCCCCTCCCACAGACACCAGGTAGAAGGGCCTCCTGCCTAGAACCACACGACTTCCCCTCCCACAGACACCAGGTAGAAGGGCCTCCTGCCTAGAACCACAACACTTCCCCTCCCACAGACACCAGGTAGAAGGGCCTCCAGCCTAGAACCACACGACTTCCCCTCCCACAGACACCAGGTAGAAGGGCCTCCTGCCTAGAACCACACGACTTCCCCTCCCACAGACACCAGGTAGAAGGGCCTCCTGCCTAGCACCACAACACTTCCCCTCCCACAGACACCAGGTAGAAGGGCCTCCTGCCTAGAACCACACGACTTCCCCTCCCACAGACACCTGGTAGAAGGGCCTCCTGCCTAGCACCACAACACTTCCCCTCCCACAGACACCAGGTAGAAGGGCCTCCTGCCTAGAACCACACGACTTCCCCTCCCACAGACACCTGGTAGAAGGGCCTCCTGCCTAGCACCACAACACTTCCCCTCCCACAGACACCAGGTAGAAGGGCCTCCTGCCTAGAACCACACAACTTCTCCCACAGACACCAGGTAGAAGGGTCTCCTTCCTAGCATCACACGACTTCCCCTCCTACAGACACCAGACATTCTCTAGGAGCCATTTGTTTATTTAATGATAAATTTGTATGACTTGATTAAAGAAGCGTGCTGCTCAGCAATACCCAGTCCATTCATCCTTGGTTGATCTAGAACTTCGGGACTAGGACTAGGATGGGGAAATACAATTTAAGATCTTTTTAAGACCTTTCTTTAGAAATTCCCATTTTTAAGACCTTTTAAACCTTAGAAATGAAGATTGAAGACTGGGAACTCTGCAGGAAATCACACTCACTGCATGGCAACACACTCTGTGCAAGACAACACACTCCCTGCAGGACAACACACTCTCTGCAGGAAAACACACTCCCTGCAAGACAACACACTCCCTGCAGGACAACACTCTCTGCAGGACAACACACTCCCTGCAGGACAACACACTCCCTGCAGTACAACACACTCCCTGCAAGATAACACACTCCCTGCAGGAAGACACACTCCCTGCAAGACAACACACTCCCTGCAGGACAACACACTCCCTGCAGAACAACACACTCCCTGCAAGACAACACACTCCCGGCAAGACAACACACTCCCTGCAGGACAACACACTTCCTGCATGACAACACACTCCCTGCAAGACAACACACTCCTTACATGACAACACACTCCCTGCAGGACAACTCACTCCCTGCAGGACAACACATTCCCTGCAGGACAACACACTCCTTACAAGACAACACACTCCCTGCAGGACAACACACTCCCTGCAGGACAACATACTCCCTGCAGGACAACAAGTGTTTATATGTTAGTGGGTTTTACATGACAAAATCTTCAACCAAATGAAGGTGGTCACTAAATAGAAGTACATGCTTCATGAGGTCCAAGTAGCCCTCTAGTTTAATGGAGCAGTTTATTTGACATTGGATTTTACATGTGCCTCATGAGGTCCAAGTAGCCCTCAGGTTTAATGCAGCAGCTTATTTGACATTGGGTTTACATGTGCCTCATGAGGTCCAAGTAGCCCTCAGGTTTAATGCAGCAGCTTATGTGAGAGTGGGTTTTACAGACACAGACAACCAGCTTTGTGAGCCCAAGATAGGTTACATATTTATCCAATGTGGGATCAACTGTTATTGTCTCACTTCAGGATGACAGAAAAACTGGAGACACAAAGTAACGTTAGTGAAGGATCAGTGTAGACTGGATATCAGAAAGTAGTCATTTTATCAAAAATTAATCGAAAAAATTATCTGTACTGATTGCATAAATGCTAGCAGCGTGAATATGTTAAAAAACAAAATTGACAAATATCTCAGAAGGGTGGTGACTTCCCCTCCCACAGACACCAGGTAGAAGGGCCTCCTGCCTAGCACCATATGGCTTCCCCTCCCACACACACCAGGTAGAAGGGCCTCCTGCCTAGCACCACAACACTTCCCCTCCCACAGACACCAGGTAGAAGGGCCTCCTGCCTAGCACCACAACACTTCCCCTCCCATAGACACCAGGTAGAAAGGCCTCCTGCCTAGCACCACACATGACTTCCCCTCCCACAGAAACCAGGTAGAAGGGTCTCCTTCCTAGCATCACACGACATCCCTTCCTACAGACACCAGGTAGAAGGGCCTCCTTCCTAGCATCACATGGCTTCTCTTCCTACAGACACCAGGTAGAAGGGCCTCCTTCCGAGCACCACACGACTTCCCTTCCCACAGACATCAGGTAGAAGGGCCTCCTTCCGAGCATAACACGACTTCCCTTCCTACAGACACCAGGTAGAAGGGCCTCCTTCCTAGCATCACACGACTTCCCTTCCTACAGACACCAGGTAGAAGGGCCTCCTTCCGAGCACCACACGACTTCCCTTCCCACAGACATCAGGTAGAAGGGCCTCCTTCCGAGCATAACACGACATCCCTTCCTACAGACACCAGATAGAAGGGCCTCCTTCCTAGCATCACACGACTTCCCTTCCTACAGACACCAGGTAGAAGGGCCTCCTTCCGAGCACCACATGACTTCCCCTCCCACAGACATCAGGTAGAAGGGCCTCCTTCCGAGCATAACACGACTTCCTAGCACCACACATGACATTGACAACGACTGACATGTCTGACCCTTATTTGAATTACCCGTGACCTTGACTTACCACACATGCAACCTTGCGAGTGCCACTCACTGCAAAGTGAGCTGCCTTCATGTGCTCGAGCCGCTGGAAGTCCATGTTTTCGACGTCGCTGTCGATATCAAGACAAGGTCTGCGGGGAAACAGAAACACTGAAGATGACATTGGTTCTTTTTTATTTCAAAGTCATCCTTTAAATATATTTACTAAATGCCCATGTTTCAAAAATGTGTGTACTGTGTGCCTAAGGCTAAACAACCAGGTCAATTCAATATTAATTTGTGGGAGGAACTGTGTGCTTAGTATTAAGGAGTATCAAACAGAGACATTCAGGGAAATAAGTTATTCAAGAATCTTATAACACTTTAAAACAGCAACCAGCAAGACTCTTCCAGTTCTCAAAGTGCAGACGTTCTTGAAAGATTCTCACAACCTACATTGTGGGTGAAGCCTATGTCAGATGGAGACAAGACAAGAAGAAGATCAACAACTTGCACCAGGCGGGCCACGTCCTACGAGTTCCTGTATATAATTGGGAGTTTGCACAGAATACGGTTGTATCCCGTGTTAAAACGGAGTCACTTCAAATGAAAAAATCATGTTAATGCGCATATTTTCTTGTGTTCACACAACTATAAAACTGACAAACTTATGGTGGTTGAAGAACAAGTTTGCTATATTTCTCCTAAACTAATTTTGATACAAGTTCCAGATGGCAAGTGGACAAGGAAGTCATTGGCTTATCGAGAGTCCAACAATTTTCTCATCTATGTGTAGCACGCCCTTATCAGATATCTGTCAATTCTATTTTTAAGCATATTCACACTACTAGTATTAACACAATCATTTCGCAGTTTGTTCCATTCATTTATCACCTTCTGTGAGAAAGAGTACTTTCTCATGTCCAACCTACACTGTTCCTTAACTAATGCTGCTTTGTGTCCTCTGGTTCTACTACCTTCTTTAAGTTTGAAGAACATATTCCTGTCGACATCCTCATAACCATTCACTATTTTAAACACTTCTATTTGGTCTCCTCTTAGTCTCCTGGTCTCTAGTGTTGTCAAGCCACATTGTAATAAGCGACTTTCATAACTAAGGTCTCTCAATTCTGGAATCATTTTAGTTGCTTTTTGTTGTATTCTTTCTAGCTTGTCTATGTCCTTTTTACGATACGGCCTCCATGCTTGAATACAGTATTCCAAATGTGGTCTAACTATTGCTTTGTACAGGAGTACAATTAGCTGTTTCTCCTTATACATTATAGTTCTCCTAGAATTTGATTTCCTTTCGAAGCAGCAATCCCACATTGCTCTGAAACTATCATGTCAGCACTAAATGTTACTCCTAAGTCCTTTTCTTGTGTGGTTCTACCTAGTACAGCATCCCCCATTTTATATTCTTCGTCCATGTTTCCATGTCCTATGTGTATGCATTTACAATTCCCAAAATTGAATAACATTTGCCATTTTTCTGAACATTTAACTAATTTATCTAGATCATCCTGTAAACTTTGTTTATCTGCATCATTAGTAACCTTTCTGAATACTAAGCAGCTTACCTATTAAACCTAGCTGATTCTGTTTGAAGTAGTTATATTTTGTAGCCTGGCAACATTTGATCGGAAAATTAACACTATCAGCCACAGTTAACAAATGAACATTTTTATATGGATTTGAATGGCTTGATACAGAATTTTAAGTCAAATATACAGATTTCAACCAAAAAAATGTGGCAGGAATGCTATGCACCATCAGGTGTAGCACTACTAATGCCACCTGTGGAGCACATGTGTAACTGCAGGCGAGACTCACACATCGGCCTGCAGCAAGAGAGGCTGCAGCGAATTTGGAGTTGTTTGACTCCAGGTGGTTTGCTCCAGAGCCACCAGGGGGAGCTGCAGTAGGACTGCACATCCATCTTCATGCGTCTCTGTGAGCAGCATGGAGAGTGTGTCACTGTCATAGAAGGAGACGTCCACTACTTGGTGTCTGGAACATCTATAAGCATATTGTGTGTGTCAGTGTCTGTCACAGCATGGACAGGTGCAGTACTTCAAGTACTGAAAATATTTGCCACACTGTATTGCAAGTTTCAAAAAGTATTGCAGATACTTGCTTTAAATATTGTGCCCATCCCTGGCAAGACAGTTGAGCATATACTAGTACTTATGGATTCTTGGGCAAATAAACCAAAGGCAAAAAAATTAACTGTTGAAAAATAAACCAAACATTACTACTCTGCAATACTTCATGAGAGTATCACATACTTGCATTATTGTATTGCAAATATCAAAATGGTTTACAAATATTTTGCAATATTATACTCAAACATCAATATTACAATACTGCAATACACAATACTCAGAGTATTGTACCCACCCCTGCAGGTGATTCTCAAGTAACCTTTGAACTGTTGTAAACAATGTCAGCTCAAACCTGCTTTACATTTTTACATTGTGTACATCTCCTGGCCTTGCTTCAAGGACACTCATAGACGTACATGAGATGGACGGGGGGGGAGTTTAATATTTCTCACCTGGTGTCATCCGGACTGTGGGCTTTGATCTGTCCAATGGTCAGTGAGGTCATCTCCAACGTCCTGCAACAGTGACCACTGTCCAGTGCAACCTTCCTCACACCTGTACAGTACAGTACAACTCCTCTAAATGCCGTCAGACAGACTGACACAAACAACATTTCCTCTTCCCTGTCTTCTAAGTACCATAACTATTGCCCTAATGCACCCACATGCTACCTTTCCAGTTAGCCCAGATTACTTATCTCTCTCCCATGAGTCACCCCACCTGTCTTCCATGAGTCACCCTACCTGTCTCCAATGAATAACCCTACCTGTCTCCCATGGGTCACCCTTCCTGTCTCTCATGAGTCACCCTACCTGTCTCCCATGAATAACCCTACCTGTCTCCCATGAGTCACCCTACCTGTCTCTCATGAGTCACCCTACCTGTCTCCCATGAATAACCCTACCTGTCTCCCATGAGTCACCCTACCTGTCTCTCATGAGTCACCCTACCTGTCTCCCATGAATAACCCTACCTGTCTCCCATGAGTCATCTTACTTGTCTCTCATGAGTCACCCTACCTGTCTCCCATGACCTTCTGCCGAAGCACATGACACTTGTCACAAGGTAGAGGGTCGCAGGTGAAGGCTGTATACATGTACACATAACTGTCATGTCTTCTGCTGAATCTGGAACATGACCAGTGACATTCAAGTAAAGTACATGTTGATCAAGGCTACATGAATACACTCAGCCAACAGATATAAACATCCACAGTGCTACATAGTGTCAATGCAGTACAACTCCTCTAAACTTCCACAGTGCTACATAGCGTCAATGCAGTACAACTCCTCTAAACTTCCACAGTGCTACATAGCGTCAATGCATTACAACTCCTCTAAACATCTACAGTGAGACATAGTGTCAATGCATTACAACTCCTCTAAACATCCACAGTGCTACATAGCGTCAATGCAGTACAACTCCTCTAAACTTCCACAGTGCTACATAGCGTCAATGCATTACAACTCCTCTAAACTTCCACAGTGCTACATAGCGTCAATGCAGTACAACTCCTCTAAACATCCACAGTGCTACATAGCGTCAATGCAGTACAACTCCTCTAAACATCCACAGTGCTACATAGCGTCAATGCAGTACAACTCCTCTAAACATCCACAGTGCTACATAGCGTCAATGCAGTACAACTCCTCTAAACATCCACAGTGCTACATAGCGTCAATGCAGTACAACTCCTCTAAACATCCACAGTGCTACACAGCGTCAATGCAGTACAACTCCTCTAAACATCCACAGTGCTACAAAGCGTCAATGCAGTACAACTCCTCTAAACATCCACAGTGCTACATAGCGTCAATGCAGTACAACTCCTCTAAACATACACGGTGCTACATAGTGTCAATGCAGTACAACTCCTCTAAACATCCACGGTGCTACATAGTGTCAATGCAGTACAACTCCTCTAAACATCCACAGTGTGACATAGTGTCAATGCATTACAACTCCTCTAAACATCCACAGTGCTACATAGTGTCAATGCATTACAACTCCTCTAAACATCCACAGTGCTACATAGTGTCAATGCATTACAACTCCTCTAAACATCCACAGTGCTACATAGTGTCAATGCATTACAACTCCTCTAAACATCCACAGTGCTACATAGTGTCAATGCATTACAACTCCTCTAAACATCCACAGTGTGACATAGTGTCAATGCAGTACAACTCCTCTAAACATCCACAGTGCTACATAGTGTCAATGCATTACAACTCCTCTAAACATCCACAGTGCTACATAGTGTCAATGCATTACAACTCCTCTAAACATCCACAGTGCAACATAGTGTCAATGCAAGTCAGACTTACTGAGTTTTCTGCCATGTACACTGCTAGGGCTAGGAGGAGGAAGTCAGACTTACTGAGTTTTCTACCAAGTACACTGCTAGGGCTAGGAGGAGGAAGTCAGACTTACTGAGTTTTCTACCAAGTACACTGCTAGGGCTACGAGGAGGAGGTCAGACTTACTGAGTTTTCTACCAAGTACACTGCTAGGGCTAGGAGGAGGAAGTCAGACTTCCTGAGTTTTCTACCAAGTACCCTGCTAGGGCTAGGAGGAGGAGGAGTTTTCTGCCATGTACACTGCTAGGGCTAGGAGGAGGAAGTCAGACTTACTGAGTTTTCTACCAAGTACACTGCTAGGGCTAGGAGGAGGAGGTCAGACTTACTGAGTTTTCTACCAAGTACACTGCTAGGGCTAGGAGGAGGAAGTCAGACTTACTGAGTTTTCTACCAAGTACACTGCTAGGGCTAGGAGGAAGTCAGACTTACTGAGTTTTCTACCAAGTACACTGCTAGGGCTAGGAGGAGGAAGTCAGACTTACTGAGTTTTCTACCAAGTACACTGCTAGGGCTAGGAGGAGGAGGTCAGACTTACTGAGTTTTCTACCAAGTACCCTGCTAGGGCTAGGAGGAGGAGGAGTTTTCTGCCATGTACACTGCTAGGGCTAGGAGGAGGAAGTCAGACTTACTGAGTTTTCTGCCATGTACACTGCTAGGGCTAGGAGGAGGAAGTCAGACTTACTGAGTTTTCTACCAAGTACACTGCTAGGGCTAGGAGGAGGAGGTCAGACTTACTGAGTTTTCTACCAAGTACCCTGCTAGGGCTAGGAGGAGGAGGAGTTTTCTGCCATGTACACTGCTAGGGCTAGGAGGAGGAAGTCAGACTTACTGAGTTTTCTACCAAGTACACTGCTAGGGCTAGGAGGAGGAGGTCAGACTTACTGAGTTTTCTACCAAGTACACTGCTAGGGCTAGGAGGAGGAGGAGTTTTCTACCAAGTACACTGCTAGGGTTAGGAGGAGGAGGTCAGACTTACTGAGTTTTCTACCAAGTACCCTGCTAGGGCTAGGAGGAGGAGGAGTTTTCTACCAAGTACACTGCTAGGGCTAGGAGGAGGAGGTCAGACTTACTGAGTTTTCTACCAAGTACCCTGCTAGGGCTAGGAGGAGGAGGAGTTTTCTACCAAGTACACTGCTAGGGCTAGGAGGAGGAGGTCAGACTTACTGAGTTTTCTACCAAGTACCCTGCTAGGGCTAGGAGGAGGAGGAGTTTTCTGCCATGTACACTGCTAGGGCTAGGAGGAGGAGGTCAGACTTATTGAGTTTTCTACCAAGTACACTGCTAGGGCTAGGAGGAGGAAGTCAGACTTACTGAGTTTTCTACCAAGTACACTGCTACGGCTAGGAGGAGGAGGAGTTTTCTACCAAGTACACTGCTAGGGCTAGGAGGAGGAGGTCAGACTTACTGAGTTTTCTACCAAGTACACTGCTAGGGCTAGGAGGAGGAAGTCAGACTTACTGAGTTTTCTGCCATGTACACTGCTAGGGCTAGGAGGAGGAAGTCAGACTTACTGAGTTTTCTGCCATGTACACTGCTAGGGCTAGGAGGAGGAAGTCAGACTTACTGCGTTTTCTGCCATGTACACTGCTAGGGCTAGGAGGAGGAAGTCAGACTTACTGAGTTTTCTGCCATGTACACTGCTAGGGCTAGGAGGAGGAAGTCAGACTTACTGAGTGATTCGGGGCAGACATCGGTCACCATTCTCACTGCAACAAGAAACATGACTGATAACCCATGACCCCAGAACACTTGCTTTGTTATTAGTCCAAGGGCCAAAGCCATGTTTTTAGAAGGTCCATGCCTACGGATGATTAATTTATATAATAACCATTGGACAGTCACAGCTTAGTGGTAAAAATCCAACATGGCATCCAAAATGGCTACTGTATTGACCAGAGTATATAATGGATGCTAACTTTTCCCATGATGCTTCAATCTAACTAAATGAGGTCTGATATTAAAGATAATGAAATTTCCCATCTACTGGTATGTATTTTGGAGGAGTTTGGTGTCCATTGTGGGTAATTTTTTACCCAAAAGGATACATTAAAAAATATGTATATATATATATATATATAAATATATATCCTGCATCATTTGCCAAAATTTCAGACATTTATCCTTTATCCTTTCAGAGTTATGGTATGCCAAAGTTCACTGAACATAAAAAAGATACCCCGAAAAGCAAATGTCTTGTTTTATTCAATAAATGCAGCTCCAATGTACCTTCTTTCCAACCAAGTCTACAGCTGTTGATTTACTGAATGAGTAATGTGATAAGAAATAGCTCAAACTTAACATTCAGGCAGTAACTGATGGCTAGTAGCCATAGCAGATTTGATAATGGTTGCCAAAGACATATTGTTAATGTGCATAGACGTTAAAAATATTGTTCGGTTGAGCTGCTTTCTACTGTTCATTGCAATATTTTGTCATCCTTAGTTTCCAATTATCATTGTCGTCATTGTCATCATCGTCATCAGTGGCTTCGAGTTCAACTTGAAGATGTTCCTCCTCCTCTTCTGTGTTCTGAGTTGTGCACGTCCAGAGTTCACACATATCTGCGCACTTGAGTCCATTGGCAAGGCATTCACACTTGAGTCCATTGGCAAGGCATTCACACTTGCGTCCATTGGCAAGGCATTCACACTTGAGTCCATTGGCAAGGCATTCACACTTGAGTCCATTGGCAAGGCATTCACACTTGCGTCCATTGGCAAGGCATTCACACTTGAGTCCATTGGCAAGACATTCACACTTGAGTCCATTGGCAAGGCATTCACACTTGCGTCCATTGGCAAGGCATTCACACTTGAGTCCATTGGCAAGGCATTCACACTTGAGTCCATTGGCAAGGCATTCACACTTGAGTCCATTGGCAAGGCATTCACACTTGAGTCCATTGGCAAGGCATTCACACTTGAGTCCATTGGCAAGGCATTCACACTTGAGTCCATTGGCAAGGCATTCACACTTGAGTCCATTGGCAAGGCATTCACACTTGAGTCCATTGGCAAGGCATTCACACTCATCCACTCAATGGTCAGCATCACAGACGCTACCTCCCAACAATTTACAATTCTTAACCCTACAGGTGACCAATGGTGAACTTCCACGGTGTACACAGTTTGGAGCTATTCATATGGGTTTCTTTGAAAAATCACTGTGTCGTCAATAATTACCCTAGAAATATAACTGATGTATCATTGTTTAGCTAAAAAGACCCTTTATAACTCAAAAATAACTGCTATTACATTTCATGATGTTATCATATAGATACTATCATCGGAAATTCAACAAAAAAACTCAAAGAAATGTAGACATTTCACCCTGCTGCTAGATAATTATTGAGCAGTTGAATACCCATATGTCCAATTAGTGAAATTTTGCCACATATATCAGCTACAAAATAAAACAAACCTGAGAGAAATCCATCTAGAACTTTTTTTATATGATTTTTTATGTAAACTAGACCGTGAAAAATATTGGCGATTTTTACAAACAAGTAAAATGGAAACCAAGTACTGAAATACTTCCACACTGCAGCCCAATAATCATTGAGTGGTTGAATGGTGATATATACTGTGAACCAAATGTTGATATACACCTAACCTACAAGATAATGCAAAAACAAGCACATACGTTGATAACTTTTATTCACGAATTTTAGAATATATACGATATAAAAATAAACAACAAATGTGTTCTGTCTCAGCTGGCTGGCACAGTGTCAGTCCCGTCACACCCGTGGGTTCTTGTGCACCAGGTTGCAGAAGCAATGTTTATGCACGCCAGACCCACAGCCAGCGCACCAGTATGAGCTGCGTTTTCGTATCCCTCGAACCTTTTTTTGTTCCAGATTCTCCATGCGTCTGGCATCCCAGAGAAGACCGTAAAAGCCATACAGATAATGTATGTAAACACATCTGCAGTTGTATTGACTTCCGAAGGGGAAACTACTACTTTCAACATTAATACAGGAGTTCTCCAAGGAGACCCTCTTGCCCCATACCTATTCATTATAGTCTTGGACTACGCATTAAGAACTGCGATTGATGACAGAGAAGGCCTAACCCTAACCAGACGCAGAAGCTCCAGACATCCAGCCTCACATCTCTTTGACTTGGATTATGCCGATGACCTCGCTCTGTTCGCTGACACGATACAAGAAGCAGAACTTTTTCTTCATAAAGTGGAAAGTGCTTCCAAATCTACTGGACTATTTCTCAACCCAAGCAAAACAAAGTACATCCATATCAACACCTCTGCTAATGATAGTGTTCACTCATCAGATGGGAGTCAAATTGAGAAAGTAGAGGATTTTAAATATCTCGGATCCTACACAAAGTCTCAGCATGACATCCAGTGCAGCAAAGCCCAGACATGGGCAGCAGTTCACGCCCTTGACAAAGTTTGGAGAGCGCCCATCTGCAGACTCACCAAACTGAAGATTTTCAGGACGGTTGAACCGATCCTGATATATGGATGCGATTCGTGGTCATTAACACAATCCGTAGAAAATGCACTGCATGGCACCTACACAAGAATGCTGCAGAAAATTCAAAATGTGTCATGACACCACCACATGACCAACCAAGAATTCGTGAGACAATGGCGTCCTCATCGTGAGACAATGGCGTCTTCATCTAGCAGGTCATGTGATGCGCCATGATGAAGCAGCCAACAAAGTCCTGCTCCGGAAGCCCGATGGCCCTTGGAGAAGAGGTCGACCAACAACTACTCTATAAAACATACTAGAGAAAGACACGAACCTCAGCAGTACAAATCTAATAGCGGCAATGAAGAACCGAAACCTCTGGAAGGAAATCATCATGTCACAACATTAAGTGGATGACATAAGTAAGTAAATAAGTAATGAACCTTGTCCAGTTGTGTGCACAGAGCACAATACATCCTTGTTGAAGCCAAGATTCATTCTGATGACATCAGCACCTTCCACAGAGATGTCAATGGTTCTGATGACATCAGTACCTTCCACAGAGATGTCAATGGTTCTGATGACATCAGTACCTTCAACAGAGATGTCAATGGTTCTGATGACATCAGTACCTTCCACAGAGAGGTCAATGGTTCTGATGACATCAGTACCTTCCACAGAGATATCAATGGTTCTGATGACATCAGTACCTTTCACAGAGATGTCAATGGTTCTGATGACATCAGTACCTTCAACAGAGATGTCAAGGCTACCTGTGGACACATTGACCAAATCGGTCTGACCAGAGCTACGTGGATACAGCTACCAGGCATGTTCCATTAGGTCAACCAAATACTGGATGTCTTCCTAATCTTTCCGGATTCTAGCGAATTCCAGATTGGGATGCTTCAGCTGGGAGCCAAAATGTATCTTGTCTCGTAGTTGCCTGCGATACATGCTCCTGTACTGCGCTATCAGATAGTATCAACTCACAGTGGATAGTTTGAAACTGAGTCCACTGGTTCCTCCAGCTCTGGGTGTCTTTGTTTACAGTCTCTTTGACAGTTTCATCAACTGAGTCTGCTGGTTCCTCCAGCTCTGAGTGTCTTTGTTTACAGTCTCTTTGATAGTCTCATAAACTGAATCCACTGGTTCCTCCAGCTCTGAGTGTCTTTGTTTACAGTCTCTTTGATAGTCTCATAAACTGAGTCCACTGGTTCCTCCAGCTCTGAGTGTCTTTGTTTACAGTCTCTTTGATAGTCTCATAAACTGAATCCACTGGTTCCTCCAGTTCTGGGTGTCTTTGTTTACAGTCTCTTTGATAGTTTCATCAACTGAGTCCACTGGTTCCTCCAGCTCTGAGTGTCTTTGTTTACAGTCTCTTTGATAATCTCATAAACTGAATCCACTGGTTCCTCCAGCTCTGGGTGTCTTTGTTTACAGTCTCTTTGATAGTCTCATAAACTGAATCCACTGGTTCCTCCAGCTCTGGTGTCTTTGTTTACAGTCTCTTTGATAGTCTCATAAACTGGAATTTTTCCAAAAGGATTTATGGACCTGAGCTGCACTGATAACCACCAGTCATGAAATGACCATGTACATCTGGATTATCGATAGGCAGTTGGGACATCTGTGCAAGGTACTAGGGCAGGAATCGTGCATAGAAAATACTGTCGTAGATCATGCACCATGGTACCAACGCCATATGCAGTAGCAAATTATCCTCTCTTAATGCTCACAACATATCTAGGATGGTTTCTATCACGTCCATATAAGACATCCAGATTTCTGTATCCATCTCAGAGGAAGCTGAGTCAGACATCAAGCAGTTGCAAGATGTGTACATGTAACATTGACAGCCTCTTAATGCATGACAGAAGCATGAGAGACAACCTCTTCATGCATGACAGAAGCATGAGAGACAACCTCTTCATGCATGACAGAAGCATGAGAGACAACCTCTTCATGCATGACAGAAGCATGAGAGACAGCCTCTTCATGCATGACAGAAGCATGAGAGACAGCCTCTTCATGCATGACAGAAGCTTAAGAGACAACCTCTTCATGCATGACAGAAGCTTAAGAGACAACCTCTTCATGCATGACAGAAGCATGAGAGACAACTTCTTCATGCATGACAGAAGCATGAGAGGCCTCTTCATGCATGACAGAAGCATGAGAGACCTCTTCATGCATGACAGAAGCATAAGAGACCTCTTCATGCATGACAGAAGCATAAGAGACCTCTTCATGCATGACAGAAGCATGAGAGACCTCTTCATGCATGACAGAAGCATAAGAGACCTCTTCATGCGTGACAGAAGCATGAGAGGCAGCTTCTTCATGCATGACAGAAGCATGAGAGACCTCTTCATGCGTGACAGAAGCATGAGAGGCAGCTTCTTCATGCATGACAGAAGCATGAGAGACAACTCTTAATGCATGACAGAAGCATGAGAGACAACCTATTCTTGCACATTCTTCGAGCCAGGCTGAGATTTGGAAGCACAGCCATCAATGCCAAACCTTTGCACCCAGTTCAAACATGTGGATGGGCCACAGATCATGAGACAGACTGACCATTGAGTGGATGACCAGATGGGCCACATATGATGAGACAGAATGACCACTGATTGGATGGGCCACAGATGATGAGACAGACTGACCACTGAGTGGATGAGCAGATGGGCCACATATGATAAGACAGACTGACCATTGGGTGGATGAGTGGATGGGCCACAAATGATGAGACAGACTGACTATTGAGTGGATGAGCAGATGGGCCACAGATGTTAAGACAGACTGACCACTGAGTGGATGAGTGGATGGGCCACAAATGATGAGACATACTGGCCACTGACTGGTTGAGCCACAAATTATGAGACAGACTGACCATTGAGTGGATGAGTGGATGGGCCACAGAAGATGAGACAGACTGACCATTGAGTGGATGGCCACAGATGATGAGACAGACTGACCACTGAGTGGATAAGTGGATGGGCCACAGATGTTAAGACAGACTGACCATTGAGTGGATGGGCCACATATGATGAGACAGACTGACCACTGAGTGGATAAGTGGATGGGTCACAGATGTTAAGAGAGACTGACCATTGACTGGATGGGCCACAGATGATAAGACAGACTGACCATTGAGTGGATGAGTGGATGGGCCACAGATGATGAGACAGACTGACCACCGAGTGGATGGGCCACAGATGATGAGACAGACTGACCATTGAGTGGATGAGTGGATGGGCCACAGATGATGAGACAGACTGACCATTGAGTAGATGAGTGGATGGGCCACAGATGATGAGACTGACTGACCACTGAGTGGATGAGTGGATGGGCCACAGATGATGAGACAGACTGACCATTGAGTGGATGAGTGGATGGGCCACAGATGATGAGACAGACTGACCATTGAGTGGATGAGTGGATGGGCCACAGATGATGAGACAGACTGACCACTGAGTGGATGAGTGGATGGGCCACAGATGATGAGACAGACTGACCACTGAGTGGATGAGTGGATGGGCCACCATCACCCAGTGCTGTTTTGAAACTGTTGTCTCGTAAACTGTTGTCTTGTAAACTGTTGTCTTGTATGCTGTTGTCTTGTAAAGCTGTTGTCTTGTAAACTGTTGTCTTGTAAGCTGTTGTCTTGTAAACTGTTGTCTCGTAAACTGTTGTTTCGTAAGCTGTTGTCTTGTAAGCTGTTGTCTTGTAAACTGTTGTCTTGTAAACTGTTGTCTTGTAAGATGTTGTCTTGTAAGCTGTTGTCTTGTAAGCTGTTGTCGTGTAAACTGTTGTCTTGTAAGCTGTTGTCTCGTAAACTGTTGTCTTGTAAACTGTTGTCTTGTAAGCTGTTGTCTTGTAAGCTGTTGTCGTGTAAACTGTTGTCTTGTAAGCTGTTGTCTCGTAAACTGTTGTCTTGTAAACTGTTGTCTTGTAAGCTGTTGTCTTGTAAACTGTTGGCTTGTAAGCTGTTGTCTTGTAAGCTGTTGTCTTGTAAACTGTTGTCTTGTAAGCTGTTGTCTTGTAAACTGTTGTCTTGTAAGCTGTTGTCTTGTAAACTGTTGGCTTGTAAGCTGTTGTCTTGTAAACTGTTGTCTTGTAAGCTGTTGTCTTGTAAACCATGCATGAATAAGACACAGAAGAGGAAGAGTTGAACCCGAAGACAGACAATAATAATGATAATTGGTGGAAACTAATAATAATGATAATTGGTGGAAACTAATGATGACAAAACATTGCATTGAACAATAGAAAGCAGATCAACCGAACAATATCGAACGTTTATGCATATTAAAGGGCACAAAATTATGGTTAATAAATAATTTTAATAGTTTAATAAAAACTTATTTGCAACTAAAATCAATAATATCACGCTAGTGGTTTTCTCTGAATTTGTTCTAAAACTTGGAGATTCTAGTCAAATCTCCATTTTCCTGACGACTGACATTTTGACCACAACGACCAATGTGACATGCTAAATGTGGCTAAATGTGACATGCTAAATGTGACATGCTAAAACGCATTAAGTGCGTTCAACTGGAATCAAAGGACCAGCAGATATACACAGAAGCAATGCTAATTCTCAATCAAGTCAACTGCTTAGTCAGAACACGATAAGTTTAGTAAACAAATGCAAATATTGCCAGATTACAAGCACTAGCGATGTAGAGTTATCTAACAGTATGGTGAAGCCTATGAAATTAAAATGCTGCATGTTCAACAAGGTTTTCCTAGTAAACTACTGACTTGATATTCTTGATTGTAGTTGCAAATGGTTATGCTTTATTAACTCATACATGTACATAGGCCCAAAACCATGACTTTTGTTTCCCTGTAATAGTATCTTTGTGGCAGCCATTTTTGGATAATGACATTAGACTATTTGACAATGTAGTGACACTAAACTATGTCACATCATAGTGACACAAACTGTGTTGTGACATTAAACTATTGACAATGTAGTGAAACAAAACGATGTGACATTGAAGTGACACTAAACCATGTGACACTGTAGTGAAACTAAACTATGTGACATTGTCGTGATTCTAAACTACTTGACAATGTAGTGATTCTAAACTATGTGACAATGTACTGATTCTAAACTATGTGACAAAGTAGTTACAATACACTATGTGATGTGATAATGTAGTGAAATTAAACGATATGACAACGTAGTGACACTAAACAATGTAACAATGTAGTGACACTCACCTTTGTGACAATGTGAAGAGATGACTAGTGGACACACACTGTAGAGACTGACCGATGACAGACTGCCAACAAAGACACACATACATGAATGACCGGCAGTGGTCAAGTGGTCCACTCTACATGCTGTGTTGTGCCGCACAGACGTCATTCAGCCTCCAAAGTAGGACCATTTTCCTAACCTTCATGACGATTCATACGTTTCACAACAGGATGAACGCTTTCAGAAAGGGAATAGCTCAAACATACACAATGTTATAAAATATTTGACTATCAGGCTATCTGTTGACAATACAACTACACAAGTGTGCGCACTTTGTGTTTTGCATTAAAAAACATACAAAACTTTGTTGATCTCGATGCTTGTAGACAATTATTTGTGTTAAAAATTCATATAAATCAGCGATTAAAAAAACAGGAAGTCAAAAAAATCATAAATCTCTGATTTTTTTGGAGTGATTTAAATCAGGATTTAAATCAATTATTTAAATCAAACAACCCTGCACATGAGATCATGTCATGCCATCATAGTCTGCTTCATGAGATCATGTCACGACATCATAGCCTGCTTCATGAGATCTTGTCATGTCATCATAGACTGCCTCATGCATGTAATTCTGCATAAAACTTAGCATGACCCCTGACACAATACATGGTTATCTGTGAACTCACTGCACTGTGCTGCACTGTCACATCACAATAAACACTCATCGCACTGTGCTGCACTGTCACATCACAAATGACACAATGGTACAATGACAAATATTTTTGGAAGTAAACATTCTTTAAACTAGAAGTGCAAGGGGGTTACCTAGAGGTGTCTCAAGCAGAACAAGAGGCCACTAGCACAGATAAACCAATATCAAATCATCCGAAAAACATCTCTGAAAAAGGTTATAGATGCGTATGTTTAAATGCAAGGAGCATAGTAAATAAGAAAAACGAATTAAACATTATGGTAGAAGATATTGACCCTCACATAATTGGTATAACTGAATCATGGGCCAACATAGATATAACAGATGCTGAATTAGGACTGACAGGATACATAATGTTTAGGAAAGATCGAATAGGAAGAAGGGGCGGGGGAGTTATTTTATATGTTAAAGAATCTATTCAGGCTTATGAAATAAAACTAGAAAGGGAAGCAGATTGCGATGAAGCTGTTTGGTGCAAAATTGTTTCAGGAAATTCAAAATTAACTATTGGATTAGTTTACCGAAGTCCAAACATAAACGAAGAGGACAACACAAAAATAAAAAACGCTATAAAGGAAGTTAGTAAAGGGGAATGTATCATAATGGGAGATTTTAACCATGGACACATACAATGGAATTCTCTAGAGAGCACAGGGATTGAGGATCAACAATTTCTATGTTTAATCCAGGATAGCTTTCTTACTCAGCACGTACTAGAACCAACCAGGGGAGAAAATGTATTAGACACTTGTCAAAAGAGGCATTTAGAAAAATAATGTTAAAACAAACTATGTGGAGGGTTTATAGGCGTACCAGAAAGGAAGAAGACTATGCAAAATACAAAGAGGCACTTAATGCAGCTACAACTGAAATCAGACAATCTAAAAGAAGCTATGAGCAAAAACTGGCATGTAACATAAAAAATGACAGCAAGAGTTTTTATGCATATGTCAGGAGTAAACAAAACGTACAAGACAAGGTTGGACCTCTAGAAGACAGTGCTGGAAATATAATATCACAGGGGTTTTTAATGGCGGAAGACCTAAATGGTTACTTCAGTTCAGTGTTTACCAAAGAAGATATTAGTTCATTACCAGTTGCTGATGCTAAATTTCAGGGGGCTAAATCTGACTATTTAGGTCCGTTAGTTGTAACTCCAGAATTGGTAGCTAAGAAAATAAAGGCAATGAAGGATAACAAATCACCGGGAGTGGATGGGATTCCTCCAAAATTGCTAATGGAAACAGTAGAACAAATCAGTATACCACTTGCAAGAGTATTCAACTTGTCATTAAAAGAGGGAGTTGTTCCGATTGAATGGAAAGAAGCAAACATCATACCATTATTTAAAAAGGGTTCGAGAAATAAGTCAGAGAATTACAGACCAGTGAGTTTAACGTCAGTGATTTGTAAATTATTAGAAAGGTTAATTAAAGACCATATGGTGGACTTCCTCGTTAAGCATAAATTATTAAATTCATCTCAACATGGATTCCTTAAAGCGAGGTCATGCTTAACAAATATGTTATGTTTTTTGGAAGAAATCACTAAGTGGATAGATGTGGGATCGCCAGTAGATATTATCTACTTAGATTTTCAGAAAGCTTTTGACAAAGTGCCACATCAAAGATTACTACTTAAATTAAAAGCCCATGGTATCGGGGATAGCATAACTGACTGGATACAACAATGGCTGACTGACAGAAGACAACGAGTTGTAGTAGATGGAGAAGTTTCAAATTGGAAATCGGTTTTGAGTGGGGTACCTCAAGGATCAGTATTAGGACCTATATTATTCTTAATTTATATCAATGACTTGGACGACAGTATAACAAGTAACGTACTGAAATTTGCGGATGACACAAAACTGTTTAGAAAGGTTAATACTGATGGTGATAAACAACATTTACAAAACGAACTAGACAGATTAGTGAAATGGTCTGAGAAATGGCAGATGCTGTTCAATTTTGGGAAATGTAAATGCCTACATACAGGACATGGGAACTTGAATGTAAACTATAAAATGGGAGATACTGTTCTGGTTACTACAGTAAAAGAAAAGGACTTAGGAGTTACAATAAGCGCTGATATGAAAGTTTCAGAGCAGTGTGGTATTGCAGCTTCAAAGGGTAATCAAATTCTTGGATTGATTAGAAGAAACATAACATACAAGGGAAAAAAGTTAATTATACCTCTTTATAAAGCAATAGTTAGACCTCATTTAGAATACTGTATACAAGCATGGAGACCATATCGTAAGAAGGATATAGATACGCTTGAATGCATGAAAGGAGAGCAACTAAAATGATTCCAGAACTTAGAGACCTTAGTTATGAAGAACGCCTGAAAGAATGTGGTTTAACAACTCTAGAGACAAGGAGGTTAAGAGGAGATCAGATTGAAGTTTTTAAGATATTGAATGGGTATGAAAATATTGATAGAAATATGTTTTTCTCACTCAAGAAGGATAGCAGAACTAGAGGACATGAGGTAAAATTAGTAAAGGATCAATGTAGATTGGACATCAGGAAGCACTCATTCTCACAGAGGACAATAAATGAATGGAACAGATTGTCTACAGATTGTGTAACTGCTAGCAGCGTGAATATGTTTAAAAACAAGGTTGACACATATCTCAGGAGGGCGGGTTATAAGTAGGTGAACATTGTTGGACTCTCGATAAGCCAATGGCTTCCTTGTCCACTTGCCATCTGGGCCTTTGGCTTGGATGGCAAATCTTGTTAAATCTCTTGTTAAATCACAATAAACACTCACCGTACTGTGCTGCACTGTCACATCACAATAAACAATCACCGCACTGTGCTGCACTGTCACATAACAGTAAACACTCACCACACTGTGCTGCACTGCCACATCACAATAAACAATCACCACACTGTGCTGCACCGTCACATCACAATAAACAAGCACCGCACTGTGCTGCACTGTCATATCACAATAAACAATCGCTGCACTGTGCTGCACCGTCACATCACAATAAACAATCACCGCACTGTGCTGCATTGTCACATCACAATAAACACTCACCGCACTGTGCTGCACTGTCACATCACAATAAACACTGTGCTGCACTGTCACATCACAATAAACACTCATCGCACTGTGCTGCACTGTCACATCACAATAAACACTCACCGCACTGTGCTACACTGTCACATCACAATAAACACTCATCGCACTGTGCTGCACCGTCACATCACAATAAACACTCACCTCACTGTGCTGCACTGTCACAGCACAATAAACACTCACCACACTGTGCTGCACTGTCACATCACAATAAACACTCATCGCACTGTGCTGCACTGTCACATCACAATAAACACTCGCTGCACTGTGCTGCACCATCACATCACAATAAACACTCGCTGCACTGTGCTGCACCATCACATCACAATAAACACTCGCTGCACTGTGCTGCACTGTCACATCACAATAAACACTCACCGCACTGTGCTGCACTTTCACATCACAATAAACACTCACCGCACTGTGCTGCACTGTCACATCAACGCTGGCCTTCAGGGAGTCATGCATCTGCACCAGAGACTTGGCTGGACAGGCGCGGTACAACAGGGAACTCTCTATAACATCAATCACTAGATCAATAATTTTTTCCACCTAACAGGAATAGAATAGAAAATACACTATAGATTTGCAACATGTGAACTTCAGGTATAATTAAAGAACAGCTTGTTGGAGAAGGGGTGAACTCAAGTGTGACACTTATCTAAAGTTCCCCAACCAGTATGATTATTATACAAATACAATATGGTACTTACTAAAAATTATATGTTACAAACCAACCAGATGGAATGTGTTGGATTTAATTTTGTCTTCTCAAAGTGAATTAGTTGACAATGTCAAGTACACAAACCTTTGGGTTCCAGGGAACTTGCTGAAGAACAAGACAGCAACATAATGCTGAACTTGTTTAAAAGATGAGATTGAGGGCATTACTGAGAGATTTGTTCCGTTAAGAAAACAAGGGAAAAGGCCCAGGAAGAAACACCTGTCAAAAGAGGCTATTAGAAACATTGCTCACAAACAGATGTTGTGGGGGTGTATAACCACACTGGAAATGTAGAAGACTACATAAACTACAAACAGGCACTTAACCTAGCTACAACTGAAATTAGAAAATCCAAAAGAACCCTTGAACAAAAATTGGCAGGTAATATAAAAAAGACAGCAAGAGTTTCTATGCTTATGTACGGAGTTAGAGATGCCTCAAGCAGGACATGAGGCCACTAGCACAGACAAACCAATAACAAAATGTCCTAAAAACAGATCTGAAGCAGGTTATAAATGTGTGTGTTTAAATGCCAGGAGTATAGTAAATAAGAAAAACAAATTAAACATTACGGTAGAAGATACTGACCCTCACATAATTGGTATTACTTGGGCCAACACAGACATTACAGATGCTGAATTAGGATTGACAGGATACGTAATGTTTAGGAAAGATCGAATAGGAAGAAAGGGAGGGAGAGTTATTTTATATGTTAAAGAATCTATTCAGGCTTATAAAATAAAATTAGAAAGGGAAGCAGATTGCGATGAAGCTGTTTGGTGCAAAATAATTTCAGGAAATTCAAAATAAACTATTGGATTAGTTTACCGAAGTCCAAACATAAACGAAGAGGATAACACAAAAATACAAAATGCTATAAAGGAAGTTAGTAAAGGGGAATGTATCATAATGAAGATTTTAACCATGGACACATATAATGGAAATCTCTAGAGAGCACAGGGATTGAGGATCAACAATTTCTATTTTTAATTCAGGATAGCTTCCTTACTCAGCACATGCTAGAACCAACCAGGGGAGATAATGTATTATATAAAGCTTTGTCATCACAAAAAGAATTAGTGGACAATGTAAAAATACATGAACCATTGGGTAACAGTGACCACAATCAAATACATTTTGACATCAATGTAAAATCAGAAAGTAAAAATAAAAAAACGTATATGAGAAACTTCCACAAAGGTAACTATAAAGATATGAGAAAATACTTAGCAAAGCTAGATTGGAATAACATGCTGATGAATAAGACTGCAATTGAATGTTGGAATATTCTAAAATATGAAATTGAGAGTATCATAATTTGTTCCCTTGAAAAAAACAAGGAAAACGGTCTAGAAAGAAACACTTGTCAAAAGAAGCTATTAGAAAATAGTGTTTAAGCAAACTATGTGGAGGGTTTATAGGCGTACCAGAAAGGATGAAGACTATGCAAATTACAAAGAGGCACTTAACCTAGTTACAACTGAAATTAGAAAATTTAAAAGAACCTGTGAACAAAAATTGGCAGGTAATATAAAAATGACAGCAAGAGTTTCTATGCTTATGTAAGGAGTAAACAGAAAGTTTGAGAAAAGGTCGGACCACTGGAAACAACAGGGGAAACATAATTTCAGAGGGGTTTCAAATGGCAGAGGTCCTGAATGAGTATTTCAGCTCAGTTTTTACCTCAGAAGATATCAGCTCACTTCCAGTTCCATTTACCAAATTTGAGGGCAGTAAATCAGAATATTTAGGGCAGTTATTTGTAACTCCTGAAATGATAGCAAAAAAATTAAGAAGATGAAAGATAATAAATCACCTGGAGTTGATGGGATACCACCAAAACTGCTAAAGGAAATTGTTGAGCAAATTAGTACACCACTTGCAAAAGTGCTTAACTTGTCAATAGAAGAAGGAATAGTTCCTTCAGAATGGAAAGAAGCAAACATTACGCCGCTATTTAAGAAGGGATCGAGGAACAAGCCAGAAAATTACTCGAAACATTAATTAGAGACCACATGGTGGAATTCCTTGTAAAACATCAATTAATAAATACATCTCAACATGGGTTCCTAAAAGCAAGGTCATGTCTAACTAATCTCTTGCTTTTTTTTAAGAAATTATAAAGTGGGTAGATGACGGGTCACCAGTGGATGTTGTCTACTTAGATTTTCAGAAAGCTTTCGATAAAGTGCCACATCAAAGATTGTTACTTAAACTAAAAGCCCATGGCATAGGTAATGATGTAATCAACTGGATAGAAAAGTGGCTTACACAGAAGACAGAGAGTAGATGGTGAGATTTCAAACTGGAAATCTGTTCTGAGTGGGGTATCACAGGCCCTATACTGTTTTTAATATATTTATATATATATATATATATATATATATATATATATATATATATATATATATATATATATATATATATATATATATATATATATATATATATATATATATATATATATATATATAAATGATTTGGAGGATGACATATCTAGCAAAGTACTCAAATTTGCAGATGGCACAAAAGTATTCAGAAAGGTGACTAATGTTACAGAAAAAAAAAATTGAGAGGATGATCTAGATAAATGATGATCTAGATAAATGTTGATCTAGATAAATGATGATCTAGATAAATGTTGATCTAGATAAATGTTGATCTAGATAAATGTTGATCTAGATAAATGATGATCTAGATAAATGATGATCTAGATAAATGTTGATCTAGATAAATGATGATCTAGATAAATGTTGATCTAGATAAATGTTGATCTAGATAAATGTTGATCTAGATAAATTAGTTAAATGGTCAGAAAATTACAAATGTTATTCAATTTTGGGAAGTGTAAATGCGTACACATAGGACATGGAAACATGGATGAAGAATATAAAATGGGGGATGCTGTATTAGGTAGAACCACACAAGAAAAGGACTTAAGAATAACATTTAGTGCCGACATTAAAATTTCAGAACAATGTCGGATTGCTGCTTCAAAAGGAAACCAAATTCTAGGGCTAATTAGGAGAACTATCACGTATAAGGAGAAACATCTAATTGTACCCCTGTACAAAGCAATAGTTAGACCACATTTGGAATACTGTATTCAAGCATGGAGGCCTTATCGTAAAAAGGACATAGACAAGCTAGAAAGAATACAATGAAGAGCAACTAAAATGACTCCAGAATTCAGAGACCTTAGTTACGAAAGTCGCTTATTACAATGTGGTTTGACAACACTAGAGACCAGGAGACTAAGAGGAGACCAAATAGAAGTTTGTAAAATACTGAATGGTTTTGAGGATGTTGATAGGAATATGTTCTTCAAACTTTAAGAAGGCAGTAGAACCAGAGGACACAAAGCAGCGTTAGTTAAGGAGCAGTGTAGGTTGGACATGAGAAAGTACTCATTCTCACAGAGGGTGATAAATGAATGGAACAAACTGCCAAATGATTGTGTTAATGCTAGTAGTGTGAATATGTTTAAAAATTGAATTGACAGATATCTGATAAGGGTGGGCTACACATAGATGAGAAAATTGTTGGACTATCGATATGCAAATGGCTTCCTTGTCCACTTGCTATCTGGAACTTGTTGTTTGGGATGGCAATCTTGGTAAATCTTGTTAAATCTTAAATCACAGAAAAACAACAGTGGAAACCTAATTTCAGATAAGTTTCAAATGGCAGAGGTCCTGAATGAGTATTTCAGCTCAGTTTTTACTACAGAAGATATCAGCTCACTTCCAGTTAGTAAATTTGAGGGTGATCAATTAGATCATTTAGGGCAGTTATTTATAACTCCTGAAATGATAACAAAGAAAATTAAGATGAAAGATGATAAATCACCTGGAGTTGATGGGATACTACCAAAACTGCTTAAGGAAATTGTAGAGAAAATGAGTCATTTGCAAGTGTTTAATTTGTCATTAGAAGAGGGAATAGTTCCTTCAGAATGAAACTGTCAAATAATTGTGTTAATGCTAATAATGTTAATTTGTTTAAAAATAAAACTGACAGATATCTGGTAAGGGCAGGCTATACATAGATGATAAAATTGTATACTCTCGATAAACTCGAAGTTAAACAAACAGCCTACAACATGCTAATCCGGCCAAAACTCGAGTACTTGTCACCCATATGGAACCCTCACACCAAGAAGTTAAAAGCCTTGAAAGAGTACAACACTCTGCTGCCAGATTTGTTAAAAATGATTACAGACGGAACACATATCCAACAGATCTAATTACTGCCCTTGGATGGCCAACCCTCGAACGAAGACGTATCATTAAACAAGCCACAACCTTCAAAAAAATTCTAAATAACATTATTGAGATCACCCCCCCTCCAGGCCTACTAACCCGCTCTCGAACCCATGGACAATATGTAGCCCCCAGGTGTCGTATAAATGCAATGGTCTTTTCATTTTATCCCCGAGCAATTCGCATATGGAATATGATTCCACCAAAAATTACCAACATAAAAACCCCAAATCATTTCCGGAAGCTATAATGGGACTCCTTTCACCTCCTCACCTAAACTGTCTTTAAAACACAGTGCTCAGCGTAAACTTATCCATGGTGTGGGTATGGAGACTGTCTATGTGTGCATGTGGCAAGACAGCGACAGTATCCATACACATAACCAACCTATTAAACATTTTTATCTGACATCCTAGACATAAAATAAATAAACTATCAATTAAAATCCCTTTCAGTAGTATTAAAGATACTAGTCTTTTATTGTATGTCCCACCCACAGTGCATGTGCACAGTCCACCACAAACTCCTGCGTTAGCCCAAGATTGTTTGGAGTGTAACCACATGAGACTTGAGCCAATGGCTTCCTTTTCTACTTGCCATCTGGAACTTGTAGTTTTAGGTGGCAATCTTGTTCAATCTTGTTAAATGTATGTATACTATCAAAGAGATGCAGGTGAGACATGACTGGTCCATCAACACTCATGCCATATTTATTGACTTATTAATTACTTAATTTGACCAATAACACGAACTGACCTTGTAGTTTAGGGTTCTGTTCTAGGAAATCTACCCAAGGATTTGTGCTGCCATCTGGTGGGTCATGTAGCTCTTCATACTTCAAGTACTGGAGGAAAGAAAGCATCATCACTCTCTAAGCACCTGATGAAATATTAAAAAACTACACATTTGACAACTTCACAAACATAAGATATGACCATCACGAAGGAACCTGTAAACCAAACTATATACCGTATTATATACTATATAAGACGTGCACTACTTAATAGATGCACACACCCCTTTTGAGAAGTGAAACAATGCGTAAAAACATAGATTTTCAGGAGTGAAGGTATGCTAAACACAAATGACAGCAGGACTGACACGGCTGGCGTCACCTTGTGGACTCTTTAGAAAAAATTCGTAGTGTGTGTTTTTAGCTGCAATATGGCACAACATTGTTATCACTACTGGTGGCTTTCACCAGATGTCTGTAGAAGTACTAGAATTAGCTTTTATTTATTTTATTGCTCACTCGCCATCAGCAAAGTGTGCGAATTTGAATTGTCTATTTAATGATGCTCAAAGAATCGAGTGGTGGCCGGCTGACATTGTTTGTCTGGAATTACAAAAACCACGAACAAACGTTCTTTTTCAGTGTCTGTCTCGTGCTAAAAGCATTGCGTCAAAAGTCTGCCTTTTGGAAAAAGATAACACAATGACATATAGACTACTATTTGAAAATCTACCACAAGTACTACCGGGTAGATGGATTCTCTACAACCTTGTCACTCTCTATACGCAATGTCCAACATTATGTAGCAAACAGCTGTAACAATTAATACAGGGTTCATAATCTGGGAAGTTTCTTGAACATTTCCAGCAACCCTACATGTCCCACTTTCTCCAGTTTGAATATCGACTGTCTCCCATCCACCTCCTTCCCTACCTGTCCCACTTTCTCCAGTTTGAATATCGACTGTCTCCCATCCACCTCCTTCCCTACATGTCCCACTTTCTCCAGTTTGAATATCGACTGTCTCCCATCCACCTCCTTCCCTACCTGTCCCACTTTCTCCAGTTTGAATATCGACTGTCTCCCATCCATCTCCTTCCCTACCTGTCCCACTTTCTCCAGTTTGAATATCGACTGTCTCCCACCCACCTCCTTCCCTACATGTTCCACTTTCTCCTGTTTGAATATCGACTGTCTCCCATCCACCTCCATCCCTACCTGTCCCACTTTCTCCTGTTTGAATATCGACTGTCTCCCATCCACCTCCTTCCCTACCTGTCCCACTTTCTCCAGTTTGAATATCGACTATCTCCCATCCACCTCCTTCCCTACCTGTCCCACTTTCTCCTGTTTGAATATGGACTGTCTCCCATCCACCTCCTGCCCTACCTGTCCCACTTTCTCCTGTTTGAATATCGACTGTCTCCCATCCACCTCCTTCCCTACCTGTCCCACTTTCTCCTGTTTGAATATCGACTGTCTCCCATCCACCTCCTTCCCTACCTGTCCCACTTTCTCCAGTTTGAATATCGACTGTCTCCCATCCATCTCCTTCCCTACCTGTCCCACTTTCTCCTGTTTGAATATCGACTGTCTCCCACCCACCTCCTTCCCTACATGTCCCACTTTCTCCAGTTTGAATATCGACTGTCTCCCATCCACCTCCTTCCCTACCTGTCCCACTTTTTCCTGTTTGAATATTGACTGTCTCCCATCCACCTCCTTCCCTACCTGTCCCACTTTCTCCTGTTTGAATATGGACTGTCTCCCATCCACCTCCTTCCCTACCTGTCCCACTTTCTCCTGTTTGAATATCGACTGTCTCCCACCCACCTCCTTCCCTACCTGTCCCACTTTCTCCTGTTTGAATATCGACTGTCTCCCATCCACCTCCTTCCCTACCTGTCCCACTTTCTCCAGTTTGAATATCGACTGTCTCCCATCCACCTCCTTCCCTACCTGTCCCACTTTCTCCAGTTTGAATATCGACTGTCTCCCATCCATCTCCTTCCCTACCTGTCCCACTTTCTCCTGTTTGAATATCGACTGTCTCCCACCCACCTCCTTCCCTACATGTCCCACTTTCTCCAGTTTGAATATCGACTGTCTCCCATCCACCTCCTTCCCTACCTGTCAGGCATATTAATATGGATAACACAATTATGTGTTATTGCCGAAATACAGTTATTAGTTGCAAATAATTGTTGTGAACTTTGTTGAGTGAACATATATTATAGACGGTTGGAGACAAGCAGTTTGTATGTAATATAACAAATAATTGTTGTGAACTTTGTTGAGTGAACATATATTATAGACGGTTGGAGACAAGCAGTTTGTATGTAATATGCAGTTTGTATGTAATATAACAAATAATTGTTGTGAACTTTGTTGAGTGAACATATATTATAGACGGTTGGAGACAAGCAGTTTGTATGTAATATAACAAATAATTGTTGTGAACTTTGTTGAGTGAACATATATTATAGACGGTTGGAGACAAGCAGTTTGTATGTAATATAACAAATAATTGTTGTGAACTTTGTTGAGTGAACATATATTATAGACGGTTGGAGACAAGCAGTTTGTATGTAATATAACAAATAATTGTTGTGAACTTTGTTGAGTGAACATATATTATAGACGGTTGGAGACAAGCAGTTTGTATGTAATATAACAAATAATTGTTGTGAACTTTGTTGAGTGAACATATATTATAGACGGTTGGAGACAAGCAGTTTGTATGTAATATAAACTTTATGTACTGTTAGTAATTATTGTTTAACCACGTAGCTACCCGAGCTGCGCAGGAGTCACTGTAGATGCCGTTGGAGTGAATACGCAGAGAAGCGTTACACACGCGGAAGGTGATCAACTAGCGTGAGACTAGCGTAAGATAAGCATAAGATAAGCGTGAAACGAGGAAAGTGGAACGTCACGACAGTGGACGACAGCAGTGCGAAGCGTCAACATCTCACGGTGGAGAGAACAAACAGTATATTGAACTGTATACTGTGACGTTGCGAACTTGTGAACATTATATGCTACTCTTCCGTTATGTTTAATTAACCTGTATTCACTTATGTTGAGTAATTACAATATCATTTCAATTTAATATCATCCCTTAGGTGACTCCCATCCACCTCCTTCCCTACCTGTCCCACTTTCTCCAGTTTGAATCCCGACTGTCTCCCATCCACCTACTTCCCTACCTGTCCCACTTTCTCCAGTTTGAATCCCGACTGTCTCCCATCCACCTACTTCCCTACCTGTCCCACTTTCTCCAGTTTGAATCCCGACTGTCTCCCATCCACCTACTTCCCTACCTGTCCCACTTTCTCCAGTTTGAATCCCGACTGTCTCCCATCCACCTCCTGGAAGAAACACACTTGTGACAGATCATTGATACAAGAAGGCATATGTGAAGTATATCAATATTAACTTTGTCAAGCAAGAAAGACAGCTTCAATCGTCTAGTTCCAATTTTCTTTTTGTTCCCAGAGTTGAAACAAACATTTGAACTGTGGCTGTCTCGGGCGCCGCGCCAGGAAACATAACAAAGCTTCACTGAACGATGGTCGATATTCATAAATAGATAATAGTCTCAAGATGTTAGAATATAATAGATTACACTGTATTACACTATATTAAACTATATTATACTTATTGTAACTAAAACAAAACCTAACTTGGGTAAACAGGCTTTCTCTGTCGCTGCGCCTAGTTTCTGGAATGAACTCCCTATCACTTTGAAAACATCTGAAACTATAGCTATTTCCCAAAAAAAACTCAATACTATTCCAAATTGCATTTCCACCATAAATGTTCGGTTGTCCCTCGTTCTGATACTGACTCATGATTATGCTTAATGCTTCTGTTTTGTTGCGCCTCTGAGCTCAGGTTCCTGAGGATATGGGCACCATAGAAGTAAATTATTATTATTATTATTATATTATATGATTCAACAATAAAATCAATCAGACTCTACCTTTCAACTATCTACGACTGCCGCCACAAGACCAGAACAGAAACTCAACACAATATATCACTCACCTCTGTGAAGTTCTCCTTGAGGAAGTGTGCCACAAAGTTTAGGTCTTGTTCAGTCATCTACAACAGATCATCAACAGTGACAACTTGCTGCACGGCATAGAGGGGTATTAGTGGCTGCACGGCATAGTGGGGTATTAGTGGCTGCACGGCATAGGGGGGTATTGGTGGCTGCACGGCATAGGGGGGTATTAGTGGCTGCACGGCATAGAGGGGTATTAGTGGCTGCACGGCATAGGGGGGTATTAGTGGCTGCACGGCATAGGGGGTATTAGTGGCTGCACGGCATAGGGGGTATTGGTGGCTGCACAGCATAGTGGGGTATTAGTGGCTGCACGGCATAGAGGGGTATTAGTGGCTGCACGGCATACTGGGGTATTAGTGGCTGCACGGCATAGGGGGGTATTAGTGGCTGCACGGCATAGGGGGGTATTGGTGGCTGCACGGCATAGTGGGATATTAGTGGCTGCACGGCATAGTGGGGTATTAGTGGCTGCTTGGCATAGTTGGGTATTAGTGGCTGCATGGCACAGCGGGGTATTAGTGGCTGCACGGCATAGTGGGGTATTAGTGGCTGCATGGCATAGTGGGGTATTAGTGGCTGCTTGGCATAGTTGGGTATTAGTGGTTGCATGGCATAGTGGGGTATTAGTGGCAGATTATGACACAGAGACACAGCAGACACATTTATCCCCTGTGTGGGATGTTTTACTTTTAATGTCTCTTCTGAAAGACAAAGGCAAAGTATCGTGAACGAAATTGCCCAAGTTTCAAAACGACATCAAGTGGAGTGGACAGTCCAGTGCCCTAACCACTGAGCTCCAGGTGGACTGGACAGTCCAGTGCCCTAACCACTGAGCCCCAGGTGGACTGGACAGTCCAGTGCCCTAACCACTGAGCCACAGGTGGACTGGACTGTCCAGTGCCCTAACCACTGAGCCACAGGTGGACTGGACAGTCCAGTGCCCTAACCACTGAACCCCAGGTGGACTGGACAGTCCAGTGCCCTAACCACTGAGCCACAGGTGGACTGGACAGTCCAGTGCCCTAACCACTGAGCCACAGGTGGACTGGACAGTCCAGTGCCATAACCACTGAGCCACAGGTGGACTGGACAGTCCAGTGCCATAACCACTGAGCCACAGGTGGACTGAACAGTCCAGTGCCATAACCACTGAGCCACAGGTGGACTGGACAGTCCAGTGCCATAACCACTGAGCCACAGGTGGACTAGACAGTCCAGTGCCATAACCACTGAGCCACAGGTGGACTGGACAGTCCAGTGCCATAACCACTGAGCCACAGGTGGACTGAACAGTCCAATGCCCTAACCACTGAGCCACTGGGTTCCAAAGTAATTGTGGGTTAGAATTTAACCTAAGTATTTTTATTCCTTGTTCAATTTGTCAAAATGTAATTCCAAGTCCCCAAAATGTGGGTTTAACCAGTAAAATAAATCTTCAACATGATTTAGAAGCCCAGAAATAAGCTGTAGAGACCAACACGTTATGATTTGACAGCCAATTTTATTTTCAAGAATGGCTGCCAAGATATAGTGATTAAAATGTTGCAGATGGATTCCTGTTACAGAATATTATCAAGATAAAAAAATATTTTATTTAGTATTTTATCTAGTATAGCCAAAAAATGCCATCCCAAAAAAAGCAACACTGCAGCCGAGACTAAAGAAGTGTTTGTTGTGGTGGAGACACGGACCCACCTTGCTGAGTTCTGGAGGAACTGGTTCGTCGGACAACTGCTGGATCACTACAAGGCAATGGTCATTTATACATAACTAAAACCTCACAGTTGTTTAAAAGTATGTTATGTAAAATATACCAAAGCAACGAATGAATAGAAATGTCACAATACATTAGTAGCCAATACTGGATATAGATAGGTTCAATTTTTGACAAAATGATTCTGAAACAAGACAAGAATGGACTGCCCCTTAGTATGCATAAGTACGCTATATTTACCAGTACCAGTAGGTATGTTCTGATAAGAACAAATATAACAAATCAGCATCTCATTTACTCTGTCATGTGACATTATTCATTGAACTCCCCTTTTTATTGGCAATACAAGACTTTATTTTTTAAACCACTTTCCCACAAAAAATACTCTTTTTAGGGTCTCTCAACACCCCCTCAACACCGCCCCTCAACACCCCCCTCTTTCATCTGACAGCTCCATAGAGCACCACTTTTCCTGTTTTTTTAACATACACCCACCCCGAGATATTCCACGAGCGACCACCCACCAGGCAGAAGATAAAGAAATGGACTGACCAACGTATAACCACCAGAAGAAGGACTTCAGATTCTTCATACTTCCATCTATCACTCTGAGGAGAAAGATAAAGAGATGGACTGATCAACATATAACCACCAGAAGAAGGACTTTAGATTCTTCATACTTCCATCTATCACTCTGAGGAGAAAGATAAAGAGATGGACTGATCAACATATAACCACCAGAAGAAGGACTTTAGATTCTTCATACTTCCATCTATCACTCTGAGGAGAAAGATAAAGAGATGGACTGATCAACATATAACCACCAGAAGAAGGACTTTAGATTCTTCATACTTCCATCTATCACTCTGAGGAGAAAGCAGTTAACTGACACATTCACATGTACAGCTAAACAAACAGTGACATACAACTACAATACACACACACGCACGCACGCACGCACGCACACGCACAAACACACACATGTTACAATGTTGCGAAAATTACTGTAGTGCAGCTCCCTTAACAATTTGCCTTCTTTAGATTTAAAATACTTGGAAACTAATCATTTTACATTTCGACAGCTTTTTCAGATCTACCTTATTGAAATCAAAAGAAAGAGATCATGTGTGGCTGACTGGCTTTGTCCATAGCATCAAGATGAACAGGTCAATATTTTATGCAAGCATGTCACAGTCGATACTAGATTACACATGGGACATTGTTGTACAAGAATGCTAGCATGTCACAGTGGATACTAGATTACACACGGGACATTGTTGTACAAGGATGCTAACATGTCACAGTGGATACTAGACTACACACAGGACATTGTTGTACAAGAATGCTAACATGTCGCAGTGGATACTAGACTACACACGGGACATTGTTGTACAAGGATGCTAACATGTCACAGTGGATACTAGATTACACACGGGACATTGTTGTACAAGGATGCTAACATGTCACAGTGGATACTAGACTACACACAGGACATTGTTGTACAAGAATGCTAACATGTCGCAGTGGATACTAGATTACACACGGGACATTGTTGTACAAGGATGCTAGCATGTCACAGTGGATACTAGATTACACACGGGACATTGTTGTACAAGGATGCTAACATGGTACAGTAGATACTAGATTACACACGGGACATTGTTGTACAAGGATGCTAGCATGTTACAGTAGATACTAGATTACACATGGGACATTGTTGTACAAGGATGCTTGCATGGTACAGTAGATACTAGATTACACACGGGACATTGTTGTACAAGGATGCTAACATGTCACAGCGGATACTAGATTACACACAGGACATTGTTGTACAAGGATGCTAGCATGGTACAGTAGATACTAGATTACACACAGGACATTGTTGTACAAGGATGCTAGCATGGTACAGTAGATACTAGATTACACACGGGACATTGTTCTACAAGGATGCTAGCATGGTACAGTAGATACTAGATTAGACATGGGACATTGTTGTACAAGGATGCTAACATGTCACAGTAGATACTAGATTACACACGGGACATTGTTGTACAAGGATGCTAACATGTCACAGTGGATACTAGATTACACACAGGACATTGTTGTACAAGGATGCTAGCATGGTACAGTAGATACTAGATTACACACAGGACATTGTTGTACAAGGATGCTAGCATGTCACAGTGGATACTAGATTACACACGGACATTGTTGTACAAGGATGCTAACATGTCACAGTGGATACTAGATTACACACAGGACATTGTTGTACAAGGATGCTAACATGTCACAGTGGATACTAGATTACACACAGGACATTGTTGTACAAGGATGCTAACATGGTACAGTAGATACTAGATTAGACACGGGACATTGTTGTACAAGGATGCTAGCATGGTACAGTAGATACTAGATTACACACAGGACATTGTTGTACAAGGATGCTAACATGGTACAGTAGATACTAGATTACACACGGGACATTGTTGTACAAGGATGCTAGCATGGTACAGTAGATACTAGATTACACATGGGACATTGTTGTACAAGGATGCTAGCATGTTACAGTGGATACTAGATTACACACAGGACATTGTTGTACAAGGATGCTAACATGTCACAGTGGATACTAGATTACACACAGGACATTGTTGTACAAGGATGCTAACATGGTACAGTAGATACTAGATTACACACGGGACATTGTTGTACAAGGATGCTAGCATGGTACAGTAGATACTAGATTACACACAGGACATTGTTGTACAAGGATGCTAACATGGTACAGTAGATACTAGATTACACACGGGACATTGTTGTACAAGGATGCTAGCATGTCACAGTGGATACTAGATTACACACGGGACATTGTTGTACAAGGATGCTAACATGTCACAGTGGATACTAGATTACACACTGGACATTGTTGTACAAGGATGCTTGCATGGTACAGTAGATACTAGATTACACACGGGACATTGTTGTACAAGAATGCTAGCATGTCACAGTGGATACTAGACTACACACGGGACATTGTTGTACAAGGATGCTAACATGGTACAGTAGATACTAGATTACAAACAGGACATTGTTGTACAAGGATGCTAACATGGTACAGTAGATACTAGATTACACACGGGACATTGTTGTACAAGGATGCTAACATGGTACAGTAGATACTAGATTACACACAGGACATTGTTGTACAAGGATGCTAACATGGTACAGTAGATACCAGATTACACATGGGACATTGTTGTACAAGGATGCTTGCATGGTACAGTAGATACTAGATTACACACGGGACATTGTTGTACAAGGATGCTAGCATGGTACAGTAGATACTAGATTACACACAGGACATTGTTGTACAAGGATGCTAACATGTCACAGTGGATACTAGATTACACACAGAACATTGTTGTACAAGGATGCTAACATGTCACAGTGGATACTAGATTACACACAGGACATTGTTGTACAAGGATGCTAACATGGTACAGTAGATACTAGATTACACACGGGACATTGTTCTACAAGGATGCTAGCATGGTACAGTAGATACTAGATTACACACAGGACATTGTTGTACAAGGATGCTAGCATGGTACAGTAGATACTAGATTACACACGGGACATTGTTGTACAAGGATGCTAACATGTCACAGTGGATACTAGATTACACACAGGACATTGTTGTACAAGGATGCTAACATGTCACAGTGGATACTAGATTACACACAGGACATTGTTGTACAAGGATGCTAACATGGTACAGTAGATACTAGATTACACACCGGACATTGTTGTACAAGGATGCTAGCATGGTACAGTAGATACTAGATTACACACAGGACATTGTTGTACAAGGATGCTAACATGGTACAGTAGATACTAGATTACACACCGGACATTGTTGTACAAGGATGCTAGCATGGTACAGTAGATACTAGATTACACACGGGACATTGTTGTACAAGGATGCTAGCATGTCACAGTGGATACTAGATTACACACAGGACATTGTTGTACAAGGATGCTAACATGTCACAGTGGATACTAGATTACACACAGGACATTGTTGTACAAGGATGCTAACATGGTACAGTAGATACAAGATTACACACGGGACATTGTTGTACAAGGATGCTAGCATGGTACAGTAGATACTAGATTACACACAGGACATTGTTGTACAAGGATGCTAACATGGTACAGTAGATACTAGATTACACACGGGACATTGTTGTACAAGAATGCTAACATGTCACAGTGGATACTAGATTACACACTGGACATTGTTGTACAAGGATGCTTGCATGGTACAGTAGATACTAGATTACCCACGGGACATTGTTGTACAAGGATGCTAACATGGTACAGTAGATACTAGATTACACACGGGACATTGTTGTACAAGGATGCTAACATGGTACAGTAGATACTAGATTACACACAGGACATTGTTGTACAAGGATGCTAACATGGTACAGTAGATACTAGATTACACATGAGACACTGATGTACAAGGATGCTTGCATGGTACAGTAGATACTAGATTACACACGGGACATTGTTGTACAAGGATGCTAACATGGTACAGTAGATACTAGATTAAAAACAGGACATTGTTGTACAAGGATGCTAACATGGTACAGTAGATACTAGATTACACACGGGACATTGTTGTACAAGGATGCTAACATGGTACAGTAGATACTAGATTACACACGGGACATTGTTGTACAAGGATGCTAGCATGGTACAGTAGATACTAGATTACACACAGGACATTGTTGTACAAGGATGCTAACATGGTACAGTAGATACTAGATTACACACGGGACATTGTTGTACAAGGATGCTAGCATGGTACAGTAGATACTAGATTACACAAGGGACATTGTTGTACAAGGATGCTAGCATGTTACAGTGGATACTAGATTACACACAGGACATTGTTGTACAAGGATGCTAGCATGGTACAGTAGATACTAGATTACACACGGGACATTGTTGTACAAGGATGCTAACATGGTACAGTAGATACTAGATTACACACGGGACATTGTTGTACAAGGATGCTAGCATGGTACAGTAGATACTAGATTACACACGGGACATTGTTGTACAAGGATGCTAGCATGTCACAGTAGATACTAGATTACACACGGGACATTGTTGTACAAGGATGCTAACATGTCACAGTGGATACTAGATTACACACAGGACATTGTTGTACAAGGATGCTAGCATGGTACAGTAGATACTAGATTACACACAGGACATTGTTGTACAAGGATGCTAGCATGGTACAGTAGATACTAGATTACACAAGGGACATTGTTGTACAAGGATGCTAGCATGGTACAGTAGATACTAGATTACACACGGGACATTGTTGTACAAGGATGCTAACATGTCACAGTGGATACTAGATTACACACGGGACATTGTTGTACAAGGATGCTAACATGTCACAGTGGATACTAGATTACACACAGGACATTGTTGTACAAGGATGCTAGCATGGTACAGTAGATACTAGATTACACACAGGACATTGTTGTACAAGGATGCTAGCATGTCACAGTGGATACTAGATTACACACGGGACATTGTTGTACAAGGATGCTAGCATGGTACAGTAGATACTAGATTACACACAGGACATTGTTGTACAAGGATGCTAACATGTCACAGTGGATACTAGATTACACACAGGACATTGTTGTACAAGGATGCTAACATGGTACAGTAGATACTAGATTACACACGGGACATTGTTGTACAAGGATGCTAGCATGGTACAGTAGATACTAGATTACACACAGGACATTGTTGTACAAGGATGCTAACATGGTACAGTAGATACTAGATTACACACGGGACATTGTTGTACAAGGATGCTAGCATGGTACAGTAGATACTAGATTACACACGGGACATTGTTGTACAAGGATGCTAGCATGTCACAGTGGATACTAGATTACACACAGGACATTGTTGTACAAGGATGCTAACATGTCACAGTGGATACTAGATTACACACAGGACATTGTTGTACAAGGATGCTAACATGGTACAGTAGATACTAGATTACACACGGGACATTGTTGTACAAGGATGCTAGCATGGTACAGTAGATACTAGATTACACACAGGACATTGTTGTACAAGGATGCTAACATGGTACAGTAGATACTAGATTACACACGGGACATTGTTGTACAAGGATGCTAGCATGTCACAGTGGATACTAGATTACACACGGGACATTGTTGTACAAGGATGCTAACATGTCACAGTGGATACTAGATTACACACAGGACATTGTTGTACAAGGATGCTAACATGTCACAGTGGATACTAGATTACACACAGGACATTGTTGTACAAGGATGCTTGCATGGTACAGTAGATACTAGATTACCCACGGGACATTGTTGTACAAGGATGCTAACATGGTACAGTAGATACTAGATTACACACGGGACATTGTTGTATAAGGATGCTAACATGGTACAGTAGATACTAGATTACACACAGGACATTGTTGTACAAGGATGCTAACATGGTACAGTAGATACTAGATTACACATGAGACATTGTTGTACAAGGATGCTTGCATGGTACAGTAGATACTAGATTACACACGGGACATTGTTGTACAAGGATGCTAACATGGTACAGTAGATACTAGATTACAAACAGGACATTGTTGTACAAGGATGCTAACATGGTACAGTAGATACTAGATTACACACGGGACATTGTTGTACAAGGATGCTAACATGGTACAGTAGATACTAGATTACACATGAGACATTGTTGTACAAGGATGCTTGCATGGTACAGTAGATACTAGATTACACACGGGACATTGTTGTACAAGGATGCTAGCATGGTACAGTAGATACTAGATTACACAAAGGACATTGTTGTACAAGGATGCTAGCATGGTACAGTAGATACTAGGTTACACACGGGACATTGTTGTACAAGAATGCTAACATGTCACAGTGGATACTAGATTACACACAGGACATTGTTGTACAAGGATGCTAGCATGGTACAGTAGATACTAGATTACACATGGGACATTGTTGTACAAGGATGCTTGCATGGTACAGTAGATACTAGATTACACATGGGACATTGTTGTACAAGGATGCTTGCATGGTACAGTAGATACTAGATTACACACGGGACATTGTTGTACAAGGATGCTAACATGTCACAGTGGATACTAGATTACACACAGGACATTGTTGTACAAGGATGATAGCATGGTACAGTAGATACTAGATTACACACAGGACATTGTTGTACAAGGATGCTAGCATGGTACAGTAGATACTAGATTACACATGGGACATTGTTGTACAAGGATGCTAGCATGGTACAGTAGATACTAGATTACACACGGGACATTGTTGTACAAGGATGCTAACATGTCACAGTGGATACTAGATTACACACGGGACATTGTTGTACAAGGATGCTAGCATGGTACAGTAGATACTAGATTACACATGGGACATTGTTGTACAAGGATGCTAGCATGGTACAGTAGATACTAGATTACACACGGGACATTGTTGTACAAGGATGCTAACATGTCACAGTGGATACTAGATTACACACGGGACATTGTTGTACAAGGATGCTAACATGTCACAGTGGATACTAGATTACACACGGGACATTGTTGTACAAGGATGCTAACATGTCACAGTAGATACTGGATTACACATGGGACATTGTTGTACAAGGATGCTAACATGTCACAGTGGATACTAGATTACACATGGGACATTGTTGTACAAGGATGCTAACATATCACAGTGGATACTAGATTACACATGGGACATTGTTGTACAAGGATGCTAGCATGTCACAGTGGATACTAGATTACACACGGGACATTGTTGTACAAGGATGCTAACATGTCACAGTGGATACTAGATTACACACGGGACATTGTTGTACAAGAATGCTAACATGTCACAATGGATACTAGATTACACACGGGACATTGTTGTACTAGGATGTTAACATGTCGTAGTGGATTATTCCAATGATTAAAAACACAAGATGAAAAAAAAAATTTATTGTGGAAGAAGTTTTTAACTTACTGTTGCAGTTCGCTGGCTTTGAGCATGAACGAGCCGGCTGTTGCTATGGCATCCTGAACGGTTGCCGTGGACAACCCAAGGACACCAAACTTGTCGTACCAGAGAGACATGCCACGGATGTCTTCCAAGTGGTACACGACAGCCAGGCCCACACTGGAGACAAGTACAATCACATCTCTAATATAATGATCACACTGTTATAGAAAGTATAATTGAAAATATATACTTGCAAACACCCAGTTCTATACTTGTCAATAGGATAGGGTCATGCTGTTTGCGTCCAAACTCAACTTATGCAATATATTTGGCAAATATTTTGGCAAATCTTACCTGTGCAGGTGTTTAAGGACAAGTTTCTGTATGTTTGAGTAAGACGTCTCAATGGAGTGACCAAGTTTCTTGAGACCCTGAAAGTAGGAAGTAAAAGGTGAAACAGCCACGGACTCAGTCCTTCTGTAGGAATAGTGAATATGTACATAATCACATAACTAATTTGTCTAAATTGTTTTGTAAATGTTGTTTATCACCATCATTGTTAGCCTTTCTAAACACTTTTTGTGTCATCGTCAAATTTCAGTACGTCGCTTGTTATATTATCATCCAAGTCACTGATATATATTAAGAATCATAAAGGTCCTAATATTGATCCTTGTGGTACCCCACTCAAGACTGATTTCCAGTTTGAAACCTCTCCATCTACTACAACTCGTTGTCTTGTGTCAGTCAGCCATTGTTGTATCCAGTCAGTTACGCTATCCCCGATACCATGGGCTTTTAATTTAAGTAGTAATCTTTGATGTGGCACTTTGTCAAAAGCTTTCTGAAAATCTAAGTAGATAATATCTACTGGCGATCCCATGTCTATCCACTTAGTGATTTCTTCCAAAAAACAAAACATATTTGTTAAGCATGACCTCGCTTTAAGGAATCCATGTTGAGATGAATTTAATAATTTATGCTTAATGAGGAAGTCCTCCATATGGTCTTTAATTAACCTTTCTAATAATTTACAAATCACTGATGTTAAACTCACTGGTCTATAATTCTCTGACTTATTTCTCGAATTATGGTATGATGTTTGCTTCTTTCCATTCAAAAACAACCACTCCCTCTTTTAATGACAAGTTGATCACTCTTGCAAGTGGTATACTCATTTGTTCTACTGTTTCCATTAGTAGTTTTGGAGGAATTCCATCCACTACAGGTGATTTATTATCCTTCATTGCCTTTATTTTCTTAGCTCTCATTTCTGGAGTTACAATTAACTGCCCTAAACAGTCCGACTTAGTCACCTGAAATTTAACACCTGTAAATGGTAATGAACTAATATCCTCTTTGGTAAACACTGAACTGAAGTAACCATTTAGGTCTTCTGCCATTAAAAAACATTGATAATATATTTCCAGCACTGTCTTCTAGAGGTCCGACCTTGCCTCGTACATTTTATTTACTCCTGACATATGCATAACAATTCTTGCTGTAATTTTTTATGTTACATGCTAGTTTTTGGTCATAGCTTCTTTTAGATTGTCTAATTTCAGTTGTAGCTGCATTAAGTGCCTCTTTGTAATCTGTGTAGTCTTCTTCCTTTCTGGTGCACCTACAAACCTCTACACAGTTAGCTTGTGCACTATTTTTTTAATAGCTTCTTTTGACAAGTGTTTCTTTCTAGACCGTTTTCCTTGTTTTTTTCCAAGAGAATAAATTATTGATCAATGATACTCTTAATTTCAAATTTTAGAATGTTCCAACACTCAATTGCTGTCTTATTCAATTAAACATATATTATAAACAATGCAAAGAAACTACACAAATGCTATACTTTGATAATTTGATGTCAAAAGCCAAATATATTCTTGCTATGACAAGCATATTGAAAAAAATAGTACTTCCTTTGACTAGTTCTCCTTGGCTAATGTTTTTCAGATGTATTCACCAGGTGGCGCCACATGAACAATGCAGACTTACAAGCGGCTGTAAGCCTGTTTTTTAAAGTTAATTTCAGCTTGGGTGGAACTCTTCTTCATAGTTGAGATATAATTACAAGTAAATCCTTTGTCAAAGGTCAAATGCAAGGAAGTTGGTTAAAACAGTTCAATTGTCATGAATGCAACTTGTCAGTATTAAACATCAACATCTCAGTCCAAATGTGCCACTTATGCCAGGTACACATTGCTGAACTTTGTAGCAAATCACACATTTGTGGTTGTGCAACTGTGTCAGTGCACATTTTACGACTCTATGTGACTGGTCAGCGTACATTGCGCAACAACTTGCGGGCACAGTGCCATGATCCAAACATTACTTTCTATAACCTCTAGTGTTATAGTTTGGGTTTTGCAGCAACTGAAGTTTTGTTGAGTTACGGACCAGTGAACACTGCCTTACTCTGCATGACATCAAGTCTGCGTGACATCACATCTGCATGACATCAAGTCTGCGTGACATCACATCTGCGTGACATCACGTCACATTGCGCAACATGCATTGCTGCGTCTCAACTTTCAAATCAATCCAACAACTGTTGTGTTGACCAAATCAACACTCTAGTTTTGTACAGTTGTGGACCAGCAAACGTTGCACAACTGTTTTATGTCAAATAAAGACACAACTCGCAACAAAAGTTTAGCAGTGCATGCCTGGCCTTACAACACATTTCATAACATCTGAAAAAACAGTAAAATAAAGAAAGAACAATAAAAGAGACACTTTATATGTGAGCTGCAGCATAGCAGTTGTCCAATGAGAACACATTCAACCACCTGGTCCGTACACACAAACTTGAGTACAGCTAATTGGTCAATATTGTATTGCCACCAGCAATGCCACCTGGTGAGAAAATGACACCAACGTACCAAATTAAAACTGGCTCCTTGGTTCGTTTCATCCATCACGAGTCAGCATCATTGATGAGCAAATTTGTAGAAGATGAATAATTTAAGTAACGTATGTACATTGTGCAGTTGGTTTAATAAAAGACAGCACACTTTTGTTTATATAATTGAACTGACTTTGATCGTTAGATCGGGTCACTTCCAAGTGTGAACAGTTTTAAGCTATAGTTTATACACAGACTTTTGTACTTTTTTTGCCGGATTTTGACTGGATCTGGTTAAAAATAATTTAATAGTTTGACGATTTCATAAAAACTCAATGACAAATTTCCACAAATGAACTAGTATGTTGTAAATTACAACTTGTAATGGATACTAAATGTTGTAATGGATACTAAATGTCGAAATGGATTCTAAATGTTTCATTCTTTGCAAAATAATTCTAAAAAGATACAAGCAAATTTTTTATTGAGGATGGAGCTCAAAGGTATAAAACACTTCAGTAACACGACACTGTGACTTACTTTCTCTGTAACACGACACTGTGACTTACTTTCTCTGTAACATGACACTGTGACTTACTTTCTCTGTAACATGACACTGTGACTTACTGTCTCTGTAACATGACACTGTGACTTACTTTCTCTGTAACATGACACTGTGACTTACTTTCTCTGTAACATGACACTGTGACTTACTTTCTCTGTAACATGACACTGTGACTTACTTTCTCTGTAACATGACACTGTGACTTACTGTCTCTGTAACATGACACTGTGACTTACTTTCTCTGTAACATGACACTGTGACTTACTGTCTCTGTAACATGACACTGTGACTTACTTTCTCTGTAACATGACACTGTGACTTACTTTCTCTGTAACACGACACTGTGACTTACTTTCTCTGTAACATGACACTGTGACTTACTTTCTCTGTAACATGACACTGTGACTTACTTTCTCTGTAACATGACACTGTGACTTACTTTCTCTGTAACATGACACTGTGACTTACTTTCTCTGTAACATGACACTGTGACTTACTGTCTCTGTAACATGACACTGTGACTTACTTTCTCTGTAACATGACACTGTGACTTACTTTCTCTGTAACATGACACTGTGACTTACTTTCTCTGTAACATGACACTGTGACTTACTTTCTCTGTAACACGACACTGTGACTTACTTTCTCTGTAACATGACACTGTGACTTACTGTCTCTGTAACATGACACTGTGACTTACTTTCTCTGTAACATGACACTGTGACTTACTTTCTCTGTAACACAACACTGTGACTTACTTTCTCTGTAACATGACACTGTGACTTACTGTCTCTGTAACATGACACTGTGACTTACTGTCTCTGTAACATGACACTGTGACTTACTTTCTCTGTAACATGACACTGTGACTTACTGTCTCTGTAACATGACACTGTGACTTACTGTCTCTGTAACATGACACTGTGACTTACTTTCTCTGTAACACGACACTGTGACTTACTTTCTCTGTAACATGACACTGTGACTTACTGTCTCTGTAACATGACACTGTGACTTACTTTCTCTGTAACATGACACTGTGACTTACTTTCTCTGTAACATGACACTGTGACTTACTTTCTCTGTAACATGACACTGTGACTTACTTTCTCTGTAACATGACACTGTGACTTACTTTCTCTGTAACATGACACTGTGACTTACTTTCTCTGTAACATGACACTGTGACTTACTTTCTCTGTAACATGACACTGTGACTTACTTTCTCTGTAACATGACACTGTGACTTACTTTCTCTGTAACATGACACTGTGACTTCCTTTCTCTGTAACATGACACTGTGACTTACTTTCTCTGTAACATGACACTGTGACTTACTTTCTCTGTAACATGACACTGTGACTTACTTTCTCTGTAACATGACACTGTGACTTACTTTCTCTGTAACATGACACTGTGACTTACTTTCTCTGTAACATGACACTGTGACTTACTTTCTCTGTAACATGACACTGTGACTTACTGTCTCTGTAACATGACACTGTGACTTACTGTCTCTGTAACATGACATTGTGACTTCCTTTCCCTGTAACATGACACTGTGACTTACTTTCTCTGTAACATGACACTGTGACTTCCTTTCTCTGTAACATGACACTGTGACTTACTGTCTCTGTAACATGACACTGTGACTTACTTTCTCTGTAACACGACACTGTGACTTACTTTCTCTGTAACATGACACTGTGACTTACTGTCTCTGTAACATGACACTGTGACTTTCTTTCTCTGTAACATGACACTGTGGCTTACTGTCTCTGTAACACGACACTGTGACTTACTTTCTCTGTAACATGACACTGTGGCTTACTGTCTCTGTAACACGACACTGTGGCTTACTTTCTCTGTAACATGACACTGTGACTTACTGTCTCTGTAACATGACACTGTGACTTACTGTCTCTGTAACATGACACTGTGACTTACTGTCTCTGTAACATGACACTGTGACTTACTGTCTCTGTAACACGACACTGTGACTTACTGTCTCTGTAACATGACACTGTGACTTACTTTCTCTGTAACATGACACTGTGACTTACTTTCTCTGTAAGATCGTGGAGTAGAAACACCTGCAGCTCATCACTGAAACATAACAATGCGTCATCATTACATTATGTTCACCTTGTCAAATGTGTGTGTGTGGCGTGTGTGTACATGCATCCATGCGTGCGTGTGTGCGTGCGTGTGTGCATGCATGCATCCTGCGTGCCAGAACTTCCTCAGTGGCAGACTCAGATTGTTCAAACAGTGCATATAGATGAATTTCCAAATATGCATTTTATTCATTATTGCTGTCTGTGGCATGGAAACCTATTTTATAACAGAAATCACATTCATAGGTCGTGTGAAAATTGTGTATTCATAATAAATCAAATGAGTGTAAAATACGTACACAACAATTACATAAAGTTGAAGCGCTAATGAAAATGAACTTCACGATATAATTATCTTGATGACAACGGACGCAACAATAATGAAAGACATTCTTACTGGACACATAGCAAGGTGACATATATTATACATCTTCCCACAGCATCAAGTCTCACCTGGGAATACCAAACATGAGGAGTTGCAGGAAGTCATTGCTGACAGAGCCGCCGCAGACTTTCTACAAACAAAGACCACGTTGCATGAAACACTGCCATGTTCAAGGCCCGTTTAAGCTACCAATTAATTGTCTGATTATTGGGCGACACTCACCTGACCAATAAGATACGTCGTTTCTTGGTTCTAATAAATGATACTTCTGATTGGTTGGATGACAATCGGACAATTAATCTCTCGTGTAAGCTTTGTGTTGAGGCTACCTTTGTACTGCAGCTACCTTTGAACTTTATACTGAGGCTACCTTTGTACTGCAGCTACCTTTGTACTTTATACTGAGGCTACCTTTGTATACTCACATTTTTCTCCTCTGCAAACTTCTGCAGCTTAGAGTCCATCTCGAGTAGAATGTCTTCCCACGCTTCCTGCATCTGCTCTATGGTTGTGTGGAGGTACTGTACAGACAATGACACATCTGGTCTATGGTTGTGTGGAGGTACTGTACAGGCAATGGCACAACTGACCCTATGGTTGTGTGGAGGTACTGTACAGGCAATGGCACAACTGACCCTATGGTTGTGTGGAGGTACTGTACAGGCAATGGCACAACTGACCCTATGGTTGTGTGGAGGTACTGTACACGCAATGACACAACTGACCCTATGGTTGTGTGGAGGTACTGTACAGGCAATGACACAACTGACCCTATGGTTGTGTGGAGGTACTGTACAGGCAATGACACAACTGACCCTATGGTTGTGTGGAGGTACTGTACAGGCAATGACACAACTGACCCTATGGTTGTGTGGAGGTACTGTACAGGCAATGACACAACTGACCCTATGGTTGTGTGGAGGTACTGTACAGGCAATGGCACAACTGACCCTATGGTTGTGTGGAGGTACTGTACACGCAATGGCACAACTGACCCTATGGTTGTGTGGAGGTACTGTACAGGCAATGGCACAACTGACCCTATGGTTGTGTGGAGGTACTGTACAGGCAATGACACAACTGACCCTATGGTTGTGTGGAGGTACTGTACACGCAATGACACAACTGACCCTATGGTTGTGTGGAGGTACTGTACAGACAATGACACAACTGACCCTATGGTTGTGTGGAGGTACTGTACAGACAATGACACAACTGACCCTATGGTTGTGTGGCGGTACTGTACAGACAATGACACAACTGACCCTATGGTTGTGTGGAGGTACTGTACAGGCAATGACACAACTGACCCTATGGTTGTGTGGAGGTACTGTACACGCAATGGCACAACTGACCCTATGGTTGTGTGGAGGTACTGTACAGGCAATGGCACAACTGACCCTATGGTTGTGTGGAGGTACTGTACAGACAATGACACAACTGACCCTATGGTTGTGTGGAGGTACTGTACACGCAATGACACAACTGACCCTATGGTTGTGTGGAGGTACTGTACAGACAATGACACAACTGACCCTATGGTTGTGTGGAGGTACTGTACAGACAATGACACAACTGACCCTATGGTTGTGTGGCGGTACTGTACAGACAATGACACAACTGACCCTATGGTTGTGTGGAGGTACTGTACAGGCAATGACACAACTGACCCTATGGTTGTGTGGAGGTACTGTACAGGCAATGACACAACTGACCCTATGGTTGTGTGGAGGTACTGTACAGGCAATGGCACAACTGACCCTATGGTTGTGTGGAGGTACTGTACAGACAATGACACAACTGACCCTATGGTTGTGTGGAGGTACTGTACAGACAATGACACAACTGACCCTATGGTTGTGTGGAGGTACTGTACAGACAATGACACAACTGACCCTTCGATGACCCAACAACAGCTCTACAATGATGACCTTTGTGACCTGTGTTCAAACTCCCTCCTCAGTTCATTTAGCCCGTCACAAATCATATGAGTTGGTGTTCCAATCTGTGTGAATAGTAACGGGCACAGTTGGTTTAAAAAATCTGTGTGAATAGTTGAAGTAACGGGCACAGTTGGTTTAAAAAAAGAGTGCAGGCTTTTGTTAGAATTATCTAAAGAATTTATTTGGATCGTTAGATTAGGTAACTTGTAAAAGTAACCACATGGTATAGTGTCATGCAAAGAAAAAAGTAACCACATGGTATAGTGTCGCGCAGAGATAGAAGTAACCACATGGTATAGTGTCGTGCAGAGATAAAAGTAACCACATGGTATAGTGCTGTGCAAAGACAAAAGTAACCACATGGTATAGTGTTATGCAAAGACAAAAGTAACCACATGGTATAGTGTCATGCAAAGACAAAAGTAACCACATGGTATAGTGCTGTGCAAAGACAAAAGTAACCACATGGTATAGTGATGTGCAAGGACAAAAGTAACCACATGGTATAGTGTCATGCAAAGACAAAAGTAACCACATGGTATAGTGTCGTGCAGAGATAAAAGTAACCACATGGTATAGTGCTGTGCAAAGACAAAAGTAACCACATGGTATAGTGATGTGCAAGGACAAAAGTAACCACATGGTATAGTGTCATGCAAAGACAAAAGTAACCACATGGTATAGTGCTGTGCAAAGACAAAAGTAACCACATGGTATAGTGTCGTGCAGAGACAAAAGTAATCACATGGTATAGTGCCGTGCAAAGACAAAAGTAACCACATGGTATAGTGCCGTGCAAGTTTTTGCTCTGTCAGCATGTTGTAGTTCCTGCATATTTCAAACTGCTTTAACTGGGAAATATGATGTACTAGAAGCACCAAACTTTGATAAAGAATAGAACAGATACAGCAAAAGTCGTTGGCTCAATCATCCAATTTTCATCAATTCTGCAGTTACTGCCCTTTTGCCTTTGCATGGCAGTATATAATATATTGCTGGACTACTTTCCCTTTTTTAACTGAATTTTGATCCTGTAAAAAATTAATTAATAGTTTGATGATTTCGTCAAAACTACATAACATATTTATTTGCACGAACAAGTTAGCATGTCATATTGAATAGTAGATAGGTTTGATGTTTAGCCAAATGATTCTGAAATGAGGCAAGTTAAAACTGAGTTGAGGAGGGACCTTCAAATAAATAACACAGAGTTGAGGAGAAACCTTCAAATAAATAACATAGAGTTGAGGAGGGACCTTCAAATAAATAACACAGAGTTGAGGAGAAACCTTCAAATAAATAACATAGAGTTGAGGAGGGACCTTCAAATAAATAACATAGAGTTGAGGAGGGACCTTCAAATAAATAACACAGAGTTGAGGAGGGACCTTCAAATAAATAACACAGAGTTGAGGAGGGACCTTCAAATAAATAACATAGAGTTGAGGAGGGACCTTCAAATAAATAACACAGAGTTGATGAGAAACCTTCAAATAAATAACATAGAGTTGAGGAGGGACCTTCAAATAAATAACATAGAGTTGAGGAGGGACCTTCAAATAAATAAAATAGAGTTGAGGAGGGACCTTCAAATAAATAACATAGAGTTGAGGAGGGACCTTCAAATAAATAAAATAGAGTTGAGGAGGGACCTTCAAATAAATAACATAGAGTTGAGGAGGGACCTTCAAATAAATAACATAGAGTTGAGGAGGGACCTTCAAATAAATAACATAGAGTTGAGGAGGGACCTTCAAATAAATAACATAGAGTTGAGGAGGGACCTTCAAATAAATAACATAGAGTTGAGGAGGGACCTTCAAATAAATAACATAGAGTTGAGGAGGGACCTTCAAATAAATAACATAGAGTTGAGGAGGGACCTTCAAATAAATAAAATAGAGTTGAGGAGGGACCTTCAAATAAATAACATAGAGTTGAGGAGGGACCTTCAAATAAATAAAATAGAGTTGAGGAGGGACCTTCAAATAAATAACATAGAGTTGAGGAGGGACCTTCAAATAAATAACATAGAGTTGAGGAGGGACCTTCAAATAAATAACATAGAGTTGAGGAGGGACCTTCAAATAAATAACATAGAGTTGAGGAGGGACCTTCAAATAAATAACATAGAGTTGAGGAGGGACCTTCAAATAAATAACATAGAGTTGAGGAGGGACCTTCAAATAAATAACATAGAGTTGAGGAGGGACCTTCAAATAAATAACATAGAGTTGAGGAGGGACCTTCAAATAAATAACACAGAGTTGAGGAGAAACCTTCAAATAAATAACATAGAGTTGAGGAGGGACCTTCAAATAAATAACATAGAGTTGAGGAGGGACCTTCAAATAAATAACACAGAGTTGAGGAGGGACCTTCAAATAAATAACATAGAGTTGAGGAGGGACCTTCAAATAAATAACATAGAGTTGAGGAGGGACCTTGAAATAAATAACATAGAGTTGAGGAGGGACCTTCAAATAAATAACATAGAGTTGAGGAGGGACCTTCAAATAAATAACATAGAGTTGAGACGGGACCTTCAAATAAATAACATAGAGTTGAGGAGGAACCTTCAAATAAATAACATAGAGTTGAGGAGGGACCTTCAAATAAATAACAGAGTTAAGGAGAGACCTTCAAATAAATAACATACCGTCATGAGAGAGAGCAGTTGACCAAACTTGAGAGCGACAGTCTGTAGCTGTGTGTGACGTGACGCCAATAGAGTCGTATCAAACTGAAACAGACAATGTCACAAGTTTACAGGGTGGCCACGCAAAATCAGAGCCCATATAACTTAATATAACATCCTTATTTTTATTATAAGTTGTACATTTTGGTAGGCATTTGCTTCACGCGCTGTAGCAAGTAAATTTGATGTACAGTTTGTTTTATTATTAGCACAAAGAAATGGTGCCCACCTTATTTCTAAAAACGTTTGTTTTTTGTTTGCCAAAATGGAATTCGTAGACATAGATTTCGTCAAAATAGCAGAATAATAAAATATTTGCTCAAATTCAAGTTAGTCCATAGTGACGAGGGCAATGTCTGGAGCATGTGAGGCTGATGCAGTATGCGCATTACAGAACACTACATACAATGGCAAAACAATTTAGCAAAATAGCAACAATTTTTTTTTTATCAAACATTACCTTAGCAACCTTATAAGTTATAAAAGTTATGGCAAAAACTGTATATGTGCACTGTGTAGGGCCATGCTTCCATTTTGTCAAACCCTGATAGTTGTCAGTACACTTGTCTATGTAGCTCAGTATTGTGGAAGTGCACAGATGGTTGGACTTGCAGGTTCAATGTGGTTTTTGGTTCCATGCATCGCTCCCTTTAGTTTTACACAGCATTAACATGACCTGTAGAAATGTCCACACTGAAGCTGTTGTTATTTATGTGTTATTTACTTTCTGTTATAACCCAGAGACTTGGCCAGTTTGATAACTAGGCCTTCCGCTCAAGCATAACTAGGCCTTTCACTCAAGCATAATGGAAATATCCTATAGCATTCCTTAGGATACTAGTGACATGGAATGTACCAAAATCTTCACTGGTTAACTGAACAACTTTTTTATGGCATATTGCACCATCGAATATATTAGCACTGATAATATCTCGGTTGGTTAACAACACAATTTTGGTTGGTTAACAATAACACCTCAGTTGGTTAAGGCGTCGCTTGGGTCTAAACACATTTTATTTTCTTATTTCATTATCACTGAACCTACAGAGCTGAAACTTTCACAGATTGCAAGTCCAGGTAACAGTAATGCTATGAATTTTTTTCAGAAAGTTTCATACATATTTTCCCACAGTATGCAGCCATCTTGGATTGAATGTTGCATGTGACTTATATCAGTAACCATTGGATTTACAGGACTCAAATTTGGTGTGTAGTTACTCCACATAACCCCAATGAAAATAGTCATTTGACTTTCCAAGTTTTCAAAAAACTTGTTTTTATGACTTTTTTTACATCTGAATGTATTTTTTCATCATGAAATTTTACATTGATGGTTCATTATATAAAATATAAGTAATGTTTTCTAAAAAGTTACTACATAGTTTTCAAGAGCATACTATCAAGAAACACCGTAGAAAGTTTCAAGCAATTCTGTCAAACAATAGCAGAGATAAGTGATACGGGAGGCAGTAGGTGTGAGGGAAAACATGTTTTTTGAGAAAATCGTGTTCAAAGTTTATGTACATTGACACATACATTTCAACATCTGAAAAGCAACCTAGATGATTGAAACTTTGCATACATATTACTGAATGTATAATCTATCAAAAGGCAAAGTTAAGAGTCATTGGCATTGTAAAATAAATTTCACACAAGTCCCGAGTACCCGACACCCATGTCCATCGTTGCCGACACAGCTGATCTCACCACAACAAATGGGACATTCGTCACCTGAGTCCCATCGATACAGTCTGATGACAGAGTTGCATTGGTGACCTTGTCGCAACTGGTGCAGAAAGTCTCAAGGCCACACACCATGCCGAGGGTGCGGTGCGGTCAACAGCTCGGATGGAGAGTGTATGGTTCCTACACAACGTGCATGGCAGGTTCACAACAAGTGATGGCAACACGGCACAGCGTACAAGTACTGTTGAAAGATCTCCATCAGCATCTATCTCATCCTCAACCAGGAATCGCGGGACACCTATTTCCTCCAGATGATCTGCATAACCAAACTTCCGTTCAGTGGCAGACAGTCTCCGAGATGGATCAGCTGGTACTGTTGATAACCGCCTTGATGCCTGGAAAAAATACACAATATAAATGTATTTCATGAACAAAAAAGTATCCAAGACATGTTCAACAACAAAAGCCCCCCCTTACTACATATGCAGGGGTATGGCATTGAATGCAATTTACTTTATTAGCATTGCCATATTATACACACACCCGCACGCACGCGTGTATATAGGCTATGTATACGATAATTACCAAGGCAAATTGTAGTAATATAATAAACCATAGTCACAACTGCATCTGATGTGCCTGGATGACCCCTGGGCCAGAATGTCAACACAACCACGAACATCAACAGCATGAACTAGATCAGCGTCAAATCGTTTATACAGTAATACTAATAGTTATGCCACAAAGGCTAACGATGTTTGGATAAAACACAAATGTATATAAATCGGAATCATATGCACTATCATAGTGAACATATGAAATATCAGAATTAAACTTACACTGCGTGCCATTCTCGCTGGCACCATGGTGATGGTCGAAGAAGACGAAGTTGTCGCCGCAGGTTAATTGGCAAATTCAATATCTGATGCCTTCGCATCGCCCGCTAACTGCAACGATGCAAAGTTTCGCTGCCTCCCAGTACCGTAACCGCCCACTCGCTTTCGACCAAACGGTATAATGTCGTTTTACAAAGTGATATAAATGAACGAAACTCATGGGATAAAAAAGTCGATCGAATCGAACGTAGCTGGTATTTCAAGCTGACGTCAGAGGATGGAAATTAGTATTACAACCAATTAGAGCGCTTGATTTGAGGGAATCCGACCCGACATCACGTGGTGATGTCTGGCGAATCGTCGTGGCATTCCCCATTCCTTTGTTGCCGAGATGGTTCAAAGGTGGTCATTTATAGTCGGAATAACTCGGATACCTCCGGGCACATTTTAAAACTGTTTGTACCATCATACAGAGCGAAAATGGGGCTTTCCCGTGACATGCGCCATGTTGGAATGGCAGTGTTTTCCGGCATGCAATGGCTCGCGGAAAATCACCTAATGTCCCATTAGTCTCGGTTCATTTGACAAAAACAAAGACTTAGCAATGATAGGCATCATACAAGACACGTTTTATGACAGAAACATGTTTATTTCGACAGTGCAACTTACATGAATGGCAAGTTGAATAATATTTATACACGGAAATAGCAACAACTCGAAATTAATTTTATTGTCAAAAATCCATCAAATCCGACCCGAGTCTACCGTTAACAATATTATCTTGGTTGGATAAAAATAATATCCATATAACACGTGTTACTTTTGTGATTTTCACATCTTAGTTTTTTTAGAAAATGCATGATTTAGCAATCAATTTTAAATATACTAGTTTTGAGACGTGTGTGTGTGCGTGCGTGCGTGTGCGCGCATGCGTGCATGTGTGTATATAGGACGCTTAACTATAATTAAAGACCAATAAATAATAGGCCTTCCACTAAGTAGGATAAAACTGGCGTCAACTCACAGACATCAGATAGACATTACTATTCCCTGTTTCTTCCCCGGGAGTCTTCAGAAGCAGTGAGAGCATGTAGAGGTCCTCCGACAGACAGGCATGGAGGATCTGTCCCGACTGGAAGGGAAACCAGTCACATGATAATAATCAACTTCTATAAGCGCCTAAATGAAAATGGGTATCTGCAGCTTCAGATGATTTGAAGGTGATGGCAAGTTCAGTCTACAGAGGCACTGTATGCACAGAGAGCTTTTTACTTGCACACAGAGAGCTCTTTATCTTCACACAGATCAATCAGACCAACAAATCATCAAACACAGTGACAGTGTAGTACCCAATAACAGAGTTCCGTGAGCACACTATTTAAAAACATATTTCCAGGTAGCAAAAATATGCAGGAAAAATTCATCATTTATTATATGCTGATGATTTAGGTCAAATGAAAGTCAGACTCAAATTAAAACTTTGTTATGACTATTACAGTGAGTATCCGAGTGTGAAATATCATAATTTTTAAGACATTTTCTGAGACAATTAGCCAGATGTAGCCAGATGAAGAGTGACAGTGTTTCCATGTCATACAAAGATGAAAAGTGACAGTGTTTCCATGTCATACAAAGATGAAGAGAGACAGTGTTTCCATGTCATACAAAGATGAAGAGTGACAGTGTTTCCATGTCATACAAAGATGAAGAGTGATAGTGTGTCCATGTCATACAAAGATGAAGAGAGACAGTGTTTCCATGTCATACAAAGATGAAGAGTGACAGTGTTTCCATGTCATACAAAGATGAAGAGTGACAGTGTTTCCATGTCATACAAAGATGAAGAGTGACAGTGTTTCCATGTCATACAAAGATGAAGAGAGACAGTGTTTCCATGTCATACAAAGATGAAGAGTGACAGTGTTTCCATGTCATACAAAGATGAAGAGAGACAGTGTTTCCATGTCATACAAAGATGAAGAGAGACAGTGTTTCCATGTCATACAAAGATGAAGAGAGACAGTGTTTCCATGTCATACAAAGATGAAGAGTGACAGTGTTTCCATGTCATACAAAGATGAAGAGAGACAGTGTTTCCATGTCATACAAAGATGAAGAGAGACAGTGTTTCCATGTCATACAAAGATGAAGAGTGACAGTGTTTCCATGTGATACAAAGATGAAGAGTGACAGTGTTTCCATGTCATACAAAGATGAAGAGTGACAGTGTTTCCAAGTCATACAAAGATGAAGAGTGACAATGTTTCCATGTGATACAAAGATGAAGAGAGACAGTGTTTCCATGTCATACAAAGATGAAGAGAGACAGTGTTTCCATGTCATACAAAGATGAAAAGAGACAGTGTTTCCATGTTGCACAAAGATGCCATTCAAATGGATCCAAACTATCTGCTTATTTTTCACTCAAAATTCACAAGAAGAAATTCTGGACAGCTTCTCTAGTTTACGTTATACAGGTAATACATCACAACGGCTTTATCAAAATTACTGATTATATACTTTATTTTGTAATTTTATTTTGTCTTTCTCACTCCTGGCCTCTTAGTGAAATGGCACACTTTCGATGCCTTTTTCTCAAATTGTTTACTCCAAACCCATTCTTGGGCTAAAGCAGAAGTTTTCCACATGTTACACATTTACCCCTTGTGTAGGATCTGTTACTTTAACCTGGCATAGCCACCAGGTAGAGGGGTCCTACTTAGAGCTTCTTTAGACATGGACAAAGTGGGGTGAATGGAACAGATCAAAAAGGCAGTAAGTGGAATCGAACCCGTTTTCTTGAGACAGTCCAGCACTCTAACCACAGAGCCCCACCAATGTTAGGACATAGGATTGGACTATCTCCTGGTTTATTTCAAACCCAGTATCAATTCCACTGTCCTACCTTGCCTGTGCTGTGGTGGGAGACGTCCACCTCCCCCACGGGGAACACTCCGTAGGCGTAGAGGTGGAGACGACCCCCCTCAGTGCCAGTCACTAGGATGTTCAAACTGCAAGTCAATCACATCAGTGCATTTCACTACTGAGTGACAGAATGAAGACAAGTGCACTAACAACTATGGGGGGGGGTAGAAATGCAGAAAAAGAAAAAAAATGTGTTTCCTACCAAAGTACAACCAATTACATGTAACAATTACATGGGGGTAAAGTGCTCTGAGTAACAATTGTTAGAAGGGCGTGGTATACACTTAATCCTTTGCTTTTTACGTTGTTGTATTAAATACGTACTCCTTTTGTCCTTTCAGTCGTTTTGAGTCTTCCACATTCTCATCTCCGCCTGTGAAACAACTTTTGTTGATTCTACAACAAATTTGGAGCAAGTCATCTTAGAAGTAATGTTTGTTTTCTAATTCGTTCTTATACTGTATATTGTGATGCAACTGGACAGACACTCTCAGCAAAGTGGAATTCTGCAAAGTGGATTTTGGAAACAAAAGTAAAAATAATCTCACACAATTGAGAAACCACATATACTGCACTTCTGTGTTCCAGTTGATTACTCTCGTTGTTAAATTAGAATGGAAGTGTAATATGATAATTAAATTAGAATGGAAGTGTAATATGATAATTAAATTAGAATGGAAGTGTAATATGATAATTAAATTAGAATGGAAGTGTAATATGATAAGACTTGCTTAAGCAACAAAAGTTACCATCTCCTAACTAAAACACAATATTTAAAATATCCCATATTACCTGAGTGTTCTGTGTGGCTTAATCAATTGAAGCAACTGCAAGAGACTACAGCGATAAAGATTAGAGACTGACCCTTTAGAGAAAGTAGGTAGTTTGGGTAGATAGTGAGATGACATGTCTTGGAAGACATCCCCCGTGGTCTGGTCAGCCTCTGTACCGTCCCCCTGCACCATCGACCCTGCCACCCAGCACAGAGAGGTGGGAGCGGTAGGCAGGGCGAGAGTGTGAAGGGATGCCGTTCTCTACATCACACAGCTGGATCCTGCCCGTGTTGTAACCCACGGCAACCACTGCAAGAATCATATCCACAGTTACGACAATGTTAGCTGGATCCTGCCTGTGTTGTAACCCATGGCAACCAATGCAATGATCACATCCACAGTTAGGACAACGTTAGCAAGATCCTGCCAGTGTCATAACCCACAGCAACCACTGCAACGATCACATCCACAGGCAACCCCTGCAACGATCACATCCACAGTTAGGACAGTGTTAGCAGGATCTTGCCCATGTCGTAACCCATGGCAACTACAGAAACTGTTCATACTGTGTGGAACGTTGTGCGATAAACAGAACTGCTCACATTGTGTGGAGCATTCCGTGATGAACAGAAACTGTTCACATTGTGCGGAACATTGTGTGATGAACAGAAACTGCTCACATTGTGTGGAATGTTATATGATAAACAGAAACTGCTCACACTGTGTGGAACGTTGTGTGATAAACAGAAACTGTTCACACTGTGTGGAACGTTGTGTGATGAACAGAAACTGCTCACACTGTGTGGAACGTTGTGTGGTGAACAGAAACTGTTCACATTGTGTGGAACGTTATGTGATGAACAGAAACTGTTCACATTGTGTAGAACTTTGTGTGATGAACAGAAACTGTTCACATTGTGTGGAGCGTTGTGTGATGAACAGAAACTGCTCACACTGTGTGGAATGTTGTGTGATGAACAGAAACTGCTCACACTGTGTGGAACGTTGTGTGGTGAACAGAAACTGTTCACATTGTGTGGAACGTTATGTGATGAACAGAAACTGTTTACATTGTGCGGAACGTTGTGTGATGAACAGAAACTGTTCACATTGTGTGGAGCGTTGTGTGATGAACAGAAACTGCTCACACTGTGTGGAATGTTGTGTGGTGAACAGAAACTGTTCACACTGCGTGGAATGTTGTGTGATGAACAGAAACTGTTCACACTGCGTGGAATGTTGCGTAATGAACAGAAACTGTTCACACTGTGTCGAATGCTGTGTGATGAACAGAAACTGCTCACATTGTGTGGAACGTTGTGTGATGAACAGAAACTGTTCACATTGTGTGGAACGTTATGTGATGAACAGAAACTGCTCACACTGTGTGGAACGTTGTGTGGTGAACAGAAACTGCTCACGTTGTGTGGAACGTTGTGTGATGAACAGACACTGCTCACATTGTGTCGAATGCTGTGATGAACAGAAACTGCTCACATTGTGTGGAACGTTGTGTGGTGAAAAGAAACTGTTCACATTGTGTGGAGCGTTTTGTGATGAACAGAAACTGCTCACACTGTGTGGAACGTTGTGTGGTGAACAGAAACTGTTCACATTGTGTGGAATGTTGTGTGATGAACAGAAACTGTTCACACTGCGTGGAATGTTGTGTGATGAACAGAAACTGTTCACACTGCGTGGAATGTTGCGTAATGAACAGAAACTGTTCACATTGTGTCGAATGCTGTGTGATGAACAGAAACTGCTCACATTGTGTGGAACGTTGTGTGATGAACAGAAACTATTCACATTGTGTGGAACGTTATGTGATGAACAGAAACTGCTCACACTGTGTGGAACGTTGTGTGGTGAACAGAAACTGCTCACGTTGTGTGGAACGTTGTGTGATGAACAGACACTGCTCATATTGTGTCGAATGCTGTGATGAACAGAAACTGCTCACATTGTGTGGAGCGTTGTGTGATGAATAGAAACCGCTCACATTGTGTGGAATGTTGTGTGATAAACAGAAACTGCTCTCATTGTGTGGAACGTTGTGTGATGAACAGAAACTGTTCACACTGTATGGAACGTTATGTAATGCACAGACACTGCTCATATTGTGTCGAATGCTGTGTGATGAACAGAAACTGCTCACATTGTGTGGAACGTTGTGTGGTGAACAGAAACTGTTCACATTGTGTGGAACTTTGTGTGATGAACAGAAACTGCTCACACTGTGTGGAACGTTGTGTGGTGAACAGAAACTGCTCACATTGTGTGGAACGTTATGTGATGAACAGAAACTGCTCACACTGTGTGGAACGTTATGTGATGAACAGAAACTGTTCACATTGTGTGGAACGTTATGTGATGAACAGAAACTGCTCACACTGTGTGAAACGTTATGTGATGAACAGAAACTGCTCACACTGTGTGGAACGTTATGTGATGAACAGAAACTGCTCACACTGTGTGGAACGTTGTGTGGTGAACAGAAACTGCTCACATTGTGTGGAAAGTTGCGTGATGAACAGACACTGCTCACGTTGTGTCAAATGCTGTGTGATGAACAGAAACTGCTCACACTGTGTGGAGCATTGTGTGATGAACAGAAACTGCTCACATTGTGTGGAACGCTGTGTGATGAACAGAAACTGCTCACATTGTGTGGAACGTTGTGTGATGAACAGAAACTGCTCACATTGTGTGGAGCGTTGTGTGATGAATAGAAACTGCTCACATTGTGTGGAACGTTGTGTGATGAACAGAAACCGCTCACATTGTGTGGAATGTTGTGTGATGAACAGAAACTGCTCACATTGTGTGGAACGTTGTGTGATGAACAGAAACTGCTCACATTGTGTAGAGCGTTGTGTGATGAATAGAAACTGCTCACATTGTGTGGAACGTTGTGTGATGAACAGAAACTGCTCACATTGTGTGGAACGTTGTGTGATGAACAGAAACTGCTCACATTGTGTAGAGCGTTGTGTGATGAATAGAAACTGCTCACATTGTGTGGAACATTGTGTGATGAACAGAAACTGCTCACATTGTGTGGAACGTTGTGTGATGAACAGAAACTGCTCACACCGTCTGGAACATTGTGAAATGGGTAACTTTTGTTTAGCCAAATCCAATGTCATGTGGTCTATGGCTCAAATGGCCACCGGTAGCAATAACCTAGACATTAGAAAGGAAGCATTAGCTAAAAACACTCCATAAATGTTAAGTGTTATAAAATGCCATGAATATGTTTACATATATTTTGTAAATAAGTTCTTAGTTTGACACTAGATATTCACTGATTGTATGTGACTTCATAATCAAGTTTATAAATAAACATTAATCATAAATAGACTGAACAATGATTATACATTTTCAAAACTTCTACTTAATAAAAAAGAACACGTGATTCCTGTTATTTTATGATTTGTTAAACATGTTTTCCATAAATTAATTATCCATATCCATCACAATTTTGTAAAGTACTTTTGAAGTATTTGTATTTTCCATAATTATATGCGAGTACAAGTAAAAAGTACTGGATCTTGCACAAATATGAGTAACAAGTATTTCTTTTTAAAATTTGTACTTGGATACTGACAAGTATGAATAACGAGTAACAAGTTGTTTGGGACGAGGCGTGCCATGTAGACAGATACAGAACAAAGTCAGTGAACAGAACTGTAATCACCATGAAAGGAACAAGTCATTTTCTAGAAACTTTTACAAAATCTGCAAATTATTTATTTATTAAATATTGTCCAAATCTGTAACCTTTGCCATCGGTACGCCAGGCTAGACACGTCACTTTGCAGTCATCGCAAGGAGCGGCAAGGGTCCAGACTTTCTGCCACGACAGTCGGTAGAGGACAACCTGAAACAACACGGTCACAATGTCAGGAATCATATTGCGAACTAACTTAAACATTCCCTTACAAAATGTAATTTTACCTTTCCCAAATTACAACAATGACAACTCCAATCCACCATTTTTAACTCAAATACAAATGAAGGTTTAATAATTTCCTGAATATTGCTGTAGCAATCAGAATGCAGTTTACATTTCACAAAACTGTTGCTAAAACAACAGGCAAAAACAAGAGTATGAAAGATTGGGAGAAGTTCCCAGAACATGCAGGACTGTCAGTGGGATCTTAACGGCCAGTTAAGAGGGAGAAGTTCCCAGAACATGCAGGACTGTCAGTGGGATCTTAACGGCCAGTTAAGAGGGAGAAGTTCCCAGAACATGCAGGACTGTCAGTGGGATCTTAACGGCCAGTAAAGAGGGAGAAGTCACAAAATCATGAAAGACATCATTCAAAATAAAATCTACAATAGCACATGCAAAATAAATTAAAAATGCTAAATCAAAATCGATATGTTCTTTAGTTCTTACATATTTCATATGCAAGAAAGCCACCTTATTCCAAATAAATTCTGTATTTCATCACCCTTTATTTTAAGAATAACTTCTCAGAAAGTCTTTATTATACCAACACCAATGATATAAACACTCATCAACATGTGTCAGAAATACTACAACAAATGATACTGTCTAAGTGTACATAATATACGCCTAGCTGTAGATGAGACACAGTTGCCTCAGACTCAGATACCTCTGCCTGGATGTTGGCAACCACTATCAGGTCCATCTTGGGCGACCACTGCATACAGGTGACCTCTGCCGACACATGCTTCTCATCCACTTGCTTGAAGGGACTTCTCTCAGGCATGTCTAGGTCTGTCTACACCACTAAACTATAGAACACAGTAGAATATTAGTCATCACATCCCAGGCTCCAACACATTTGTTCAAGGTAACAATAAGACTCAAATGAATCGCAACTATTCACAGGTAAGAGCAGCACTGCATCACAAAAAATGCATCTACCGGTAGGTGTCAACATCACCACTTTCGGACGGGAAATACTGCTTTTTGACAAAATGTCCCGTTTTGTATTTTTTCTTTTATGGTAAAATAGATATATTTGTTGCACACAAGGCCACTCAAGGGACACAAGGCCATTCAAGGGACACAATGCCACTCAAGGGACACAAGGCCACTCAAGGGACACAAGGCCACTCAAGGTACACAAGGCCACTCAAGGGACACAAGGCCATTCAAGGCACACAAGGCCATTCAAGGCCATTCAAGGGACACAAGGCCATTCAAGGGACACAAGGCCATTCAAGGCACACAAGGCCATTCAAGGGACACAAGACCATTCAAGAGACACAAGGCCACTCAAGGGACACAAGGCCATTCAAGGCACATGTTATTTCTCTGGTCTCGAGGTTTTTGTTATGGATTATGGCCTGCATTTGTCAAACAGCATGTGAATCACAGATCATCAGTTTAAAACATGTCCAAACAGCGACTCTCGCGAATATCTTAGCTGTGCGCAGTATGAGCAGTGTGTTATATGCTGCACCAAAGTCTCGCAAGATCCAATGAACATATCTCAGTTTGTGGGCGAGCTCATTTTGAGCAAACATAGCAAACCAGTGGACGTAAATATTCACACAGGTTCATTTAAGCTCTTACAAATTTATGTTTCTAGTCTTACCACTGGTGTGCATCACTCAGTCTCAGGGTTGGCACATTGAATTGTGTATGATGATAACTGTAATATTCAATTTAAAATAGCCATTTTTGACTTTTAACACACAATGAATTACAGTGTTTCCCCAGGTATCTATATTATGTAGATCACAAGAGAGGTGGGCCACCTCGCTCTATTTTTTACCACCTTGCCCAATATAAAAGATAACACATAAATGTACACAATGGTACACTTATGTGTCCCCACTTTGTTGCAGGCTAACACTGCTATTCATATTTTTATTTTTCCCCTTCCACTTCAGCACAAAAGCTGAAACACCCTATGGGCACCCCACCACCTCGCACATCATTGTATCCATGGGAAACACTGGGACTTCAGGCCGGTTTCGCAATGCGTTTGTACCATATGAAATTTCCTTGGCTTCGTACAGTACAAATGTTTCGTGAAACTGACCCCTGGTCCTAGATGCCAATAATACAATATAAGCTTTCAACAACAAAAATAAAAATTGGCACTGGCAGACATCTCTGCCTCTGGATCGAGTCTAGTTTGTACTTGACTGGTCTGGACTGGAGAGAATGGAGTCTGGCTGGTGGTAATGCCAAGTGTCACCGACACTGACAATGACAGCCGACAGTTCGCTGAAGAAACTTGATAGAGATTGTGAAGGCCAACAAGTCAAATATTAGCATAAAGTTGGAACTGTGCTGCATTTGCATGTAGGAGCCACGAGTGTCTACAAAGAGTGGTACATGTCATAAGTAGACGCCTGAAATCAGTAAAGACGGCGCATGTGTCAAGACCAGCCCCAAGTCCTAGGCCATGGCTTCGGGTTGACAGTAGGTGATATTAGGGGAATACCGCACGACGTTAATTTCAAGCTACAACAACATTAAGCTACGATATAGTTCGTAGCTATCTGTAATTCGTTACTACTACGTAAGATTACACTTAAGCATTTCATTGATTAAAGTTGAAATACCTATTTAACGAAACGTTCTTCTACAAAAGATACGGACAGCGTTCGATCAGCGACACATCGGTTCAACCAATAAAAACAGACGACATGCCAACGTAGACCAATCAGAATCGCGCTTGCACATTCAACAGCAAACACCGCCATATCCAAAATGAACTTAACAAACTTATCAGCATACGGCGCTAATATACGGAAGGGTGTGATGAACCAGCGGGAATCGTCGGATTCACAGTTGAATAATACAGGTAAACCCATGTGTTGTACTAATATGAACTTGTCAACCATGTTCCAACTAAAGAACCAAATCGCCGCCGTTTAATGTCGAGGTCCCCCAACAGCCGTCTGGCCATGCTGAAAAAATTGCCTTCGCCTCGGGCATCAGTGGCAGCGCACTTCAAATAAAAGCACTGCTGACCGGTTGTCTGCCTGAACGATTTGTGGGGTTCGTAATAAGCCCATTAAATGGGATAATGCAGTCAAGCGATCAGATCGGTTGTCTTTCGTTTGGTGCTGTTATTCTACGCTGAACTAACCGTGCAGAATCCGTGCACATTGAATCGCTTCGATTTGAATTTTTGTTGTTAAACTGACCTGACAGTTAGCAACAGCTGATAAAAAGTAAACCTCTGTGACTGAAGCAGTGATTTGCCACTCCGGTTCGGTGCTCAGAAGCCTCTTCTTAGATTTCCAGCTGTTCCTATGCTAATAGTTGCATTCAACACACTGCTGTGATGTCTAATATACTGTGTTTGCATGTGTATAATTTGTTTGGAATAAAAAACGTTCCCTCAGGCTCAAGCTCAGGCTAAAAAAAATCCTCAAATGCATAATACATTTACTGTTATTTTGAAAATGTTAAATCGTCTGACACTGTTCTGTGCCACATCACAAGGTTTCTCACTAAAAATGTGTTCTATTTTGTTGAGATATAGTGGTTGTACAATAATTACAAAGTTGTTATGTTCAAGTAATGTTCATTACCCATACTAATTGTTCTATAATGGAACAACAATGCAGTGATTGTCCTTGGGACAGAGGGGTGTGAGAGCTGTCAGTGTAACTGACTGGGCAGGTGTCTGCAGCAGCAGCAGGATGTATGACTTGGGTGGTGGAGGGTAACTGGATAAGGACAGACAGCTGAGGGAACAGATGTTTTGTGTGCTGCTTACAACTAATGCCATTGTGTTCTTTGTCTTATCTCTGACAATGGATATTCTGTCTTCTACACAGCCAGCTATCTGGTCATCAAAAATATTGATCGGACATATCTCCAGATCAGACAACTAAAACATATTTTTGGTGTCCACATAAGCATTCTTAATGTGAAAAACATGTGATCAACATATGTATGTTATGTCAACTGATCAGATGTGTACAGCAAGTCGTCATAAGTTGTTTTTCAATATTTATTCTGCATAACATCACCATTATTTTATATGAAAGTTTTTGATAATAAGGCAAACAAATTTAAATTAACAAATACAACTTTACAATTTGCATATCCTGTTCAGGATGTTGCTGCCAAAATCTTTTTGTGAAACCGATGTTCTACTCCAGCTCTTCTACCAGCCGCTGTCACCGCTCCGGAGACATTGGTTATGTCCTTCTCCCATCTTTGTCAAGGCTTGCCTCTTTTCCCTGCCACTGTTCCCTTCAGTCTGGATTGTCTTTTCCAATCCATTGTGCCTCTTAATGTGGCCAAAATATTTAAGTTTTTGGCACTCTACAAAATGACATAACCAGTTTTGCGGTATGTGTAGTTCCCTCAATAATGATATATTGATAGAGTGCGCAGTCTGGCGTTTGCACAGTATCTTGCAGTAGCATTTCATCTCAAAGGCACAGAGACTCGTGCATTATTATTCAGGCATGCAAAGGCTGTCTGTGCTATCAAGACATATCTGATATGATGTATTTCATTGCTTGAAGCTATGTATCCAACTTGTGTTTCTAGCAATAGCTACAGGTTATGACCAGAAGAAGAGTTGAGATTTATTTATAATTAGGAGTAGCAGGCTCCCAGGGGCATCCTATGGGACATACATGAATGGGTGCAATGTGCACCCAAGCTGTAGGAGGACATTACTCCAATTTGTGCTCCACCCCTGGGATCTGCCCTGCCCCTAGTAATGCTCCCCATCTGTCCCTGGAATACAAATCCTCCTGTGTGTATCCCTACAGCCTCCAGTAGGGCTGACATTTAAGTCCAATAGCTCTTGGCACACCTCAAGATTGTCATCTTTATGTTTATGCATCTGATTATGTATATGAGCTCCAGTGTGTTCTGTTGTGTGCACATTAATTTTGAATCTTGCATGCTCACCTGCTTACCATACTCCTGTTTAGTGTTCAAGTGACAATAGAACTCCTGTCAGTGTGGCAACAACTTTCTCCATTCTGTTGTGTACACATTAATTTTAAACCTGCTTACCAAACTCCTGTTTAGTGTTCAAGTGACAATAGAACTCCTGTCAGTGTGGCAACAACTTCCTCCATTCTGTACGGTTCTTGTACTATTCTTTCCTTGACACTTCTTTCAGGGTGTTTTTTTTCCAGGAAATCCTATATAAATTGTGAAAAGTATGTAATGTTTTGGTACGCTTACATTATCAGATATGCAAACTAGAATGCATCACCTAATTTGTATATGATGAAAAAAAGTACCTATTACTTAAGAAAGATTAAATTTTACACTTCAGTATCACCAAAGTTAATGGTTTAAAAGTCATGGTTTTGGGGCTATGCACCTAAAAAAGATATAAAAACTAACCAATGGCAGCTAAGATCAAGGATATGACACCAATGGTCATCTCAGAATGTGTTCTAAAAGTGGAAGATTCCAGTCATTTCTCCAAATGACCGAGGGCGTGTTAAAGTGAAACAAAAGTCATGATTTGAGGCTATGCACAAACTACACATATAAAAAGAAGCACTTATGACATATTATGTTATATCATATTTTTCAAATAAAATTAGATATTTGGTTGAGTAAATGTCACCATGTTAATGAATGAACACTGAGGGTGTCTGTGCCATGGTCATTGAGTAGAGCTCACCCTGTCTGCTTGAGCACTCACCCCACCTGGCTCCTTGTCCAGTCCACAGTCACTGAGTGGGGCTCACCCTGTCTGCTTGAGCACTCACCCCACCTGGCTCCTTGTCCAGTCCACAGTCATTGAGTGAGGCTCACCCTGTCTGCTTGAGCACTCACCCCACCTGGCTCCTTGTCCAGTCCAAGGTCATTGAGTGGGGCTCACCCTGTCTGCTTGAGCACTCACCCCACCTGGCTCCTTGTCCAGTCCAAGGTCATTGAGTGGGGCTTACCCTCTCTGACTAAGGTTCAGTGACAGTTGAAGGACTTGGTCAAGCTGATCAAGGCTCAAGGACCACCAGGGCATGTGGTCTGGACTGGTCAACATGTTGACTACACTTCAAAGGAAATGTCTGTTTTCCTGTTTGTATTTCTATGGAGGAGGGAGTGTGAACACATTGCAGGGAGAGGGAGTGTGAACACATTGCAAGGGGAGGGAGTGTGAACACATTGCAGGGAGAGGGAGTGTGAACACATTGCAGGGAGAGGGAGTGTGAACACATTGCAGGGAGAGGGAGTGTGAACACATTGCAGGGAGAGGGAGTGTGAACACATTGCAGGGGGGGAGTGTGAACACATTGCAGGGAGAGGGAGTGTGAACACATTGCAGGGAGAGGGAGTGTGAACACATTGCAGGGAGAGGGAATGTGAACACATTGCAGGGAGAGGGAATGTGAACACATTGCAGGGAGAGGGAGTGTGAACACATTGCAGGGGGAGGGAGTGTGAACACATTGCAGGGAGAGGGAGTGTGAACACATTGCAGGGGGAGGGAGTGTGAACACATTGCTGTGTGTGGCTGCAAGTGTCATAGATGAAGCATCTTGTCACAATCTTTGGGAATCCCACCTTTATGTATAAGAAATCTGCATTTTGTAATTGTATGTACAGGTAATACTCACTGTGTGTGGTGTATGTATGTTGCCTCACATTTCACCACATTTCAATTGTTCTTCTTATTTATGTTAGATAGCCACCATCCATTAGGCAGCCACCATCCATTAAGCAGAATCTGCTTGGAGATTATTCTGTAGAGTTAGTGGATCCATCACATGTTTTATCCATTTCCCTCCGTGGGATCTTTTACTTCCCCTGGCATAGACACCAGATAAAAAGGACCAACAGCTTCTACTGTCTCTTCTGAAAGATATAGGTAAAGTGGGGTGAATGAAATTGCCCAAGCTTCGAAACAGCGGAGGTGGTTTTGAACCCCAGTCCCTTTGACCAAAAGCCCAACACTCTACCACACGACCACCACGCCCCGACCACTACGCCCTGCACACAGCCACCGCTCCCCACGGTGTTGAGCCAACATTTCCAGTGCCATGCTCTGTTGACAGTGTGTGGCAGTTTCAACTGATGTACACAAACCCTGCCTGCTGAGTTCCTTTCAGGTTTCTTTCATGTTTCCTAAACTCGTACTTAATGAATCGTCCAGTTGGAACGGAGTCCCATAAATAGCAGACAGAGGATAAATCTCCCACACTTTACATGCATCCTCACCACTTCTCCAGCATTGTCTCTCCCCCACTCCCAGACAAATGGACATCGATGTCATCAGTCCCAGCATTTCAGAATAATTATATGTGCACCTGTGTTTGTGGGAGACATTAAATATCCATCATTAGATTGTGCATGGGGTCTACTGGATATAAAGCCAGTACATTTGCACCCTTTATATTGCCCCAGCAGACGTTCCGGACACCCCAGTCGGGTTCGGGTTATTTTAAAGTCTGTAATGTCCTACATTGTTGGAAAATGTGCTTGTCTTCAGTGATTGTATCTTATAGTGTCGTTGTTCATTGTTGATTTAGATGTTACCATCAGTTTCTCATTCACTGTGTAGCCCCCTCTTCTGGACAAAACTTTCTTTGAGTCAATTTATTTAATTATATCTATTAGAAAGACTGCTTTTGAGTCATTTTGATTACAATTTAATCAGCTCCCTTAGCAATGTAGATCATTTGGTTTTGTGAGTTGTGGCTGTGTCTAGTTCAGTGGTTTCCAACCTGGGGTAGGTGTGAGGGTATGCCAAAGGTTATCCATGGGGTACACGGAGGATTGGCTGAAGCTAAGGTTACGTGCAATGATGCAAACAAATTTCACTTTCCACGAAGGATAAATTGTGTTTTTGTAATACTGTCAAATTCACACAAAACATATTCCCATCTAGCAAACAAACATAGAAAACTTTGTGATCCAATTCCATAAATTGCTATTCTCAAAGGATCTACAGTTTTCCCAGCTAAGATACTTCCCATCTAAATTATTCATAAATTACAACGATTTTGTCTCATGAGTTTGCGTCATCAAGTCCAATGCCTCTGATATCAGACTCTTCTGTCTCTTGCGCCAAGAGTTCGATACGGACCAAGAACGTAGTGTCCAGACTCCAGAGTAGCTCTCACAGGGGAACGTAGTGTCCAGACTCCAGAGTGGCTCTCACAGGGGAACATAGTGTCCAGACTCCAGAGTAGCTCTCACAGGGAACATAGTGTCCAGACTCCAGGGTGGCTCTCACAGGGGAACATAGTGTCCAAACTCCAGAGTAGCTCTCACAGGGGAACGTAGTGTAGACTCCAGAGTAGCTCTTACAGGGGAACATAGTGTAGACTCCAGAGTGGTGTCGCAGAAAGATGAGATTACCAAATTCTTTGACCGTATTAGCAAGGCTGAAGAAACGAGACATGGAAATATGGGGCAACTTGTGCAGATGTACCTGTCTTCAAAGTGCGCTGGATCCATATTTCATCCGTTTAGTAGTGTGGATGTGCAGGAGGATTTGTTGAAGTCCGTGAACGACTCCACCACATATGACTCCACCACATGTCTCCACCACACACGACTCCACCACATGTCTCCTCCACACATGACTCCACCACATACGTCTCCTCCACACATGACTCCACCACATATGTGTCCACCACACACCACTCCACCACATATGTCTCCTCCACACATGACTCCACCACATGTCTCCTCCACACATGACTCCACCACATATGTCTCCACCACACATGACTCCACCACATATGTCTCCACCACACACGACTCCACCACATATGTCTCCTCCACACATGACTCCACCACATGTCTCCACCACACATGACTCCACCACATATGTCTCCACCACACACCACTCCACCACATATGTCTCCACCACACACGACTCCACCACATATGTCTCCTCCACACATGACTCCACCACATGTCTCCACCACACATGACTCCACCACATATGTCTCCACCACACACCACTCCACAACATATGTCTCCACCACACACGACTCCACCACATGTCTCCTCCACACATGACTCCACCACATGTCTCCTCCACACATGACTCCACCACATATGTCTACTCCACACATGACTCCACCATATGTCTCCTCCACACACGACTCCGCCCCATGTTTGAAGCTCTTCCCCTGCCAAAGTTTTGGACTAAGATGAGCGAATTGTACCCACAAGTAGCTGAAGTGCTGATGAGGGTGTGACTGATGCTTCTATCTATCTCTGTGAACAAGGATTCTTGTCTAAGTTCTGCATGGAAACTAAATTAATTTCGTGCCTGACTCAGTCTGTTCTCTTTCTTTTTAAACTCAAAATCTGTTGGGTTTCTCTGGAAACCCTTTCATCAAGACTCATGCAGCATAACTAGTAAAGAAACATAGACCCAAGAGATCATTATGACTTAAAAATAATTAACTGTGAACAGTTGCAATATTCAATAGGAACCGCACATTTTTGAATAACCATAGTGTCCAAAGTAGTTTTAGCAATACTATAACGACACTTGGTAAACTAACATATATTCTTAATTAATTGTGAGCAATTGCAATATTCAATAACAACCATGCATCTTTGAATAATTGTGGTGTACAAAAGTAGCCTCTTAGCAATACTCTAACGACACTTGGTAAACTAACATATATTCTTAATTAATTGTGAGCAATTGCAATATTCAATAACAACCATGCATCTTTAAATAACTGGTGTACAAAAGTAGCCTCTTAGCAATACTCAAACGACACTTGGTAAACTAACATATATTCTTAATTAATTGTGAGCAGTTGCAATATTCGATAACAACCATCTTTGAATAACTGGTGTACAAAAGTAGCCTCTTAGCAATACTCTAACGACACTTGGTAAACTAACATATATTCTTAATTAATTGTGAGCAATTGCAATATTCAGTAACAACCATCTTTGAATAACTGGTGTACAAAAGTAGTCTCTTAGCAATACTCTAACGCCACTTGGTAAACTGACATATATTCTTAATTAATTGTGAGCAATTGCAATATTCAATAACAACCATCTTTAAATAACTGGTGTACAAAAGTAGCCTCTTAGCAATACTCTAACGACACTTGGTAAACTAACATATATTCTTAATGCACACAGATGTATATATGTCAGCTGTAAAACAATTTAAACATTCCATAACGCCATTTATTAATTATTGTCAGAGTGCTCTTAATATGATACTTTGTTTAATGAACAAAATACATTTTAAATTTCTTCTGCTGTTCTATGAATATTGTTCAGTCTGTTCTATGAATATTGTTCAGTCTGTTCTATGAATATTGTTCAGTCTGTTCTACGAATATTGTTCAGTCTGTTCTACGAATATTGTTCAGTCTGTTCTATGAATATTGTTCAGTCTGTTCTATGAATATTGTTCAGTCTGTTCTACGAATATTGTTCAGTCAGTTCTTATTCTTTTCAAAGACAAGTATTTGTTTGGTTTTTTAATAAGCAACTGCATCCAGGCTTATGCAGCGTAATAAGAAGAGAAACAAGATAACTGTTTGGCTGAGATGTAAAATAAAGAACAGTGAACTGCAATATTCAGTAAAACATAGTCTCTTATCAGAACTCTAACAAACTGACTTTGATATAACAAGAAGATGTTCATGTACTTTGATATTACAAAAAGATATTCATGAACTTGAGTATTTATGTTCTTCCTCTCGTTGTTCTCTATGTTTTTTTAAAGAATGTTGCTGTTTAATTGTATTTTTTTAAAATAGTTACAATAAACTATTTAATTTTAGTATGTCAGATCTAAAAGCATTGTTTCAGTTTTTCCAATGTTTCATGTAATCTTTATTTATATTTTTTTATCCAAAATGGACCAGATTCGACTAAGGTGACAAGACTCGGAGATAAACTGCTTTAGGAGTTGGGACATACTCTATTTCTTCCTTGGTTAATCAAGTTCCTTTGTTAGGTGTTCTATCATACATATGCTTCTTGATATGTCCAGACTAATGTCCCAGTCGATGTAGAATTTAAATGTTGGGCATAATAATTTTTCCTTGGGACAGAACTAGCATTAAGTGAAAACAATGGCTATAGAGCCACATAGCGAGTTATATGTGGTATGTATCCAGTGTAGTTGAAATATCTGACAAACTGTGGTAACCCTATAAACATCCATAACACGTTTGAGAATTGTATTATGGATGTATTATGGACGTACATAAAATATATGTATGCCTGTAACAAAGATAAACCATAAACAATGATGAATAAAATAAAAGTTAAGTGCTTATGCATACTCACGACTAACTATTTACTTTGCCTGATTTTTTTTATTAAGCAATTATTAGACAAAACAATAAAAAAAAATTATGGATGTGCATGCCTGATGTGACCCAAATTGAAACCAGGATTCCTCTAATCATGCTGGACATAGAGAAATGAAATTTGACAGTTAGACTACTATGTAACTCTAACTGATTACTGCATTAAAAAAATCTAGAACAAAAAAGAAAATATAATGAAAAATTTTTCAGAAAGTTGAATTTATCTGAAAAGTTGCATATTCCATAACATTGTCTTTTACATTAAATATTTTGTAATGATATGTAATGGTGTGTAATGATATACATCCATCATATTTCCCTTTAGTACAAATGTTTATCTTCAGAAAGTGGTACCCTATTTACAGTGTCTGAAAATAGCACACACAAAAAACCAACTGGCCCTGATTGTTTTTGAACCAGCCCTGTTGAGTTTGAACTAGCCCCACAAAAATGTACCAAATATTGTCGTTCATTTCTTATAATTGTGAGACCAATAAAATAAAGTAATGAATTTAATAAACATTTCAATGCGAATTTTATTTGCAACAGTTACAATTGTTGAAAAGTAACATTATGTTTGATGCCGACATCTCGGGCGCACTGTCCTGGGCCTGGTATGGTATGCAGTTCTCAATTCACTCCAAATCGAAGCCTCCAAATTCACAGTAAAATATCACATTAATCAGAATGTCTTGGCATGTTATATTGTCAGTCGGATTGTCTGCCCCCTTGGTATCACAAGTATGAAGTAAATTGGCGTAATATCTTTCAAACATTGTCGGACTATACGATTCTCACAACTTCGTTCGCCATCTTTGCTTTGGTGTTTCCCTGGTATTCCCCAAGATACTGACATCACTAAATGTGAATCATCCAGTAGGCATCCATGTTACAAATGCCAGGGCTTTGCCTTGGCAGCGATTTGTCACTGGCAAGGAAGAAGTAGTCAATTGTATTTTATATCGAATTAGCATAGATTAGTAAGTACTGTAATGTGCTTCAAAATACAGTCCAACCCGGCCGTGGCGATGGGGTGGGGCCGATGACTTGCACGTTTTGCCTAACTGAATCTACGGGAAGCATTTTGAATTGGTGGCTGCCGATAAAAAAACCTTAATTTTGAACACTGTATTTATATAGATAAACCAAATTTGAAAAAAAAAAATGATGGTATTGTTGACCAGTAGAAGTCCATATGTATGTGTCCACCAATGTCACACTCTGACTACTGAGTAGGTGAAACACAACAGACCTTCCCTCGCAGTAGCCCATGTGTATGTGTCCACCAATGTCACACTCTGACTACTGAGTAGGTGAAACACAACAGACCTTCCCTCGCAGTAGCCCATGTGTATGTGTCCACCAATGTCACACTCTGACTACTGAGTAGGTGAAACACAACAGACCTGCCCTCGCAGTAGCCCATGTGTATGTGTCCACCAATGTCACACTCTGACTACTGAGTAGGTGAAACACAACAGACCTGCCCTCGCAGTAGCCCATGTGTATATGTCCACCAATGTCACAATCTGACTACTGAGTAGGTGAAACACACAACAGACCTGCCCCCCGCAGTAGTCCATGTGTATGTGTCCACCAATGTCACACTCTGACTACTGAGTAGGTGAAACACACAACAGACCTGCCCTCACAGTAGCCCATGTGTATGTGTCCACCAATGTCACACTCTGACTACTGAGTAGGTGAAACACACAACAGACCTGCCCTCACAGTAGCCCATGTGTATGTGTCCACCAATGTCACACTCTGACTACTGAGTAGGTGAAACACAACAGACCTGCCCTCGCAGTAGCCCATGTGTATGTATCCACCAATGTCACACTCTGACTACTGAGTAGGTGAAACACAACAGACCTGCCCTCGCAGTAGCCCATGTGTATGTATCCACCAATGTCACACTCTGACTACTGAGTAGGTGAAACACAACAGACCTGCCCCCCGCAGTAGTCCATGTGTATGTGTCCACCAATGTCACACTCTGGCTACTGAGTACGTGAAACACACAACAGACCTGCCCTCACAGTAGCCCATGTGTATGTGTCCACCAATGTCACACTCTCGCTACTGAGTAGGTGAAACACACAACAGACCTGCCCTCGCAGTAGCCCATGTGTATGTGTCCACCAATGTCACACTCTGACTACTGAGTAGGTGAAACACAACAGACCTGCCCTCACAGTAGTCCATGTGTATGTATCCACCAATGTCACACTCTGACTACTGAGTAGGTGAAACACACAACAGACCTGCCCTCACAGTAGCCCATGTGTATGTGTCCACCAATGTCACACTCTGACTACTGAGTAGGTGAAACACAACAGACCTGCCCTCGCAGTAGCCCATGTGTATGTATCCACCAATGTCACACTCTGACTACTGAGTAGGTGAAACACAACAGACCTGCCCTCGCAGTAGCCCATGTGTATGTGTCCACCAATGTCACACTCTGGCTGCTGCATAGGTGAAACACACAACAGACCTGCCCTCACAGTAGCCCATGTGTATGTGTCCACCAATGTCACACTCTGGCTACTGAGTAGGTGAAACACACAACAGACCTGCCGTCACAGTAGCCCATGTGTATGTGTCCACCAATGTCACACTCTGACTACTGAGTAGGTGAAACACACAACAGACCTGCCGTCACAGTAGTCCATGTGTATGTGTCCACCAATGTCACACTCTGACTACTGAGTAGGTGAAACACACAACAGACCTGCCCTCGCAGTAGTCCATGTGTATGTGTCCACCAATGTCACACTCTGACTACTGAGTAGGTGAAACACACAACAGACCTGCCCTCGCAGTAGTCCATGTGTATGTGTCCACCAATGTCACACTCTGGCTGCTGAGTAGGTGAAACACACAACAGACCTGCCCTCACAGTAGCCCATGTGTATGTGTCCACCAATGTCACACTCTGACTACTGAGTAGGTGAAACACACAACAGACCTGCCGTCACAGTAGTCCATGTGTATGTGTCCACCAATGTCACACTCTGACTACTGAGTAGGTGAAACACACAACAGACCTGCCCTCACAGTAGCCCATGTGTATGTGTCCACCAATGTCACATTCTGACTACTGAGTAGGTGAAACACACAACAGACCTGCCGTCACAGTAGTCCATGTGTATGTGTCCACCAATGTCACACTCTGACTACTGAGTAGGTGAAACACACAACAGACCTGCCCTCACAGTAGCCCATGTGTATGTGTCCACCAATGTCACACTCTGACTACTGAGTAGGTGAAACACACAACAGACCTGCCGTCACAGTAGTCCATGTGTATGTGTCCACCAATGTCACACTCTGACTACTGAGTAGGTGAAACACACAACAGACCTGCCCTCACAGTAGCCCATGTGTATGTGTCCACCAATGTCACACTCTGACTACTGAGTAGGTGAAACACACAACAGACCTGCCGTCACAGTAGTCCATGTGTATGTATCCACCAATGTCACACTCTGACTACTGAGTAGGTGAAACACACAACAGACCTGCCCCCCGCAGTAGCCCATGTGTATGTGTCCACCAATGTCACACTCTGACTACTGAGTAGGTGAAACACACAACAGACCTGCCCTCACAGTAGCCCATGTGTATGTGTCCACCAATGTCACACTCTGACTACTGAGTAGGTGAAACACACAACAGACCTGCCGTCACAGTAGTCCATGTGTATGTATCCACCAATGTCACACTCTGACTACTGAGTAGGTGAAACACACAACAGACCTGCCCTCGCAGTAGCCCATGTGTATGTGTCCACCAATGTCACACTCTGACTACTGAGTAGGTGAAACACACAACAGACCTGCCCTCACAGTAGCCCATGTGTATGTGTCCACCAATGTCACACTCTGACTACTGAGTAGGTGAAACACACAACAGACCTGCCCCCCGCAGTAGTCCATGTGTATGTGTCCACCAATGTCACACTCTGACTACTGAGTAGGTGAAACACACAACAGACCTGCCCTCACAGTAGCCCATGTGTATGTGTCCACCAATGTCACACTCTGGCTGCTGCATAGGTGAAACACACAACAGACCTGCCCTCACAGTAGCCCATGTGTATGTGTCCACCAATGTCACACTCTGACTACTGAGTAGGTGAAACACACAACAGACCTGCCCTCACAGTAGTCCATGTGTATGTGTCCACCAATGTCACACTCTGACTACTGAGTAGGTGAAACACACAACAGACCTTCCCTTGCAGTAGCCCATGTGTATGTGTCCACCAATGTCACACTCTGGCTACTGAGTAGGTGAAACACACAACAGACCTGCCCTCACAGTAGCCCATGTGTATGTGTCCACCAATGTCACACTCTGGCTGCTGCATAGGTGAAACACACAACAGACCTGCCCTCGCAGTAGTCCATGTGTATGTGTCCACCAATGTCCCACCAGTCTACTGTGTAGGTGATACATACCTCAGGGTACCATTTCACTAACATTATTATGAGCTCTTAAGCGTGATTTCGCTCTTAAAAATCAATTTCACTCCTTAGCTATAATAGAAACTGAAAATTGTGTTTCACTAAGAATAAATCACAAAAACACTTATAGAAACTTTCTTAAAAACGCTCCTAGCTTACGATGAGGTTAGACTGCTCATAAAGCAAAGCATATCCATCATAAACAGTGACATTTATCTAACTGCACATTATCTTGACTCCAGTTTTACCTAGAGATTCAGTTTTTCACAGTCAGGTAAGTTCTCAAAATGTGAGTGATGAATAGTTCGTAAATTATGGCTTTTGTCTACAGCGTCTGTTTTACAGCACTAACGTTGACAGGTCGTTTTGTGTGCGCTGTTTTACTGCATCACGAAGGTCAAGGTTGTTTGCGAAACATTTGCTATTCAATTTTTAGCTGTGTCTAACAAAAAAATTTACACCCATAACCTTCATGATGGTACACTCGATGACACAACTTTGGTTGAGGTTGTTGGCACTCTCCATATTGGTACACTCGATGACACAACTTTGGTTGAGGTTGTTGGCGCTCTCCACGAGCTTTGTTGTTGAAAACTATCAAACTTCACTGGTGTGTCACATAAATAGTGTCCTCTGTGACATGGTGTCTTCATTAAAAAAAAAATATATTTCTTCACCCAGTGAGCAAATCAGTCAAATGTAGTTGAAAAGTGTTCGATGGATCGTATTATCAGCCACTATTGAACAACTGTTCAATTTATTTTGCCCAATTTTGCAACTGTGATGGATTTTATGAGCATCTTAGTGAAACACATTTTGAAAACTCTTAAAAACCTATGGTGGATTCTGTGTTATGATGGATTTTCCTTATGAGCTCTTTGTGTTAGTGAAACGGTCCACAGATCAGCCCCTTTTTTTTATTATTTTATTTATTTTTATTTTATAAAGACGTATAACTTTTTTTATCGGCCTATGGCATTCCTCTTCCAATCGAGTGCCACCATCTATCAGGCTTCAAACAAAAATAAAACCTGCTGGTTTCACTGGAAATGGTCAAGTGTTGTCATCTATAAGGCTACAAAATCTACCTACAAAAATGTCCACTAGGTTTCGCCAAAAATCTTCCTAGCATCATAAGTATTTGTTCTTCGACAGCTTGCTATAAAAGTTTGTCATTTAATTGTATACTTACATAATGAATACAAGAAGATAAATACTTTCTAACGATCTTTTCCATTTGAAACATTTGTCCACCTGTACCACTGGACAGATTCCGGCCAGTCCACCCTGGGCCTGAGTCTACTTGAGATGTCTGGAGCCTTGGCTACACAGCACTTGAGAAACATAATCTCACTGATATCCTGTCCCACTGAGTACTTAGCCAAGTTGCAATATACAACCAGTATTTCATTTGGTTGCCCCTAATGCAAACTATTTTTGATGATAGTGGTTTTCTTTGAGAAATATGTCTTACATTTTGCTACTTGTTTGGGGTTTTGTATAATTAAAATGACAACATTTGCTGAAGTTTTCTCAATATACATCTAAAATAAAAAATTATAATGTGTGTTTTAATATTTATTGTTTTACTGCATTTACCGTCAGACATTTACCATTATAACATCTTAGTTGGTGAAAATAATATCCATATAACACGTGTTACTATATGGTCATGATGATCATTCATCTGTAAATATTTTTTTTAATACATATTTTTGCCATTAAAAATAAGCTAACTTGATGACATTTAAAGATCGCTTTATGGCATTTGTTGACAGACCGATAAACATTCCAATTAAAACCAATAAACAGTCCAATTAAAACTATTGTACATTCTCTTTAACTACGAAACAGATGGATTTACAATAAACTAAATCAAATAAATTCCTATAGGCCGTTAAACTAAACATTAATTGACTATAAATAATGGGAACTATAGTCTTAACGTTGTGTGGCATTTTTCTGTTCATCCAGGCAAGAAGCAATGGGTGTAAATTATAGGGAATTATATTTTTAACTAATGCTTTTGTTTGTTGATAGTTGCACACTGGTGTCACTTCTAGAGAATGCCGTCCACTTCACTGTGTCTAAACCCAACAGTTGCTGCTGGTTTATTCCTAGGCAGAAATTATGCATCGTGTCAGCAACACTGACAGAATAGGGCTATTTAGTTGCACTGGTTGAAATAGTCAGTCCTACAGGGCAGGAAATTATACCTTAATAAACACCCCATGGATAATGAAATAGTGTAGTGAATTGAAAGGTGTTAGTCCTAATCCATGGTAATGCTCTGGTTGCCTTTGAAGCCTCACCTGGGAAGTGTGGTATGTTTGATGGAGAAATCACTGGATGATTGTCCCCCATTGTGGGGTGCTAATGTGATGTAATGGGGTGAATTAAGGGTGGATGAGATCAAAGGCAGAGGGCTGTTCACTTGGTGTGTGGTACTGTGTGCATGAAGGCAGGTAATGGTAGAAATTAATGCATTTGTCATCAGAGATATCAACATTGTGTGCCTGTAGTTCAGTGCCCGGGTGGCATCGCATGCAGGCAGATTGTAAAGGCAAACCAAGGAACAGTGTACAAAGCTGTAACTGTTGAAATGTTAACACCATTCAAATGTTGATGCCCAAAGCTTTGAATGTCAAAATGTCAGTTGACAATAACAACACCATTCAAATGTTGATGCTGTGTTGTTCGTGCACTGGCTGGATCTGCCAATGGGCTTGCTAGGTGTAGTGATCGTTTTATGATAAGTGTAAAGTATACCAGCCTTCAGTCATCTCATTGACTGATGTTATCAGGAAATCACTTTGTGAACAGAGCTCAGCTTGGTGATATGATACGGTAGAATGCATCACGATGCAAACTTGAATAATAGTATAAATACTGAAGACAGTGTGAGATTTATTTTATCTACACTAAATAAAAAGTCAGAACAGGTCGCAACAGGTAAGCCAATTCAGAACAGTGGGTAGATTTGTATCTTTTTATTCTATGCAAAATTTTAATCGTTATCAAACTTCCACATTTCAGAACACTTTTATGGTAGACAAAATTAACCAGAGTGCAGCATGGTTCTGCTAATGAAATTTATATTAAGTTAAAATACTATATAAAACTTATTAAATGAACAAGCAATAGCATAACTTTTTTATAAAAAAATATATTATACTATCCATCTTTCAACAATTTTGTTACATGGATTCAGGATTGTCATTGAAATTTAAAATATTACCAATGTTTTATCATGCAACAACAACAACAGTTGTACAAGTCTTTGTATTGTGTTGTATTTAATTACAGCAGCTGATGTGGACATATTACCAGACATGTCTGACCTCTGGAGCTAGTGCAAGTGATGTCATCTTGTCTTCTGTTGTTCACACCCAGCCATCTGCCTATTGCAACACCTCCACACCTGCATCTTGTCATATCTAGTTGTTGGTCAAGGACACACATACCTGGCCAGGTTGTCATAATCAGCTGGTGTCAACCCCACTGTCATTGTCACCTGTGATTGAGTCTGAGAACTCAGCTAGTTTGTTGAATGCTCTCTCAAGAGCCATCTGCTGTCACCCTGGTGTAAGACACTCTACTCCATGGAGACAGTCACTGGGGCTGCACCCTGAACTCCAGCCAATGGCCATGTGACATGTACCTGTGGAGGGTTGCCTGCCCCTTTGTTGCCCCACCCCCAGGGCCCTCTCAATGACATGTGGCTCCCTCTTGATCACTCACCAGTGCTGATGTTTACACTTTCACTGTAGTTGAAACCAAAAGTTTCAAAATCAAAGTTGTCTCACTGCTTTGTCACGTTTGTGGCAAGTTAATGCTGTGTAAAGGGTGATAATTTCCATTTCCTGGACAGAACAACCTGGGGTGCAGGTTGACGACACTAGACATCAGGAAATTAAGGGAAGACCTTTTTATATTAACTGAATATTGATATGTGTTGTCAATCCCTAGGGAGGTAGTACTAGAGGACATGAAGTAGCAGCTGTGAAAGGCCAGTGTAGATTCGAAAAGGTAATGGCATCCACTATTTCTTACAGAAGACTGTAAACACTGAACATTCCTAAAACAGAACTGGTTCTGACAAGAGCAGGACACACAGACTGTTGGACTCTCTGTAAGTCAATGGCTTCCTTGTCCACTGGTTCTGACAGAGTTCTGACAAGAGCAGGACACACAGACTGTTGGACTCTCTGTAAATCAATGGCTTCCTTGTCCACTGGTTCTGACAGAGTTCTGGCAAGAGCAGGACACACAGACTGTTGGACTCTCTGTAAGTCAATGGCTTCCTTGTCCACTGGTTCTGACAGAGTTCTGACAAGAGCAGGACACACAGACTGTTGGACTCTCTGTAAGTCAATGGCTTCCTTGTCCACTGGTTCTGACAGAGTTCTGGCAAGAGCAGGACACACAGACTGTTGGACTCTCTGTAAGTCAATGGCTTCCTTGTCCACTGGTTCTGACAGAGTTCTGGCAAGAGCAGGACACACAGACTGTTGGACTCTCTGTAAGTCAATGGCTTCCTTGTCCACTGGTTCTGACAGAGTTCTGGCAAGAGCAGGACACGCAGACTGTTGGACTCTCTGTAAGTCAATGGCTTCCTTGTCCACTGGTTCTGACAGAGTTCTGGCAAGAGCAGGACACGCAGACTGTTGGACTCTCTGTAAGTCAATGGCTTCCTTGTCCACTGGTTCTGACAGAGTTCTGGCAAGAGCAGGACACGCAGACTGTTGGACTCTCTGTAAGTCAATGGCTTCCTTGTCCACTGGTTCTGACAGAGTTCTGGCAAGAGCAGGACACGCAGACTGTTGGACTCTCTGTAAGTCAATGGCTTCCTTGTCCACTGGTTCTGACAGAGTTCTGGCAAGAGCAGGACACGCAGACTGTTGGACTCTCTGTAAGTCAATGGCTTCCTTGTCCACTGGTTCTGACAGAGTTCTGGCAAGAGCAGGACACGCAGACTGTTGGACTCTCTGTAAGTCAATTGCTTCCTTGTCCACTGGTTCTGACAGAGTTCTGGCAAGAGCAGGACACGAGACTGTTGGACTCTCTGTGTCAATAGCTGTCCACTGGTTCTGACAGAGTTCTGACAAGAGCAGGACACACAGACTGTGACTTCTGTAAGTCAATGGCTTCCTTGTCCACTGGTTCTGACAGAGTTCTGGCAAGAGCAGGACACGCAGACTGTTGGACTCTCTGTAAGTCAATGGCTTCCTTGTCCACTGGTTCTGACAGAGTTCTGACAAGAGCAGGACACGCAGACTGTTGGACTCTCTGTAAGTCAATGGCTTCCTTGTCCACTGGTTCTGACAGAGTTCTGGCAAGAGCAGGACACGCAGACTGTTGGACTCTCTGTAAGTCAATGGCTTCCTTGTCCACTGGTTCTGACAGAGTTCTGGCAAGAGCAGGACACGCAGACTGTTGGACTCTCTGTAAGTCAATGGCTTCCTTGTCCACTGGTTCTGACAGAGTTCTGGCAAGAGCAGGACACGCAGACTGTTGGACTCTCTGTAAGTCAATGGCTTCCTTGTCCACTGGTTCTGACAGAGTTCTGGCAAGAGCAGGACACGCAGACTGTTGGACTCTCTGTAAGTCAATTGCTTCCTTGTCCATTTGTTCTGACAGAGTTCTGGCAAGAGCAGGACACGCAGACTGTTGGACTCTCTGTAAGTCAATTGCTTCCTTGTCCACTGGTTCTGACAGAGTTCTGGCAAGAGCAGGACACGCAGACTGTTGGACTCTCTGTAAGTCAATAGCTTCCTTGTCCACTGGTTCTGACAGAGTTCTGACAAGAGCAGGACACACAGACTGTTGGACTCTCTGTAAGTCAATGGCTTCCTTGTCCACTGGTTCTGACAGAGTTCTGGCAAGAGCAGGACACGCAGACTGTTGGACTCTCTGTAAGTCAATAGCTTCCTTGTCCACTGGTTCTGACAGAGTTCTGACAAGAGCAGGACACGCAGACTGTTGGACTCTCTGTAAGTCAATAGCTTCCTTGTCCACTGGTTCTGACAGAGTTCTGACAAGAGCAGGACACACAGACTGTTGGACTCTCTGTAAGTCAATGGCTTCCTTGTCCACTGGTTCTGACAGAGTTCTGGCAAGAGCAGGACACACAGACTGTTGGACTCTCTGTAAGTCAATGGCTTCCTTTTTCACTTGCTTCTGACAGAGTTCTGGCAAGAGCAGGACACACAGACTGTTGGACTCTCTGTAAGTCAATGGCTTCCTTGTCCACTGGTTCTGACAGAGTTCTGGCAAGAGCAGGACACACAGACTGTTGGACTCTCTGTAAGTCAATGGCTTCCTTGTCCACTGGTTCTGACAGAGTTCTGACAAGAACAGGACACACAGACTGTTGGAGTTTCTGTAAGTCAATGGCTTCCTTGTCCACATGCCATCTGGGGCATGCTACTTTCAATCATGTGATATTTTGTTAAATTTTGGTAATTATTTGCTAATTGGGATCTTCAGCAAAGTCTCCGGTTTTTTTTTTGTACATGGGTCTGTATTTTGACACCATGGTCTGGCTAACTATACCTTCTTGTTTGATGATTAGTTTACATTGAGAACCACCCTGCACTGCTATCTGCCCCTGTCACTCCTGTCTCCCATCCCCTGTCATTAACTTCCCCCCTCTGAAGTGTAAGGTCACCCCAGACCCTCCCCCAACCCCTGCCAGGCATTATCACCCTACCCCAGGGGTGGGAAGTGTTCCTGTCTCTGGGAAGACTTTAATGAGAGGAGACAGTTGCATTAGGACAAGGAACTCTCCCTCCCTCCATGAGAAAGCTGGCTTGGGCAGCATTGTGTAACCTTGGGAGGACTGGGAGAGACTTCTCCCTTAGATCTCCTTATTCCCATTCCCACCCTTTAGGTTTCAAGTAGACAGGGCAAACAATGATAATAACAAAACATTCTTTATCTAATGTATGAGTAGATGTGCTTTCATGTGTTCGCATTAAACCAATATTACTAAATATGATGATTTAAATAACTGTTAGACATTCATTGGAGCCAGCATGTCACAAGACAGAGCTGTGTGGGGAGTGATGAAAACTCAGTTAACATCAGAGAACGAAGGATGCGTTACGTAGGTTACTGCTACATCAGAGAGCGAAGGATGCACTACGTAGGTTACTGCTACATCAGAGAGCGAAGGATTCGCTACGTAGGTTACTGCTACATCAGAGAGCAAAGGATGCACTACGTAGGTTACTGCTACATCAGAGAGCGAAGGATGCACTACGTAGGTTACTGCTACATCAGAGAGCGAAGGATGCACTACGTAGATCACTGCTACATCAGAGAGCGAAGGATGCACTACGTAGGTTACTGCTACATCAGAGAGCGAAGGATGCGCTATGTAGATCACTACTACAGAAGCGAGAATGATCCAATGACTTCGTTTAATTTGAATTTTGTGAAATATGTTACAGTAAGTAAGATACTTGCTTTTAGTGTTAAGTGTTTAGAGTAGAAAATGCACACATTTAGTATTATAACGATGTTTTCCATCGTTTGCATGTAATACTATGTTGTTAAAATGTTGGAGTTTGACATAGGTTGACCCAGGTTTCCACAATAATAAATCACTGGAGCCGTACTACAGACAATAACTGTATCGAAGGTGGTATACATAAGTCTGCTGTTTGCAATAAGTTGATAATTATTACTGTAATAATGTATAGTGGGGGGTAGTAGCAGAATGTAGTAGAGTGGTAGGTAGTAACAGAATGTATAGTGGGGGGTAGTAGCAGAATGTAGTAGAGTGGTAGGTAGTAACAGAATGTATAGTGGGGGTAGTAGCACAATATATAGTGGGGGGTAGTAGCAGAATGTAGAGTGGTAGGTAGTAACATAATGTATAGTGGGGGATAGTAGCAGAATGTAGAGTGGTAGGTAGTAACAGAATGTATAGTGGGGGGTAGTAGCAGAATGTACAGTGGTAGGTAGTAACAGAATGTATAGTGGGGGATAGTAGCAGAATGTAGAGTGGTAGGTAGTAACAGAATGTATAGTGGGGGGTAGTAGCAGAATGTACAGTGGTAGGTAGTAACAGAATGTATAGTGGGGGATAGTAGCAGAATGTAGAGTGGTAGGTAGTAACAGAATGTATAGTGGGGGATAGTAGCAGAATGTAGAGTGGGGGGTAGTAGCAGAATGTAGAGTGGTAGGTAGTAACAGAATGTATAGTGGGGGTAGTAGCAGAATGTATAGTGGTAGGTAGTAACAGAATGTATAGTGGGGGGTAGTAGCAGAATGTATAGTGGGGGTAGTAGCAGAATGTAGAGTGGTAGGTAGTAACAGAATGTATAGTGGGGGGTAGTAGCAGAATGTACAGTGGTAGGTAGTAACAGAATGTATAGTGGGGGGTAGTAGCAGAATGTAGAGTGGTAGGTAGTAACAGAATGTATAGTGGGGGGTAGTAACAGAATGTATAGTGGGAGGTAGTAACAGAATGTATAGTGGGAGGTAGTAACAGAATGTATGTAGCAGTGTTTTGAATGTTGTACTCAGTCGAGAGCAGTTCAAATCCTCTTACTGCCATTTCGAGACTTGGACAATTTTGATCACCCCACATTGCCTTAGTTCACTCAGCTACAGACAGTTCACTCAGCTGTATACATGAGTGCCTAGCTACAGACAGTTCACTCAGCTGTATACATGAGTGCCTGGCTACAGACAGTTCACTCAGCTGTATACATGAGTGCCTAGCTACAGACAGTTCACTCAGCTGTATAAACGAGTGCCTGGCTACAGACAGTTCACTCAGCTGTATACATGAGTGCCTGGCTACAGACAGTTCACTCAGCTGTATAAATGAGTGCCTGGCTACAGACAGTTCACTCAGCTGTATACATGAGTGCCTAGCTACAGACAGTTCACTCAGCTGTATACATGAGTGCCTGGCTACAGACAGTTCACTCAGCTGTATAAATGAGTACCTGGCTACAGACAGTTCACTCAGCTGTATAAATGAGTGCCTGGCTACAGACAGTTCACTCAGCTGTATAAATGAGTGCCTGGCTACAGACAGTTCACTCAGCTGTATACATGAGTGCCTGGCTACAGACAGTTCACTCAGCTGTATAAATGAGTGCCTAGTTAGAGACAGTTCACTCAGCTGTATATATGAGTGCCTAGCTACAGACAGTTCACTCAGCTGTATAAATGAGTTCCTGGCTACAGACAGTTCACTCAACTGTATATATGAGTGCCTAGCTACAGACAGTTCACTCAGCTGTATAAATGAGTTCCTGGCTACAGACAGTTCACTCAGCTGTTTAAATGAGTGCCTGGCTACAGACAGTTCACTCAGCTGTATAAATGAGTGCCTGGCTACAGACAGTTCACTCAGCTGTATAAATGAGTGCCTAGTTAGAGACAGTTCACTCAGCTGTATATATGAGTGCCTAGTTAGAGACAGTTCACTCAGCTGTATAAATGAGTGCCTAGCTACAGACAGTTCACTCAGCTGTATAAATAAGTGCCTAGTTAGAGACAGTTCACTCAGCTGTATATATGAGTGCCTAGTTAGAGACAGTTCACTCAGCTGTATAAATGAGTGCCTGGCTACAGACAGTTCACTCAGCTGTATAAATGAGTGCCTAGTTAGAGACAGTTCACTCAGCTGTATAAATGAGTGCCTAGCTACAGACAGTTCACTCAGCTGTATAAATGAGTGTGGGATCTTTTATTTCTTCTTGCATAGACACCAGGTAGAAGGGACATAGATGCCAGGTAGAAGGGACATAGACGCCAGGTAGAAGGGACATAGACGCCAGGTAGAAGGGACATAGACGCCAGGTAGAAGGGACATAGACGCCAGGTAGAAGGGACATAGACGCCAGGTAGAAGGGACATAGACGCCAGGTAGAAGGGACATAGACGCCAGGTAGAAGGGACATAGACGCCAGGTAGAAGGGACATAGGCGCCAGGTAGAAGGGACATAGGCGCCAGGTAGAAGGGACATAGGCGCCAGGTAGAAGGGACATAGGCGCCAGGTAGAAGGGACATAGGCGCCAGGTAGAAGGGACATAGACGCCAGGTAGAAGGGACATAGACGCCAGGTAGAAGGGACCAGCAGCTTTTAATGTCTCTTCCGAAAGTCACGGGCAAAGTGGGGTGAAAGAAGTTGCCCACGTTTTGAAACAGCAGCAGGTATAGGCTAAAAGCCAGGTCCACTCGATCAACAGGCCGGTGCTGTAACTCCTGAGCCTTTGTGTCCCAACTTGCAGAAGTAGGTAGGCAGGTAGCTTTCTCTTACTAGGATATATTGCTGCCCACCTTGTTATTCCAAGTGCAGTGAAACCATAGCCATGACACTGGTCAGGGCTGACCACTTGACTATGAAAGTGACCATTGTCACTAGTGTGTTTTCTGCTTTTAATTAAAAGTCAACTTTCACACAAAGGGACTCTCTACAGCCAGAATGAAGGCCTGGGTGCAATTAGAATCTGTGCATTTAGAATGTTCCTGTCAGACTGGACAATTCCACTATTGTTTGTAGAAATAAGCAGTGTGGTGATTCCACTGATAACTTTCCCACTGGGGTGCTGTGGACCCACCTGCTAGGGGGTCTCTGGATGTGTTTGGAGGGGAATATGTTTTGTTTTTTTGGGGCACCAACTTACCAGTGTCCAGACAAAGGGTTGAGGGTTAATTAGAGTGCTCTGAGAGGGTTGTTCTTACCCGTAGTTGTGTTGTTACCATAATGTCAACAAGAGGCTGCTGGGACAATGTTCCACAGTGTTCCCTTTCAGCCAGCAATTAGAACATACATCAGGAGTGTCTCACCCCTGCCAATGTGTTGTCTACACAAAGATTGTGCTGACATATTCCCTTTCAGCCAGCAATTAGAACATACATCAGGAATGTCTCACCCCTGCCAATGTGTTGTCTACACAAAGATTGTGCTGACATATTCCCTTTCAGCCAGCAATTAGAACATACATCAGGAATGTCTCACCCCTGCCAATGTGTTGTCTACACAAAGATTGTGCTGACATGTTGTGCTACCTGCAACTGTGGAAGACTGGTACTTTGTATATTAGAGTCAAAGACAGATCTGAAAGTTAGTTTTAGTGGGGCACAGTAGAACAGCAGTTAGAGCGCTGGAGTATCCACTGAGAAGACCGGGATTAGCGTCCACCTGGTGTTATTTCGAAACTTGGGAATTCCATTCACTCCACTTTGCCCATGTCTTTTGGAAGAGACGTTAAAAGCCTCCCGATCAGACTTCTTAATAACACAAGTGGCAGTGAGAGTGATCACTCAACCGTGATGTTGGAATCACTCTAGCATGACTTGGGAGTCTCTACCATGGGAAATGACTGCGTTCCTGAAGCAGTCATCCCGGAGAGAGGACCGGAGTATTACTGGGTGACGGAATCATTTCCCAATTACATTAGACAACTAAATGGGATTTGCTTGTCTGAGTAATGTGATAATGACTCGACCAGTGGGTTGGGCATTGTGTGTGCCCTGGGTGGTATACCTCACTCCCTTCATGGGAGGATGCACTCAGGAAGCTGGGTTCTGTCTCCCATGCTTGCGTGTGTGCACTTTTGCATGCATGTGTGCACTTGTGCATGCATGTGTGCACTTGTGCAGGCTGTGTGCACTTGTGCATGCATGCACAAGTGCCAGCTTAGATTACGAAGTGAAGTGCCACAGTCTGTTGCTGCAAGTCCTGTCTTATTTCTCCACCATTCTCTTTTAAAGTATTTAGATATGTTTTAGTGTTTTAAATGTAATCTTTTACAACTTGTGAATTTAAGATGTTTTATGCTTAAGGGATAATTTACAGTTCGTGTCTTAAATTACACAAAGCTCCTGTCACTTAACCTCACACCCCCCCCCCCCCACTACATGAAAGTTTGAATTACATTGGCCTGTGTGTAACTTTGGAGCCAGCCAGCATACTTGTGAACTGTCAGCAAAAATAAACATTGTTTTAGCAACAATACATCAATGTACGATGCTAAACAAAACAACTTCTCACCCCGCCACCCACCCCCCTTACCCCCAAAAAATTTATTGTAATAAGATGTGGGGTATTTTACCTCAAAAGGTACAGCTGCTATTGCACCTGGCTAGAATCAAGTTCCTGATTTATGCCAGGAATACACTGGACAGCTGACTAGAGGGAATGGTGTATCGCTTGAGGTCCTGTCCCAGCTCCTGGAGGCTGCCTTCAAAGGGGGCTGGGGAACCACTTGTATACTCAGGCAGTCACTGGAAAATGCTCCTTATGTAATAATGCATGCCATGGGTATTAGCCCATTGGGGTTGCCAATAAGAAGCCAACTTTCCGTTTTAATTTTCTTTGGTTGTGATTGATTTTATGGTAATTATTTATTTAATTTGGTAATGTTAAATGTTATGAATATGTTAATAATTTAGTAAATTGTAAATATTTAAAACATTTAGTGATCATTTTCACTTGACTTCATTATGACAATAATATGTGATTTAACTGCCATTATTTACCACTTTTACCAGGGAACATTTCATATTGTTATTTACCTCATTTTAATAGGAATTTTTATGATAGGTATAAAATTTACTGCATAGGCGTGTTTTTTTCATTGCAAGATTTTATACCTGATTTTAATAATAAGTATATTTTAATAATAAATGTATTTTAATAATAAGTGGACAATAATTTAATTTAACTATTTCTTCAAATCTTCATCCTCATTGCCCAGAGTTGTTCCACCAGATCCTGTTGATTTGTGAGGTTAAGCTTTTATTTTGAAGATTTTTTGGCTTGAGCAACTTGTTTTCTGCCAAATAAAGGAAACGTTCTGCATGTCAGACAAATATGTGAAGTTTATGCATGTGGAAATGTGAATGTTGTGTCCAGAGCTTAATTAAAATTTCAAGATTATTCCTATAATCCCCTTGAATCTCTAAGGAATGTGTGTCTTTGTGGAGATTAAAACTTTGACCAGTTTGAATGCACCTTGATGAGATTTAATTAAGTGTTGTGGACCAGAATGTTTGACAACTCCTGTGTTTCATTCTGGATTTCTTATCTGCCTCAATAGACTCTAGTTAGCAGACTTTTAATTAAGCCCCAGCCCAGACTGGTCCCATGGGAGGGGTCTTACTGTGTTTTAAGATGGACATGAAAGGGGGGATAGCAATGGCCTAGTTACCCAATCCCAGGGTAATCTCAAATCCCCCTCTCTTGGGCTGTTTTCATAGGGTGCCTGTTCTTCTCATTAGGGTCACTGGACACTGCTTTGTTATGCAATAGCCTTGTTCCAGAGATTTGGGTTCAGAGTCAGCAAACCCTTGACAGGGTTCCCTGCTCAGCAAACCCTTGACAGGGTTCCCTGCTTGGCTAACGAAGCATTAGGTTTATGCAAATTATTAATTACATCCATAATGAGGCTGTGCTTCAGTGCCTAGTCACTGTGATTCATTGTGTTGGATGAGTTCCGCTTCAAAGAACACCTCCCAGCAAATTATACTCTTGCCCAAGACGGCATAACAGGATAACATGGGGAGCTACCTGGTCCCACACTCCCAGTCACTAGGGATTCCTGGCATTAGTGATGTCATTCCCTAGCTAGTTTATTTATTTACTTTAAAATCATCTGAAATCTTAGCTACCTTCCACACAAATTTCAAAACATATTTTCTCAAAAATTCAGATATCCCCCACTCTCTTAATGACTGTTGCATATCCCTGTTCGTGATGATTCTGGTTTGTTCCAGCTCTATGTTTAGGCTCCTTAATATTTAGGCACAATGGAAATGTTATAACTATTGCTCCAACTGTCCAAATATGGATTACTGGGCAATTTCAGCATTATGGACATACATTTCAGAGAATTTTTGACACTTTGTCAAGACGTGCAATACAGCACAATTGAAATAGGTGGATTTTGAAATGGGCATAATGTGTAACCTACCTAGTACTATTAACATGTGTAACCTACCTAGTACTATTAACATAATGTGTAACCTACCTAGTACTATTAACATGCCAAATGGTAGCCGTTCTAAAAATAGCTCCTTTATAGACGTATTCAGAGAAAACGATTTTTGAAATTTGCTTCAAACATTTCACCTCTGAATGTTATAGACGTACACCTCTGAATGTTATAGACGTACATCTCTGAATGTTATAGACGTACGTCTCTGAATGTTATGGACGTACATCTCTGAATGTTATGGACGTACGTCTCTGCATGTTATGGACGTACATCTCTGAATGTTATAGACGTACATCTCTGAATGTTATAGACGTACCTCTCTGAATGTTATAGAGTACGTCTCTGAATGTTATAGACGTACGTCTCTGAATGTTATAGACGTACGTCTCTGAATGTTATAGACGTACGTCTCTGAATGTTATAGACGTACGTCTCTGCATGTTATAGACGTACGTCTCTGAATGTTATAGACGTACGTCTCTGAATGTTATAGACGTACTTCTCTGAATGTTATGGACGTACATCTCTGAATGTTATGGACGTACATCTCTGAATGTTATAGACGTACACCTCTGAATGTTATAGACATATGTCTCTGAATGTTATAGACGTATGTCTCTGAATGTTATAGACATACATCTCTGAATGTTATAGAGGTACGTCTCTGAATGTTATAGACGTACATCTCTGAATGTTATAGAGGTACATCTCTGAATGTTATAGAGGTACGTCTCTGAATGTTATAGACGTACATATCTGAATGTTATAGACGTACATCTCTGAATGTTATAGACGTACATCTCTGAATGTTATAGACGTACATCTCTGAATGTTATAGACGTACATCTCTGAATGTTATAGACGTACATCTCTGAATGTTATGGACGTACACCTCTGAATGTTATAGACGTACACCTCTGAATGTTATAGATGTACATCTCTGAATGTTATGGACGTACATTTCTGAATGTTATGGACGTACATCTCTGAATGTTATGGACGTACACCTCTGAATGTTATAGACGTACATCTCTGAATGTTATGGACGTACACCTCTGAATGTTATAGACGTACACCTCTGAATGTTATAGACGTACATCTCTGCATGTTATGGACGTACACTTCTGAATGTTATAGACGTACACCTCTGAATGTTATAGACGTACATCTCTGAATGTTATAGACGTACATCTCTGAATGTTATAGACGTACATCTCTGAATGTTATGGACGTACATTTCTGAATGTTATGGACGTACATCTCTGAATGTTATGGACGTACATCTCTGAATGTTATGGACGTACATCTCTGAATGTTATAGACGTACATCTCTGAATGTTATGGACGTACATCTCTGAATGTTATAGACGTACACCTCTGAATGTTATAGACGTACATCTCTGAATGTTATAGACGTACATTTCTGAATGTTATGGACGTACATTTCTGAATGTTATGGACGTACATCTCTGAATGTTATAGATGTACATCTCTGAATGTTATGGACGTACATTTCTGAATGTTATAGACGTACATCTCTGAATGTTATGGACGTACATCTCTGAATGTTATAGACGTACATCTCTGAATGTTATAGACGTACATCTCTGAATGTTATAGACGTACATCTCTGAATGTTATGGACGTACATCTCTGAATGTTATAGACGTACATCTCTGAATGTTATGGACGTACATTTCTGAATGTTATGGACGTACATTTCTGAATGTTATGGACGTACACTTCACATTTCACTATTTAAAATTCACAAATTACATAATATGAAATTCAAAACATTACTGATTGAAATAAAACTTTAAAATGCATGTGCAACTTGATATTTAATAATAAACATAGTTTCTTATCATAAGTCTAGCAAACTGACTTTGATGTTATCCCCATCCGAGAACAAAAGGATGTTCATGACCTCATACTCAAGTTCATATGTTCTTCCCCTCATTGTTCTCTTTATGTTTTTATAGAATGTTGCTCTATTTATTCTTCTTGAAAACTGTTAGAATAAACTATTTAATTTTAATATGTCTGATCTAAAAACACTTTTTCAGTTCTTCCCATTTTTTTATGCTATCTTTTTCATCACAAATGGACCAGCTTTGACGAAGGTGATAACACTTTTGAAGATGCTCTAGGAGTTTGGACACACTCTATTTTACATATATCCTTGGTTAATCAAATTCCTTTGTCCAATGCTTGGCGTAGTAATTTTCGGAACTAGCATTAAGTGAAAACATTTGGCTTTAGAGTCACATAGTGAGTTATATGTGGTATGTGTCCAGTGTAGTTCAAATATTTCACAAAATGTGAAGATAAACCATAATGATGATGATGAATGAAATAAAGTTAAGTATTTGTGCATTCTCAGGACTAAAAATGTACTTTTCCTGATTTTTTTCATTAAGCAAATACTAGACAATACAATAAAACAATTTAATCTTGTGTTATGGACGTGCATGCCTGATGTGAACCAAATTGGAACAAGGATTCCTCCAATCGTGCTGGACATAGAGAAATTAAATTTGACAGTTAGACTACTATGTTACTATATTTCATTACTACATTAAAAAATATGTAACAAAGAAGAAAATATGAGGAAAAACTATGTTTTTATAAAGTTGAATTCATCTGAAGTCGCATATTGTATACCAACATCTTTGATATGAAATATTTTTGCATTTATGCAATGATACGATACATCCATCATATTTCCCTTAAGTACACGGGAACTTGGGTGTAAACTGTAAAATGGGAGATACTGTTCTGGGTGCTACTGTAAAAGAAAAGGACTTAGGAGTTACAATAAACGCTGATATAAAAGTTTCAGAGCAGTGTGGTATTGCAGCTTCAAAGGGTAATCAAATTCTTGGGTTGATTAGGAGAAACATAACATACAAGGATAAAAAGCTAATTATACCTCTGTATAAAGCAATAGTTAGACCTCATTTAGAATAGTGTATACAAGCATGGAGACCATATCGTTGAAGGATATAGATACGCTTGAACGCATACAGAGGAGAGCAACTAAAATTATTCCAGAATTGAGGAGCTTTAGTTATGAAGAATGCCTGAAAAAATGTGGTTTAACAACTCTAGAGACAAGGAGGTTAAGAGGAGATCAGATTGAAGTTTTTATGATATTGAATGGGTATAAAAATATTGATATAAATACTTTCTCACTCAAGTAGGATAGCAGAACTAGAGGACATGAGGTTAAGTTAGTAGTACAGGATTAATATAGATTGGATATCAGGAAGTACTCATTCTCACAGAGGCCAATAAATGAATAGAACAAATTGTCTACAGATTGTGTAACTGTTAGCAGCATGAACATGTTTAAAAACAAGGTTGACACGTATCTCAGGAGGGCAGGTTACACGTAGATGAACATTGTTGGACTCTCAATAAGCCAATGGCTTCCTTGTCCACTTGCCATATGGGCCTTTGACTTGGATGCCAATTTTTTAAAGTTCAAATGTTTATCTTCAAATTGGTTCCCTGTTTTATAGATAGACCAAATTTTAAAATATTATGGTAAGATTGACCATTTGGTGGAATTGCCCCTCTATCCCAGTAACAATCACCGAAAGCTTCGTCCTCAACTCATCTTGTCCATTACTATCCCAGTAACAATCACTGAAAGCTTCGTCCTCAACTCATCTTGTCCATTACTATCCCAGTAACAGTCACTGAAAGCTTCGTCCTCAACTCATCTTGTCCATTTCTATCCCAGTAACAGTCACTGAAAGCTTCATCCTCAACTCATCTTGTCCATTTCTATCCCAGTAATAATCACTGAAAGCTTCGTCCTCAACTCATCTTGTCCATTTCTATCCCAGTAATAATCAATGAAAGCTTCGTCCTCAACTCATCTTGTCCATTACTATCCCAGTAACAGTCACTGAAAGCTTCGTCCTCAACTCATCTTGTCCATTTCTATCCCAGTAATAATCAATGAAAGCTTCGTCCTCAACTCATCTTGTCTATTACTATCCCAGTAACAGTCACTGAAAGCTTCGTCCTCAACTCATCTTGTCCATTTCTATCCCAGTAATAATCAATGAAAGCTTCGTCCTCAACTCATCTTGTCGATTACTATCCCAGTAACAATCACTGAAAGCTTCGTCCTCAACTCATCTTGTCCATTTCTATCCCAGTAATAATCAATGAAAGCTTCGTCCTCAACTCATCTTGTCCATTACTATCCCAGTAACAGTCACTGAAAGCTTCGTCCTCAACTCATCTTGTCCATTTCTATCCCAGTAACAGTCACTGAAAGCTTCGTCCTCAACTCATCTTGTCCATTACTATCCCAGTAACAGTCACTGAAAGCTTCGTCCTCAACTCATCTTGTCCATTTCTATCCCAGTAATAATCAATGAAAGCTTCGTCCTCAACTCATCTTGTCGATTACTATCCCAGTAACAATCACTGAAAGCTTCGTCCTCAACTCATCTTGTCCATTTCTATCCCAGTAATAATCAATGAAAGCTTCGTCCTCAACTCATCTTGTCCATTACTATCCCAGTAACAGTCACTGAAAGCTTCGTCCTCAACTCATCTTGTCCATTTCTATCCCAGTAATAATCAATGAAAGCTTCGTCCTCAACTCATCTTGTCCATTTCTATCCCAGTGACAGTCACTGAAAGCTTCGTCCTCAACTCATCTTGTCCATTTCTATCCCAGTGACAGTCAATGAAAGCTTCGTCCTCAACTCATCTTGTCCATTACTATCCCAGTGACAGTCACTGAAAGCTTCGTCCTCAACTCATCTTGTCCATTACTATCCCAGTGACAGTCACTGAAAGCTTCGTCCTCAACTCATCTTGTCCATTACTATCCCAGTGACAGTCACTGAAAGCTTCGTCCTCAACTCATCTTGTCCATTTCTATCCCAGTGACAGTCACTGAAAGCTTCGTCCTCAACTCATCTTGTCCATTTCTATCCCAGTGACAGTCACTGAAAGCTTCGTCCTCAACTCATCTTGTCCATTTCTATCCCAGTGACAGTCACTGAAAGCTTCGTCCTCAACTCATCTTGTCCATTACTATCCCAGTGACAGTCACTGACAGCTTCGTCCTCAACTCATCTTGTCCATTTCTATCCCAGTGACAGTCACTGACAGCTTCGTCCTCAACTCATCTTGTCCATTTCTATCCCAGTGACAGTCACTGACAGCTTCGTCCTCAACTCATCTTGTCCATTTCTATCCCAGTGACAGTCACTGAAAGCTTCGTCCTCAACTCATCTTGTCCATTTCTATCCCAGTGACAGTCACTGAAAGCTTCGTCCTCAACTCATCTTGTCCATTTCTATCCCAGTGACAGTCACTGAAAGCTTCGTCCTCAACTCATCTTGTCCATTTCTATCCCAGTGACAGTCACTGAAAGCTTCGTCCTCAACTCATCTTGTCCATTTCTATCCCAGTGACAGTCACTGAAAGCTTCGTCCTCAACTCATCTTGTCCATTTCTATCCCAGTGACAGTCACTGAAAGCTTCGTCCTCAACTCATCTTGTCCATTTCTATCCCAGTGACAATCAATGAAAGCTTCGTCCTCAACTCATCTTGTCCATTTCTATCCCAGTAACAGTCACTGAAAGCTTCGTCCTCAACTCATCTTGTCCATTACTATCCCAGTAACAGTCACTGAAAGCTTCGTCCTCAACTCATCTAGTGAGTAATCCTTCACAAATCATTGATTGATGTGTGAACATGTTCAAATATGTAACTTGTATGAATATTATTAAAAGTAATATATGCAGTTGGTTTAATAATAAAATGCATAATTTGGTTCAAATCATTGAAAGAATTTACTTTAATCGTTAAAATCAGGTAACTTCCAAAGTGAATAGCTTTCAGTTCATTTCCACGACAATAAGAATATCATAAGGATGCAGAAACATGGCTGACTGATCAGCTCCTCATACATTGTGACTGATATCTGCTCTCTCCTGTCTATATCTGCTCCTCGTACGTTGTGACTGATATCTACTCTCTCCTGTCTATATCTGCTCCTCGTACATTGTGACTGATATCTGCTCTCTACTGTCTATATCTGCTCCTCGTACATTGTGACTGATATCTGCTCTCTCCTGTCTATCTGTTCCTCATACATTGTGACTGATATCTACTCTCTCCTGTCTATATCTGTTCCTCATACATTGTGACTGATATCTGCTCTCTCCTGTCTATATCTGTTCCTCATACATTGTGACTGATATCTGCTCTCTCCTGTCTATATCTGTTCCTCATACATTGTGACTGATATCTGCTCTCTCCTGTCTATATCTGTTCCTCGTACATTGTGACTGATATCTGCTCTCTCCTGTCTATATCTGTTCCTCGTACATTGTGACTGATATCTGCTCTCTCCTGTCTATATCTGTTCCTCGTACATTGTGACTGATATCTGCTCTCTCCTGTCTATATCTGTTCCTCATACATTGTGACTGATATCTGCTCTCTCCTGTCTATATCTGTTCTTCATACATTGTAACTGATAATTATGAGCAATTATCAAATGATCATCTCAGGTGTTGCGAACTAATAAAATTTCTAGATTGTGTTGTTAGTGTTTCAGTTTGGATGTGTACTTCCATCATTACTCGTGAAAGGAATGATGAAACGGTAGTTGCTCAAGACAGGCAGTTATTAGGATTTGCATTTCTTGAATCCATGGAGGCATGTTATCTAATTATCAGTTAGACTTTGTCATAAATTTCAATTTACTTTTTCAAATGTCCTTTTTTTGCAATTTTTTTTCCTGTTGAACGAATGCAAACTAATCACTATGGTGCCTTTTTTTGTAGATAGGAATGTTTCAATGATGCATTGAATTGCACCTTACTATAAAAAAACAAGTAAAATTACAAGTCACATTTTCAAAAATTTATTTTAAATAATCTGTTGTACACATTATGTCAATACTTCATTCTTTTGTATATATTGTCCACAAGACCCAAGCAGCAACAGACAAACAAAACTAGTTTGTTTTCATTGCAAGCCTGGTCCCTTCGCGCGTAGCATTTTTGTAGGAACAAAAACTTATGTTTTTCAGTTTTTTTAATAATTCTCGCAGGCAAACAACAACAATGAGATATATTGTGTTCACAATTATTCAGTCAAAACCACACATTTTTATTCATTCCTATTCCAAAGTTATAACAATTTTAAAAGGTTGAGGTGCTTTTGAGAATTGCTCATATCTGCTTTCTCTTGTCTACATCTGCTCTCTCTTGTGTACATCTGCTGTCTCGTCTATATCTGCTCTCTCTTGTCTATATCTGCTCCTCATCCAGGGTCTCAACTCCTGGCAATCTCTGCCAGCAGGTCTGAGACAGTGATCAGTGTTGGTCCAGACAATGGCCAGACTCACCCACTGACCAGTCCAGCAGCCACCCACAGAGAAGTTCATTGTGTCCACTCAGGCAGACACAAGGGACAAGTGCCACTCCCAGATTTGCTTTTTGCCACCTTCTGCCTGACTGTGTCCACTGTCTCCTTGGGGTGTGGGGCCTTCCTAATAAAGCTCCCTGTTCCATCTCCCTGGAAGAGCCTTATTATCCCTTCAGAACACCTGCAGTTGGGTCTGACAGCCCCGGGCTGACCCATGACAGGAAGGAAGGGATAGACAGGCTTGAGGGCAGGGTTAGCCTTAGGGGGGGGCATGAAGACCTGGGGCAAATGTGCCATCTGGTTTTCGAGTTTCCAGGTAGATAATGTGTTGAGTGGAGAGATGGCTGTAGTAAACATGACAGGCTGTGACATCTAGATGACACTGCAAGGTTTGTCATTGACAATGGATCTAATTGTCAGCAGAGGATTTGATCTGTGCCATAGAGAGCAGCTCAGTCTGGCTTGTTTTGTGTGATCTGTGACTTACCCACAGAGTGGTTATCTAGCTGTTACTCTGTCACTTTCTCTTCCTCACTGTGCCTTCCCTCTACCCATAACATCCGAGACTTGGGCAAGAGGGCAGGCAGAAAACTTTGGAGAAGGAGCGCTTACAGTGAAAATAAAAATGATCCTCCGCGTCATCTGGTGATATTAAAATTCCATTGTCAACTGATTTAGCCTATCACAAATCCGGCTCATTGGTGTCAAAACGTGCAGTGTGTAAATAGTTTATGTAACATCCGATCCGATTTAAAACTGCCTATTTTTGTTCAAATCATCAGAAGAATTGACTTTAGTCGTTAGATCAGGTACAGCCCAAAATGGTGGATGTCCAAAATAGTAAACAGTAAAATAGTAAACACTCCGTAGATCAGTGGCAATCAGAGGCGTCACTTCCATCCCTCGCTGTTCTCATAACAAACGGCTGAAATTTGTGTGTTTTCAGTGTTTCCATTTTCACTTCACTTTGTTTGATCAAACATTAAGTAATTTAATAGTTCTTTGATGATTTCACAAAATTACATACAAAAGTTGCACAAACGAACTAGCACGTTGCACTGGATACTAGGTAGTTTTGATTTTTGGCAAACTGAATTGGAAATGAGACTAGCACTTCATTTAATGTAGGCTTCGTTTAATGTAATGCCACATTCTTTTCTATCATTTCTGAGAATTTGGTCCTTTTAAGTATGAAACCAGCACTGGGCCAAAGTGACCCCAGTCTGCTGAAATCATTTTGGTTTACAGTATGGTAGTGGTCTAAACCTCTTCTGGGGAAATGTAGAAAAGAAAGTTGCCCCACTACCAAGGGCTGGACTTAGCCTTGCTGCAAGAAGAATGGAGAAACTATAGGGGAAGGCAGTGTTCATTGAGCCACTGGGTTAGTTGAGCCACCCATGTTTCCCAGGAAACTACAACAGTGAGAGTTGCTTGGTACCACCCAGTGATTGAGCATACAATAAGTGCCATTTCTCATAACGGTCAGAAAATGTGAGTTTACAGTATGTTTTTTGATGTTTTTCAAAACTGTTGGTGATTTTGATTAATGTCTGCTTTGTGAGTAAACTATCAATGTAAGTGAATAGACTTTATTGTCTGTGTACTTACAAATGGTTTAACTATGCACAGGGAAGAAGATTATTTACATCACTTTGTGCATTAATGAGAAGTAATTTAAAACGCTTAATTATCGATACAGGGCTGTTTGAGCCAAGGGTGGTTTAGTTAAGCAGCAGTTTAAGAACAAAGACGAGTGTTCTTTACCCCAAAATACATCAAGGAATTAATTTTTCCGAGCAAATTGGAACATCCGATAGCTACAAGGCAAGATATTACCAGTTAGTTACACTAATTGCAATTGGCCAGTAAGTCTATGTTAATTAAGTGTGTAGACTTATCAGAGATGTGTTGTGCCCACTGCCACTGGGTAGATGTGTTGTGCCCACTGGGTAGATGTGTTGTGCCCACTGGGTAGATGTACTGGCTGAGTTGTTATGAAATTTTAGTACAAGACCTACATAAATTATACAAATAAAGCATTTACCCAACTTACACTACACTGTGGCTCAACTTACCCCACACCAATGTCAGTTGAGCCACCTTACCAACCCTGTTTGAATCAGCTACATATGATTATCTATGCATGCTAGATATATTATCTGTGTATGCTAGATATATTATCTATGCATACTAGATATATTATCTATGTATGCTAGATATAATATCTATGCATGCTAGATATATTATCTATGCATGCTAGATATATTAACTATGCATGCTAGATATATTATATATGCATACTAGATATACTATCTATGCATGCTAGATATATTATCTATGCATGCTAGATATATTTTCTATGCATGCTAGATATATTATCTTGGTATAAAATGATCTACTAATAATCATAGTTTATGTGAGTAAAAATATGCCTTCCCCTAATATCCCAGCTTGTTGCTACCTGGACCCAAGTGCACATACAGTTTGTTTCTGGTGAGACTTGGTGGTCCCAGCTTGTTGCTACCTGGACCCAAGTGCACATACAGTTTGTTTCTGGTGAGACTTGGTGATCCCACCTTGTTGCTACCTGGACCCAAGTGCACATACAGTTTGTTTCTGGTGAGACTTGGTGGTCCCACCTTGTTGCTACCTGGACCCAAGTGCACATACAGTTTGTTTCTGGTGAGACTTGGTTGTCCCACCTTGTTGCTACCTGGACACAAGTGCACATACAGTTTGTTTCTGGTGAGACTTGGTGGTCCCACCTTGTTGCTACCTGGACACAAGTGCACATACAGTTTGTTTCTGGTGAGAATTGGTGGTCCCAGCTTGTTGCTACCTGGACCCAAGTGCACATACAGTTTGTTTCTGGTGAGACTTGGTGGTCCCACCTTGTTGCTACCTGGACACAAGTGCACATACAGTTTGTTTCTGGTGAGACTTGGTGGTCCCAGCTTGTTGCTACCTGGACCCAAGTGCACATACAGTTTGTTTCTGGTGAGAATTGGTGGTCCCAGCTTGTTGCTACCTCGACCCAAGTGCACATACAGTTTGTTTCTGGTGAGACTTGGTGGTCCCACCTTGTTGCTACCTGGACACAAGTGCACATACAGTTTGTTTCTGGTGAGACTTGGTGGTCCCAGCTTGTTGCTACCTGGACCCAAGTGCACATACAGTTTGTTTCTGGTGAGACTTGGTGGTCCCACCTTGTTGCTACCTGGACCCAAGTGCACATACAGTTTGTTTCTGGTGAGACTTGGTGGTCCCACCTTGTTGCTACCTGGACCCAAGTGCACATACAGTTTGTTTCTGGTGAGACTTGGTGGTCCCACCTTGTTGCTACCTGGACACAAGTGCACATACAGTTTGTTTCTGGTGAGAATTGGTGGTCCCAGCTTGTTGCTACCTGGACCCAAGTGCACATACAGTTTGTTTCTGGTGAGACTTGGTGGACCCAGCCTGGTCAAACAAGGCTTGCTCACAGATAACCCAGGGCACATTAGCCTTCTGCTGGACACTGGGCAGCTTAATGTCACTGGACAGTACTCAACACACTAATCTTTATGTTCTCTCTGGACAAAGCTGACCATTCTCTGACCACTGGCAGGTCCAGTTAATGACCATATTACTGGGGGCTGTGAAAGCTGCCTGGTCACACCTTGTTAGGGCAGGGAGATAGTCCACACCCTCCAGGGTTGCACATGGATGGAAACAGGAGGAAGGATCACAAAAGGTGCCTGGTGGCTTTGTTTCCCTCTCCATGGTCACCTTGTACACTCAACATGGATTCCTTAAAGCGAGGTCATGCTTAACAAATACGTTATGTTTTTTGGAAGAAATTACTAAGTGGATAGACGTGGGATCGCCAGTAGATATTATCTACTTAGATTTTCAGAAAGCTTTTGACAAAGTGCCACATCAAAGATTACTACTTAAATTAAAAGCCCATGGTATCCGGGATAGCGTGACTGACTGGACAGAACAATGGCTGACTGACAGAAGTTGTAGTAGATGGAGAAGTTTCAAATTGGAAATCGGTCTTGAGTGGGGTACCTCAAGGATCAGTATTAGGACCTATATTATTCTTAATATATATCAATGACTTGGACGACAGTTGAACAAGTAACATACTGAAATTTGCGGATGACACAAAACTGTTTAGAAAGGTTAATACTGATGGTGATAAACAACATTTACAAAACGATCTAGACAGATGGTCTGAGAAATGGCAGATGCTGTTCAATTTTGGGAAATGTAAATGCCTACATACAGGACATGGGAACTTGAATGTAAACTATAAAATGGGAGATACTGTTCTGGGTACTACTGTAAAAGAAAAGGACTTAGGAGTTACAATAAGCGCTGATATGAAAGTTTCAGAGCAGTGTGGTATTGCAGGTTCAAAGGGCAATCAAATTCTTGGATTGATTAGAAGAAACATTACATACAAGGGAAAAAAGTTAATTATACCTCTTTATAAAGCAATAGTTAGACCTCATTTAGAATACTGTATACAAGCATGGAGACCATATCATAAGAAGGATATAGATACGCTTGAACGCATACAGAGGAGAGCAACTAAAATGATTCCAGAACTTAGAGACCTTAGTTATGAAGAACGCCTGAAAGAATGTGGTTTAACAACTCTAGAGACAAGGAGGTTAAGAGGAGATTAGATTGAAGTTTTTAAGATATTGAATGGGTATGAAAATATTGATAGAAATATGTTTTTCTCACTCAAGAAGGATAGCAGAACTACAGGACATGAGGTAAAATTAGTAAAGGATCAATGTAGATTGGACATCAGGAAGCACTCGTTCTCACAGAGGACAATAAATGAATGGAACAAATTGTCTACAGATTGTGTAACTGCTAGCAGCGTGAATATGTTTTAAAACAAGGTTGACACATATCTCAGGAGGGCGGGTTATAAGTAGATGAACATTATTGGACTCTCGATAAGCCAATGGCTTCCTTGTCCACTTGCCATCTGGGCCTTTGGCTTGGATGGCAAATCTTGTTAAATCTCTTGGGTAATCCAACCTTACCTTTCCCTGGTTGGCCACTGTCTTCTACCTATAATCCCTGGTGGCCCTGTCGTGTAAGACATATTCATATCTCCCACAACTAAAGTGTAGATTAATGTCTTATGAAGGTTTTGTTGCTCCACACTGTCATATAGGTTGGACTAGATGATTACCCAGTGCCCCCTACAACCACCCTTTATTTATGCGCCCCATGGATAGACATCATTTCAAATATGATTTTTACTATATAGATAATTTGCCAAGTTGCCTTGTGTTTAACACTGAGGTGTCAGTGATGTGTTTCATGAACACAATTGTTTATAGTCAATGACCTCACATATGACTTGAGACTTCAAAAAAGTGGTAGGTTTTGCTCTAGCCCTGGCAGTCAATCAATGCCTGTGTCCAAGAGGGAGGGACTGGTGAAGAGAAGGTAGCAGTGCTATACAGAGGTACATTGTATAGAGTAGCCATCTCTTAAACTTTGGAGGAACTTTAACTTACAGACTGTTTGTGTGCATATGAAACATGCACACACTCACACACACGCACGCACGCGCACACACACACAAACTGATACACCATTCACACACAGACATATACACACCCATGCGCACTCCACACACAAGCATGTGTGAAGGCAAAACATGCAAGCAATGGTATATACACACAATTAATGTATGATTATTGGTTTGAAATAGGTATTGATTGAACAAATAATAATTAGTTGTAAAATATTTCTCTTGTTTGTTTTGCCCATATGAAAAAGTTGAAATAGGTTTCACAAGAATTTGATGAAGTAAACGGGCTTGTTGGGAGTGTATTGTTACTGTTAATTGACAACTCACCACCAATGATTGTGTGTACTGGCCTGTCACAGCTAAGATTAAAGCACATATTTTCTCTCTCTGGATGTATATTGCCTTTGCTTGTACTTGCTGTTTGTTGGCATCCAGTCACTACCCAATACATTCATTCATTTGTTTAAATGTACAATGTTTACTTTGTGGCTATTCTTTAGTAATGTCATTCAGTATTCATCACCTCTGGATGAGACAACCCATATGTGTTCTTGTGTCTCAACATGTCAGCTGACTCCCCTCACTGTCTTGTCTAATTAGACTTTCCACTAATCTACAAAGGTTCACAGCAAGTCCCCCATAGACAAACCCCTCTCAGAAAAGCGGAAACTATTTTGATGGGTTCAATGTAGATCCAGATTAATTGTTTATCATCTCCTTAAGAAACTTAAATAAAACAAAACTAGTCACTTTGCATTTTTTTCTGGAATTGATAATTGATTTTCATTCAATATTCATTAGTTAACTGTTTAAATGTTTAGCAATAAAAGCTTAGTTATACTCATTATTATATAAAATCTCAGACAGTCTCAGAGAGCACATTTCTGATGTTGGGAAAGTCTTATACTCATTATTATATCAAATCTCAGACAGTCTCAGAGAGCACATTTCTGATGTTGGGAAAGTCTGAGCTTAGATAAGGGTAATTTTTCCCATGCCTGGCAGAATTGCACCCCCAGTGTTCCCTCATCCCCAATAACCCTCCTCCAGCCCCAGTCCTGCTGGGTACCTGGGGGCACATGTCTGCACCCCTTTTGGTGGCCCTGCCTTCCAGTAATTAGGGCTGGAGTAATTGGGAAGCTGACCAGGTTCCCTAGAAAGCAGGATTTTTCTGATCATCCATGTGGAAGTTGTGTAAAACATGTGCACAGGGGGCAGAGGACAGGGGAGGTCTGTTATGTCTTCTAGAGCACAGTGAGGCATTGAAAGTGGCTCCAATTTCAAAGTATCCTGGTGATGTGAGGCTCTGTGCTTTGTGTCACTGACCAGGGCTAAGTTTGGTCAAGTAAAATACCTGCCTGGAGAAAGAATAGAGTAGGTAGCAACATTTCTCAATTTGCATATCCTGTTCCTACACAAATCTTTTAACAAAACCATTCTCCCATCTATGTTGTTACTTTCGTCTGCCTCTTCCCCTGCCACTTTCTCCATGTTTCTTCCTCTGCCTTTTCCCATGCCTCTTCCCCTGCCTCTTCATCTGCCACTTCCCCTCTTTCTTCCTCTGCCTCTTCCCCTGCCTCTTCCTCTGCCTCTTTCCCTGCCTCTTTCTCCTGTTTCTTCACCTGCATCTTTCCCATGCCTCTTCCCCTGCCACTTTCCCCTCTTTCTTCCTCTGCCCCTTTTATCTGCATCTTCCTCTGCCTCTTCCCCTGCCTCTTCCTCTGTCACTTTCCCCTGCATCTTCCCCTGCCACTTTCCTCTGCCCCTTTTCGCTGCCTATTCCTCTTCCATTTTTCCCTGCCACTTGTCCCCCAGGACTGTCTTTTCCAATCCAGTGTGCCTCTTAATGTAAATATTTAAGTTTTTGTTAATGATAAAACTGCATCACCAATGCTGTGGTATGTGTAGCTCACTCAGTACTGGTGGGTGCACCATCCAGGGTATGTGTAGCTCACTCAGTACTGGTGGGTGCACCATCCAGGGTATGTGTAGCTCACTCAGTACTGGTGGGTGCACCATCCAGGGTATGTGTAGCTCACTCAGTACTGGTGGGTGCACCATCCAGGGTATGTGTAGCTCACTCAGTACTGGTGGGTGCACCATCCAGGGTATGTGTAGCTCACTCAGTACTGGTGGGTGCACCATCCAGGGTATGTGTAGCTCACTCAGTACTGGTGGGTGCACCAACAAGGGTATATGTAGCTCACTCAGTACTGGTGGGTGCACCATCCAGGGTATGTGCATGTACAAATAAGAATTTATTCTCAAACAACATTTTTATACTGAAGTCTATCTGCACAAGTCATTATTTCCATTATTGGAGCAGACATTATATCTGTATTTACCTATAATCGAAAAACTAGAAAAATAACTGGGGCTTAAGTGCTAGAAACAGAGAATCATGGGTAGTCTTGTATTATGTAGAGTAGCCCTGGTGGCCAACACTGGAGTCAGTCAGTCAGGGTGCATTAGACTATTTAATTTAGCTATAAAATATTTCAAGAAATGCTACTAAATGTTTAAAGTTTGTCTTTTTGTATACAAAATAATGCATTTAATTGTGTACGTTTTTGTAAACACATATATTTAGAGTTGTGTTGGCCCCAGACATCCATTTTACACATATAACTGCTGCAGGCAAGACAGGGAAAACAGGCTTCGATTTTTACGGGAGTCCGTGAGTACGAGACTCCTTGTTTCATCTACGGACTCCTTATATGTCCCTTGGTAAGAGTCTGTGTGACTCCCTAATTTTAAAAGCCAATAAATCCAGTGTTAAAGGCCGATTTCAATGATCCACCAATGTGCGTGTAATGCCATGTCTGTGCGTGTAATGCCGTGTATGTGCATGTAATACCGTGTCTGTGCGTGTAATGCCGTGTCTGCTGCCATCTTAAATCTGCTTCGGTCTATAACAAGCGGTCATACTTGCTTCTGTCAGTTCGAAAATACGGTTGTGATTAGCCAAAATATCTGAATTAAATTGAATCGCTAGCCTGGTTAGTTACCCATAACAATCAATGCCTGCAAAGTAACAGGTCAAACAACACAACAAAAGAACAAACTTTTTCCAGGATTGTATAAAATGTTAACTCAATATTAAAATAAATGCTCATCTTTTTTCTTTCTTCCAAATATTTTATTACTTTTTTTCTTACAGCACTTGTGCACACGCACTGTGTAGGCCTTGGAGGGAGGGTTGACTCGTACCCGGAACAAGAGGGAAAAAATTTGTCTGTTGGGTTTAGATTTTTTTTGGATGATGCAGTTCAGGAATTTTTGCAAACCAAATTTGTAGAACTGCTTTTGTTGTGTTTGATGACATCTGTGTTGCTCGTACAGGTGTAGATAAGTCAGGCAATACATAGGTGTAGTCATTGGAAACTGTAGTTTATTTAATTATCTTCATTCCCTGCCTAGACACCATTACCCGAGTGCTACTATAGGGAGGTTTGAGGGAGAGGAACTCCCAGACAGGGATAGCATCTCCCTGTGACTATACAGACAATGGGTGGTTCTGGGAAGGTGTAGCTCCTAAAGCTGTAAAGTGTGGGAAAGTCTCCCAGTTCATTGTGGCCTTTCCCTAAGTGTCATGAGAAACAATTGGACTAAGAAATATCTTGCGTGATTTGGTGAAATCTGCTGCCGAAGTGGAAGTGAAATTGAAACCAAGGTGTGTTGTAATTAGCAAAGCAAGGTGTGGAAATTTGTGAATGACACATTACCTTTGCAGAATCAGTTTATGGCCCCCATGACTGCTGCAAATGTGAGAAGTGATCTTTAGGGAGCTGGCTGTTCTAGTTGGTTGTGTAGGGAGCTGGCTGCTCTAGTTGGTTGTGTAGGGAGCTGGCTGCTCTAGTCGGTTGTGTAGGGAGCTGGCTGCTTTAGTTGGTTGTGTAGGGAGCTGGCTGCTCTAGTCGGTTGTGTAGGGAGCTGGCTGCTCTAGTCGGTTGTGTAGGGAGCTGGCTGCTTTAGTTGGTTGTGTAGGGAGCTGGCTGCTTTAGTTGGTTGTGTAGGGAGCTGGCTGCTCTAGTCGGTTGTGTAGAGAGCTGGCTGCTCTAGTCGGTTGTGTAGGGAGCTGGCTGCTTTAGTCGGTTGTGTAGGGAGCTGGCTGCTCTAGTTGGTTGTGTAGGGAGCTGGCTGCTCTAGTCGGTTGTGTAGAGAGCTGGCTGCTCTAGTCGGTTGTGTAGGGAGCTGGCTGCTCTAGTCGGTTGTGTAGGGAGCTGGCTGCTCTAGTCGGTTGTGTAGGGAGCTGGCTGTTCTTGTTGGTTGTGTAGGGAGCTGGCTGCTCTAGTCGGTTGTATAGGGAGCTGGCTGTTCTAGTCGGTTGTGTAGGGAGCTGGCTGCTCTAGTCGGTTGTGTAGGGAGCTGGCTGCTTTAGTCGGTTGTATAGGGAGCTGGCTGCTCTTGTTGGTTGTGTAGGGAGCTGGCTGCTCTAGTCGGTTGTGTAGGGAGCTGGCTGCTTTAGTCGGTTGTGTAGGGAGCTGGCTGCTCTAGTTGGTTGTGTAGGGAGCTGGCTGCTCTTGTTGGTTGTGTAGGGAGCTGGCTGCTCTAGTCGGTTGTGTAGGGAGCTGGCTGTTCTTGTTGGTTGTGTAGGGAGCTGGCTGCTCTAGTCAGTTGTATAGGGAGCTGGCTGCTCTAGTCGGTTGTGTAGGGAGCTGGCTGCTCTAGTCGGTTGTGTAGGGAGCTGGCTGCTCTAGTCGGTTGTATAGGGAGCTGGCTGCTTTAGTTGGTTGTGTAGGGAGCTGGCTGTTCTTGTTGGTTGTGTAGGGAGCTGGCTGCTCTAGTCGGTTGTATAGGGAGCTGGCTGTTCTAGTCGGTTGTGTAGGGAGCTGGCTGCTCTAGTCGGTTGTATAGGGAGCTGGCTGCTTTAGTCGGTTGTGTAGGGAGCTGGCTGCTCTTGTTGGTTGTGTAGGGAGCTGGCTGCTCTAGTCGGTTGTGTAGGGAGCTGGCTGCTTTAGTCGGTTGTGTAGGGAGCTGGCTGCTCTAATCGGTTGTGTAGGGAGCTGGCTGTTCTTGTTGGTTGTGTAGGGAGCTGGCTGCTCTAGTCGGTTGTATAGGGAGCTGGCTGCTCTAGTCGGTTGTATAGGGAGCTGGCTGCTCTAGTCGGTTGTATAGGGAGCTGGCTGCTCTAGTCGGTTGTGTAGGGAGCTGGCTGCTCTAGTCGGTTGTGTAGGGAGCTGGCTGCTCTAGTCGGTTGTGTAGGGAGCTGGCTGCTCTAGTCGGTTGTGTAGGGAGCTGGCTGCTCTAGTCGGTTGTATAGGGAGCTGGCTGCTCTGGTCGGTTGTGTATTAGTTGATCTGGCTCATGTTGTTCTAAACTTCCTCCTTAGTTATATGTTTTTGCTCATCTCAGTTCAAACTCATTTTTAGTGACATGTGTCCACTAAATGACATGTGTCCACTATGAAGTGTGTCCACTAAATGACATGCTAGCTCACTTGCAAAAATGTTATTTAGTTTTGGTGAAACCTTCGAACAAAGAATTCAGTGATGTTTTACTCACCCAAGGTAAAAAAAAACAGAACACAATTTATCACTGGATTAATCTGTGGACAGGTTTGACTAACTATATCCCTTAGAGTGGTGATGGAGAGGGTGGGAGAGGAGGGAAAAAGAGGTAGCAAGAGGCAGAGAGAAGAAAGAGAGAATGGTGGATGTGGAGGAGAGAGAAGGAGGGACTAAGGCTGATTGCTAGGAAAATAGTTTGAATAGTTGGTAAAGTCAACAAGAGATTGTGTTCAGCAGTGATTCCATCTGTTAGTGGGTGCTTTTGTGTGGGGGGAGTCTGTCACCCTGTCTTCCTAACTGTTACTGAGGGCTGTCACCCTGTCTTCCTAACTGTTACTGAGGGTTGTCACCCTGTCTTCCTAACTGTTACTGAGGGCTGTCACCCTGTCTTCCTAACTGTTACTGAGGGTTGTCACCCTGTCTTCCTAACTGTTACTGAGGGCTGTCACCCTGAGTCCAGGTGTTGCAGAAAGCTGGTGTTGCAGTCAAAGTTGGCCTGTTGTCTGGGTGTGTTAATTGGGAAGACCATGTCTGTTGGACATAGTTAATTAACACTCCGGATAATTAACATACACCTGTGACTTTTACCTATTTCAGTCAGTGCTGTGTCTTCCAGTTGTCAGTGGATGCATATTCCGGGTGAATTTCTGTTTTCAGCCAATCACCAGCAGTACAAAGAACATTTTGTCACCATTTCAGTGATATGAAACAAGTTTTAATTGTAAGCAAATTAAAGTTGTACGCCCGGGCCTTGTAAAAGTTGTACGCCCGGGCCTTGTAAAAGTTGTACGCCCGGGCCTTGTAAAAGTTGTACGCCCAGGCCTTGTAAAAGTTGTACGCCCGGGCCTTGTAAAAGTTGTACGCCCGGGCCTTGTAAAGTTGTACGCCCCGGGCCTTGTAAAAGGTGTACGCCCGGGCCTTGTAAAAGTTGTACGCCCGGGCCTTGTAAAAGTTGTACGCCCGGGCCTTGTAAAAGTTGTACGCCCGGGCCTTGTAAAAGTTGTACGCCCAGGCCTTGTAAAAGGTGTGTGTGGCGGCCGCATGTCATGGCTCTTGCTTAGTTTAGTTTTGCACTATTTAGATATTACAATTAATATCTTATAATGGAATAAACCAGTTGATTTTTAATGTTGTTTAGTCGAATTGGAATTTCTGTTTGAGAAGATAAATTTGATTTCATAACATTTGATTTCGTGGATTCTGCCCGTTTTCCACAATCACAGAATTTCCATTCAAAAAAGTGATTTCCGTTTCAAAACCATGATTCCGTGAATTCCGTCCATTTTCCACAATTGCGGAAAATCTGTGTCCCTACACCATGCTCTATAGTTAAAAAATATGGAGAAGATTTATTATTGTTATAAATAAAAAATGGAATAAACCAGTTGATTTTTAATGTTGTTTAGTCGAATTGGAATTTCTGTTTGAGAAGATAAATTTGATTTCATAACATTTGATTTCGTGGATTCTGCCCGTTTTCCACAATCACAGAATTTCCATTCAAAAAAGTGATTTCCGTTTCAAAACCATGTTTCCGTGAATTCCGTCCATTTTCCACAATTGCGGAAAATCTGTGTCCCTACACCATGCTCTATAGTTAAAAAATATGGAGAAGATTTATTATTGTTATAAATTTCTTCACAAAACATTAAAGATTAAAAAAAACTTATTTTATCTTCTCTTAATGTCCTGGTTTCTGTGAACAGCCACATACATCTTGTACTTCTATAGAAACTTATTCATAACTAGTTCCCATTACAAACACCAGATGACACTGCAGCATTGCCTTTGGTTGAGAGTTTGTGTTGATTTCAAACTGGTTTTGTTGGGTTCTTTGTCCTTGCCCTCAAATTTTGTTGGGTTCTTTGTCCTTGCCCTCACATTTTGTTGGGTTCTTTGTCCTTGCCCTCACATTTTGTTGGGTTATTTGTCCTTGCCCTCACATTTTGTTGGGTTCTTTGTCCTTGCCCTCACATTTTGTTGGGTTCTTTGTCCTTGCCCTCACATTTTGTTGGGTTATTTGTCCTTGCCCTCACATTTTGATGGAGTATGTTGATGAGCTTGAGTGACTGACAGTCTACAGCAGAGGGACTCACCAATCATTCATTACCCACAACACAGCAGGGAATGCAGAAAGTCCAATTCCATTTCCCATTAGTGACTTGTCTGATTTGCATGGCTTGGTTTGCTCCCTGATAAGGGAAGGACACCCTGGGAGCTGTCTCAGGGAAGGGAGACAGGGCAGACACTGATACTGCCTCTTCCCTGCATTGGTTGATAATAGTCCCAGGGAGGGACTGGGGCCAAGGGACCAATATATGTTGTCTTAAGGGGTTATCTGGATGTCCAGGAGGGTTGACTCAGGGGGGAGGTTTAGGCTGGGGCTGCCAGCAGCTCTGGCTAGACATGTTTGTTGTCCTGAATGTCCTGATGTTGTCCTGTTTATTTGGCAAATAATTATTCATGTGCTGTGGTTCAGTGGCCCTATGGATGACATATGACTGTCCAAGGACACACAACTGGCAGTGTGCTTAGTTCTAGGTTGTCTTTCAATTCACATTTTCCATGTTTTTATACATGTCTCATGCTGTCAGAATCAACCAAAAAGTTGTGTTTGACATCTTTCAGGTTTGATTGTTTATCAGATGCAGTAAAGCTTCATAATGACGTATACTTTATCATTGTGTGATAATTATGTCAATCACAATCACATTTTTTGTAGGCTGTATGTGAAAATTATGTAATTTTTGTTACAGAGATAATCATGATTTCAAAATTTCAACTGGAAGCTGGTGCATTGTCTAATGTTGATCGAAAAAATTTCATCTTTGTCGAGAGACTCATCCTCATCACTGCAGCTTCCACTGCTGCTAAGGCGTGAAATATGATTTTGGTCGATTCTGGCAGCAGATATATCAACATAAAGTTTGCTTGTTTGGTAGATCATCTTCTAAAGCTATTCCTCTAGGAATACATCCACGTTCAGAATCTAGTGGATGGGTGGCATTTAGACTTTGCCTGAATAGAATCAGTTCTTTTGTGGGCATCTAACCCTTACGATTATACGATTGTGTGTGTGTGTGAGCGTGCGTGTGCATGCGTGCGTGTATCTACCCCCTGTTCATGTGTGCATTTCTTGAACAAAATACACACCAAATGGTGTTGAAATGTTATGGAAATTGTAATTTTTTCTTGGGCAGAAACAAATTGTGACTTGTTCAAGAGACTGGTCTCTAGAAAGATACCTTTGTCCTTCTAAGTCTGCTTGTTTTACCATAAAGAAGGTGATTGTGTCCAGGGAAAGGAGAATTGACATCCATGTCTAGGTATGTCCGTGCTTGGTGCTTCTAGTGCACCATTAGTGCTCTACTGGTTTGATGGACCACCAGTCAATTTATGGTGTGGTGGTTTCCAAGGTTTTAACACCTCAGGGCCTGACTTCACCTTTCTAGCCCTAACTGCCTCCCAGAGTTAAACACCTTTACCCCTGATGCTCAATTAGCACAGGGGTCATTGCCTTGTCAAAACTGACAGGGTGAATTGATGGGAAGTTAATTACCCCTGTCTTCAGCAAGGTCCTGCTGCAGAATAACTCTAGGAGCTGTTTGAAATGTCACCTGTTGTGGTGATACATGCTTAATGGTCATCCACACCTGGTATATATCCCTATATCATAATATCCTCCCCACCAAACTTACATGCATATATTGTATAGGGATATAGATATAATATACAATATGATTCCCTATATTATAGGATCTGATCATCATCCCACTACCCCACAGGGCCAATACATGGTGATGCCAATCTGTTTGTAAGGTGCAATTCTACTGTTGGTGAAAGTGAGGATTCCTACATTTGAAAGGGGAGGGAAAGAGGGTTGGGATAATGGGATGGAGGGACTTGGACGGAACATAAGTAGATACTTTTTAAAGACAATTTCAAGCAAAGTTTCAACTTTGATATGAATAGAAAGGTGTGAGTTACCTAAGATGTGATTGCGCTATGCAGTAACACAAGTTGAACACACCTAAGATGTGATTGCACTATGCAGTAACACAAGTTGAACACACCTAAGATGTGATTGCACTATGCAGTAACACAAGTTGAACACACCTTAGATGTGATTGCGCTATGCAGTAACACAAGTTGAACACACCTAAGATGTGATTGCACTATGCAGTAACACAAGTTGAACACACCTAAGATGTGATTGCGCTATGCAGTAACACAAGTTGAACACACCTAAGATGTGATTGCGCTATGCAGTAACACAAGTTGAACACACCTAAGATGTCATTGCGCTATGCAGTAACACAAGTTGAACACACCTAAGATGTGATTGCACTGTGCAGTAACACAAGTTGAACACACCTAAGATGTCATTGCGCTATGCAGTAACACACCTAAGATGTGATTGCACTGTGCAGTAACACAAGTTGAACACATCTAAGATGTGATTGCGCTATGCAGTAACACAAGTTGAACACACCTAAGATGTGATTGCGCTATGCAGTAACACAAGTTGAACACACTTAAGATGTGATTGCACTATGTAGTAAACACAAGTTGAACACACCTAAGATGTGATTGCACTATGCAGTAAACACAAGTTGAACACACCTAAGATGTGATTGCACTATGCAGTAACACAAGTTGAACACACCTGAGATGTGATTGCACTATGCAGTAACACAAGTTGAACTCACCTAAGATGTGATTGCACTATGCAGTAAACACAAGTTGAACACATCTGAGATGTGATTGCACTATGTAGTAACACAAGTTGAACACACCTAAGATGTGATTGCGCTATGCAGTAAACACAAGTTGAACACATCTGAGATGTGATTGCGCTATGCAGTAACACAAGTTGAACACACCTAAGATGTGATTGCGCTATGCAGTAACACAAGTTGAACACATCTATTATTCTAAATTGAAATTGCTTCAAATAAGTTAACGATTGGGGGTAACTTAAAATGGCAGATAACAGTTCCCAGATGCAAAGAGTCAGTCAGTCAGCAGTCAGTCATTTACAGTTTCAAGGGGGGTGGGGGTTACTGGGGTCAAAGTTCGTGATAATTTAATACATAAAAATCCCTTTAAAAATTTTCTAAACAGTATTATTTGTTAAAATTCAAGTCTCGTTTTATAATCATTTTGTAAAAAAAATCAGACCTACCTAATGTCAACTACAGCATGCTAGCTTGTATTTAGTTATGATCATGATAAAATCATTGAGCATTCTGTTAAATTATTTTTTACTAGATCCAGTCAAAATTATTTAAAAAACAGCAAAAGTGGTCGGGCTCTGTATGCTACGATATAAGGCTATTTACACTTTCTCAAGTGACTTGATCTAATGATCAAAGTTAATTCTTTCAATGATTTTAACAAAATAAGTACACACTCTCTTGTTAAACCAGCTGTCCATATTATGTAAGCCTTGTCCATATTACGTAAACCTTGTCCATATTACTTAAACCTTGTCTATATTACTTAAACCTTGTCTATATTACTTAAACCTTGTCTATATTACTTAAACCATTCACACACTACAGTTTTGAACGCCAACAAACCTGATTCACTAAATTAGTTGAGGGACAGAATTTTTAGAATATTGGGTAAATATGCTGGGGTAAATGTTCACCTGTCTCCTGGCTGGGGTGACTGGCATTGATGACTTCTCAGCAATAATTCCACTAGTGTTTGATGATAATCTTTATAGCCATTGCCAGGGTTGAGTCAGCATCCTTGCAACATGAGCCAGGCTGACTGGACCCAGGGCAGCCTGCATCACTTATTTTGTCATTACATTGTCATTAGTGCAGCAACAATGCTGATATGAATTCCAACACCCAGCAGGGGTAATTACCCTACCCCTCATGACCAGCAACACATGTACCATATTGGCTGGTCAGAGTGGTGGAAGTCAGCTATAAAACGTGCATCAGTGTCAGTTGGACTAGCTGAGTGCACTGGTCAACTCCATATGGACTGGTCAGTCCTGGTCTACATAAATGTAGTGGACATTATGATGATGGCTGGCCCAGCCTTTGTGGCTACCCCATTGTTTGGCTTAATACCACATGGGGGCACCACTAGTTTATTGGCAGAACCCAACATTTGGTAGTCTGGGAATTGGGCTGAAGATGTGGCACACTTGTCAAATAATGTTACTTTAATTAACTCTTGTGAGAATATACCAAAATCACTATTTCATTTAGTAATTTTTTTTTTTCACTTGTAATTTGTTTTCGCTTTCAAACTTGTACACAAGGGTACCAGTATTTTATTATAAGTCGCAACATATGAATTTGAGTTGTTTGTTTTGAGTGTAGAAGTTAGTATTGTGGTTAGAGCCATGGTTACAATGAGAATGTCCGTTGAGTTGTTTTTAGATATTTTGGCAACTTGTCAGTATGTTTAATTTAAATTAATTTGTAATAAACTTGTGTTTTTATGTGTACACACTTCCACATGCACACATAGAGTTTGTTATCAAACAGATTACTAGGACTAGGACAGGTGGACTGTTGCAGTCCACCTGTCATCACAGGTGGACTGTTGCAGAAGAGTAATAATAAACACTCCACCAGGTGACACTGTCTGTCGCATCAACATGTGTAGTGTGTTTGATTACTAGAACACTCATATTGTAGTTTGCTTAAACATCTTTCTATGAATATAACACCTGTATGCATCCATACCCAGGAAGACCAAAAATTTAAACATATTTCTATAAAAATAATACCTGTGCATCCATACCCAGGAAGACCAACATTTGACTTCACTTTTCCTGGAACTCCCCAATGTGGCCATTTCAGAACTTAAAGCAGTTGTGTCTGTAATGTATGCTGGACACATTGTGTTGGTTGTTGATCTGTTGTTTCTGTAATGTATGCTGGACACATTGTGTGGGTTGTTGATCTGTTGTGTCTGTAATGTATGCTGGACACATTGAGTGGGTTGTTGATCTGTTGTGTCTGTAATGTATGCTGGACACATTGTGTGGGTTGTTGATCTGTTGTGTCTGTAATGTATGCTGGACACATTGTGTTGGTTGTTGATCTGTTGTTTCTGTAATGTATGCTGGACACATTGTGTGGGTTGTTGATATGTTGTGTCTGTAATGTATGCTGGACACATTGTGTGGGTTGTTGATCTGCATAAACTAATGTTCAGTATTCTGTGCTGTTTGTTTTTGTGTTAAAATGTTCATCAAATTGGGAGAATAATTTAGTATAGATTTTCTTTTAAACAAGCTAAAGTTTACTCACTACAACGTTTCATCAGGACCTGATGAAGCAACTGGTGGTGGCCAAAACATTGAGTAAACTGTTGTGGAAAATCTTGTTGTCTGCATCAGTAGCAAATGAACTAGTGAGTTGCTTGCTTCAAAGGCCAATCAACTCACAGATCACCAGCTTTCTCAGGCTCAGACCTAATCACATCTGTAGTGTCCCTAATAAACCACTCACCTGTCATCAGTTGTAAACTTAACAACAGGTGTGGTAAAATTACAACTTATATAAATATACAGTACACATGACAGTTGCACCAAATTAAGTATCCCAAATAGCTGTCTGGCATCCACTGCTGGGCTGCTGATTTATCTGAATTATTTATCTTCCAGGACCCAGTCTGTTATTTAGTGTGTAGCAAAATCATCTGGTGTTTGTTAACATTCATAATTAGGCTGCTAATTGCAGTGTGTTGTCAGCTCCTACAGCTAGCGAAATGTGGACAAGTTCCCTGCTAATCTTGCCAAACTTGCAACTGTCTGTGGCATGCTTCAACTGTCTGTGTCATGCTTCAACTGTCTGTGTCTTGCTTCAACTGTCTGTGTCATGCTTCAACTGTCGGTGTCATGCTTCAACTGTCGGTGTCATGCTTCAACTATCCGTGTCATGCTTCAACTGTCTGTGTCATGCTTCAACTGTGTGTCATGCTTCAACTGTCCGTGTCATGCTTCAGCTGTCCGTGTCATGCTTTTACTGTCCGTGTCATGCTTCAACTATCCGTGTCATGCTTCAACTGTCTGTGTCATGCTTCAACTGTGTGTCATGCTTCAACTGTCCGTGTCATGCTTCAGCTGTCCGTGTCATGCTTTTACTGTCCGTGTCATGCTTCAACTGTCCGTGTCATGCTTCAACTGTCCGTGTCATGCTTCAACTGTCCGTGTCATGCTTCAACTGTCTGTGTCATGCTTCAACTGTCCGTGTCATGCTTCAACTGTCCGTGTCATGCTTCAACTGTCCATGTCATGCTTCAACTGTCTGTGTCATGCTTTTACTGTCCGTGTCATGCTTCAACTGTCTGTGTCATGCTTCAACTGTCCGTGTCATGCTTCAACTGTCCGTGTCATGCTTCAACTGTCTGTGTCATGCTTCAACTGTCCGTGTCATGCTTCAGCTGTCTGTGTCATGCTTTAACTGTCCGTGTCATGCTTCAACTGTCCGTGTCATGCTTCAACTCTCCGTGTCATGCTTCAACTGTCTGTGTCTTGCTTCAACTGTCTGTGTCTTGCTTCAACTGTCTGTGTCTTGCTTCAACTGTCTGTGTCTTGCTTCAACTGTCTGTGTCTTGCTTCAACTGTATGTGTCATGCTTCAACTGTCTGTGTCATGCTTCAACTGTCTGTGTCATGCTTCAACTGTCTGTGTCATGCTTCAACTGTCTGTGTCATGCTTCAATGTCTGTGTCATGTTTCAACTGTATGTGTCATGCTTCAACTGTCTGTGTCATGCTTCAACTGTCTGTGTCATGCTTCAACTGCACATTACTTGTTGTTATCTGGGCACGAAGTAAACTTTTATGATATTGTATTTATAGGATGTGGGATTATCATGTTTAGCAGCATCATCATAAAAGTCACCAGTTATCCATAGACAAAATGTTGATATTTAAACTTACATTAATTTACACAATGTTAAGCCAGATTGCACATTTTGTACTGTAGACTTCCATTTGCAATGGTCCCACTGCATGGGTAAACATTTTAACTAATAAAATATGTCCAAATTCACTGGTTAGTTATAGTCTGTGCCATTCTGTGTAAAATAAAAGTATGAGTTTATTATTATAAAAAATTGTATTTCATCAGATATTTATGTTGGTAGTTAGATATGTAATTTCTTAATCAATTGTTCATTAAATGTTGATTATAAAATTCACATTTAAATAAAGTCTCATTTTGTCATGACTTTTTGGTTTCCTTGTTGCAACATTTAAACTCTTTCTTTGTTTTGTGACTTCTGAGGTTGAAGGTAGATTTAAATTAATTGGAGGGGTAAGGGAGAAATGTAACAATTGGTTTAAAAAAACAAATATCATTTGTGTGGAAAATGGGAAATATTAATATTTTGACAAATCTGAGCTGCTTGTGGCCTGCTGTTGGACTCATATTTGGTCATTAGCCCCAGGGGTTGACTTTAATGTCCTGCCCTTCTTCAGTACTTTAACTTTTCAACAGACTGGCAATGTTAAGTGCCCTTTTGACAAGCTATTTTATGCAATACTTGGTGAGGACATCTGGTAGAGTATTTCTCTAAAAGGACTTTAACTGTAGCGAGGGAATGGGAGCCTCTGGACAGATGGTTCATTGATAATTTATGCAACAGTCATGTAGTTAAACAGGCTGACATTTACAAGTAAATTGATACCTGAAACAGAATTACTTACTTTTGGCCTGCTTAAGTAACCATGGAATAATTTCCTGCAAAAGTGTCTTATATTAAACCAGTGCTCCTGTGGTAATTGTACATTACTAACAAAGACTATGGTAAGTATTATTTTTTGCCTTTGCAGTCATAAGATTGATTAAAAGTATAATATAATAGATACAACATTATGCATTTGGTAAAATTATATGCATGCATTTTAGGTTAAAACATTTTTTCATAAACCAACAATCAATGTATATGAAATAAAAAGATCAGTAGTACATGGTAAGACATTGATAGAGTTATTATAAAATGATGTCTCTGTGAGCACTCACATGGGTAACTAACTACCACTGCATTGTGTCCATTGTGGGGAAACATGGACAAGTATGCAAATTATCAATATAAATAGTCAAGAATTAGACTGGATCGTAAAGTATTGTATAAAGCACGCCACCATGTTCTGTGCATTTCCCTTGCACAGAACATGGCAGGGTGCTTTATACAATACTTTGTGATCTTGTCTAATTCATGACGCCATTGTTAAGTTAGTAGAAGTAGATCATCTTCTCATTGATAAACTGTAAGTACATTTTCTAATGCAAGCTTTGCAACTGTCAACAACTGTAGTGACAAATATAAAACTTGCACATCTTATAGGCAGGTTGTGTGGAACCCTAAAGGAGTGGAACCCTAAAGGAATTATTTTATGATACTGTGTTACATAGATGACTTTCTAGATTAAACCCATAAAGAACACAAATAGATGACTTTCTAGATTAAACCCATAAAGAACACAAATAGAAATGACCATAAAAACAGATGAATGGCTCATTTTGACCAGTCTATGTGTGTTTGAGAGATGTTCACCAGAGTTAATTTTGGGAATTAGCCAGTCAGTCTGACTGGGGAAGTCCTTGTTGCTGGGAAGGGATTGTAAAGGACAGTCTGACAGCCTGTGACAGGAAGGGGAGCTGATTGTCTCCCTGCACCCTGCCTGGGGAAGAGCCTAACAGAGACCTGTCAATTTGAATCAGTCAGACTGACCCAGCACAGCCAATTGACTCATTAGTCCCGCCCCCCACTGTGTGGGACCTGTCACTCACTGGTCACTGTTCCCTTGTGCTCTGGTCACTGCCCTGGTCATTGAGTCCTGGACACTGCAGCAGTTGGAAGTGGAGTTGAACTGGCTGCTGAGAAGACACAAGTAGTTTTCATCAGGCAGTATATTCAGGGTTGTTTGGGCCACTACTGGGAGCTGTGCATATATATTGGAGGCTGACTTAGTTCCTGCTCATTGTGAAGTCTACATTAGTTCCTGTGTAGTGTTTGAACATTTGAGAGCATTCAAGTGAGTCTGCTGTGCTGGACAACATCACTGAGTCTAGTTGATCCTGGGTAGAAGTGAACATTTGAGAGTCTCTTGGACAGTACATTATTGGATGCAACCGTGGACATATATTCTTGTCACCGACACCAGAAGATGTGTTCTGACCGGACCTGTGGTTACTGCTACTTGTGTGGACGCTAGCTCTCTATGCTTTGTTGGATGTATACTACAGTGATTCGTATACCACCACCACGTTATTGTTGTGAATGACTCCTGAAGAACAGAATTCCCCAGCGGCAAGCTCCTTTCTATCACAAGGTGAGTTGTTTCTAGATGGCATTTGTGCTGCAGAGTTTAGCTGTGGCTTGATGCCAGACCAGGAGGTATTGACTCTGTACCAAGGCCACTGCAGAGTTTAGCTGTGGCTTGGTGCAAGACCAGGAGGTATTGACTCTGTACCAAGGCCACTGCAGAGTTTAGCTGTGGCTTGGTGCAAGACCAGGAGGTATTGACTCTGTGCCAAGGCCACTGCAGAGTTTAGCTGTGGCTTGGTGCAAGACCAGGAGGTATTGACTCTGTGCCAAGGCCACTGCAGAGTTTAGCTGTGGCTTGGTGCAAGACCAGGAGGTATTGACTCTGTGCCAAGGCCACTGCAGAGTTTAGCTGTGGCTTGGTGCAAGACCAGGAGGTATTGACTCTGTGCCAAGGCCACTGCAGAGTTTAGCTGTGGCTTGGTGCAAGACCAGGAGGTATTGACTCTGTGCCAAGGCCAATGGTCATCTTTCCAATGTTCCATATTAATTGAGTACAACTTCCCAACTCTCCTATGGTCTGGAATGCGAATTATATGTCCATAGGATGTTGTACATTAAAAGCCGAGGTTATGTTAAAAGTAGGGGTAGTAAGAACATCTTACACACTGACAGGTCAGTCTACAACCCATCATGGACACACAATGTACATGTTTCTTTTGGAGGAGACGTACACTTTTAAAGTAAAACTGTTGCTACAATCTGCAGCACATGTTGACTCTATCGTGGCTGTCCCTCTCCCTTGGCATGACTGTCTCTCTCCCTTGGCATGACTGTCTCTCTCCTTGGTATGGCTGTATCTCTCCCTTGGCATGACTGTCTCTCTCCCTTGGCATGTCTCCCATTGCATGGTTGTCTATCTCCCTTCGCGTGGCTGTCTCTCTCCCTTAGCGTGGCTGTCTCTCTCCCTTGGCATGGCTGTCTCTCTCCCTTGGTATGGCTGTCTCTCTCCCTTGGTATGGCTGTCTCTCTCCCTTGGTATGGCTGTCTCTCTCCCTTGGCATGGCAGTCTCTCTCCCTTGGCATGGCTGTCTCTCTCCCTTTGGCCCTCAGCTCCACATGACACCAAGGCTGTGATTTCCTGCAGCCACCAGCTGTCTGGTGTTCTTGTCAGCAACCTCCTCTCTCATTACTACTACAAGGGGACTCTGCTAATGCAGCTTCTGATAACACTGTGGACACCCAGGGCTGGGGTGGGAGACTAACCAGTAGATCTTGTGGTGATCCTCTTGATCTGACAGCACCATCAGTTGGCTCAGGACAGGTGTACTTTCTGCTAGTCTGGCATATCACACAAACCTGACAGTACAATGTTGTGGCTGGGATGCCATGGAAGATTATCACACAAACCTGACAGTACAATGTTGTGGCTGGGATGCCATGGAAGATTATCACATAAACCTGACAGTACAATGTTGTGGCTGGGATGCCATGGAAGATTAACATTACTTTTATTCGTTGCTGTATTTTTCTTGCTCTAACTTCAGTTCTAGCAAAGACTCAGTTATGAACAGGTGAACATATTTGTTTGTGTAATAATTTATCAAGATTTGCCATCCAAGCCAATGGCCCAGATGGCAAGTGGACAAGGAATCAAGAGTCCAACAATGTTCACCTATGTTTAACCTGCCCTCCTGAGATGTGTTTAACCCGCCCTCTTGAGATGTGTTTAACCTGCCCTCCTGAGATGTGTTTAACCCGCCTTCCTGAGATGTGTCAACCCTGTTTTTAAACACATTCATGCTGCTAGCAGTTATACAATCCGTAGACAGTTTGTTCCATTTATTTACTGTCCTCTGTGAGAACGAGTACTTCCTGATGTCCAATCTACATTGATCCTTTACTAATTTTACCTTGTGTCCTCTAGTTCTGCTATCTTTCTTGAGTGAGAAAAACATATTTCTATCAATATTTTCACACCCATTTAATATCTTAAAAACTTCAATCTGATCTCCTCTTAACCTCCTTGTTTACATGTCTGTAGAGTTGTTAAACCACACTCTTTCAGGCGTTCTTCATAAAGTCTCTCAGTTCTCTCAATCATAATGATTAAGTTTAGCAACTATGTTCAAAATGGTATATGTTTGGATATAGTGTAATTATACCCAAACGTTGCTGTGTTCGGAATCAGTTCCCAGCTGGATGCGGGTGAAGGGGTGAGGGTGTTAGGGGTGAGGGTGTTAGGGGTGAGGGTGTTAGGAGTGAGGGTGTTTGTTGTTCCTACACCTGGAGTGGACAGACAGACTGCAGTATTAGACATCCCAGAATCACAGCTAAATATGTGTGTATTAGCCATGTATCAGTTGTTCATTGTGTGTATTAGCCAGGTATCAGTTGTTCATTGTGTGTATTAGCCAGGTATCAGTTGTTCATTGTGTGTATTAGCCAGGTATCAGTTGTTCATTGTGTGTATTAGCCAGGTATCAGTTGTTCATTGTGTGTATTAGCCAGGTATCAGTTGTTCATTGTGTGTATTAGCTATGTATCAGTTGTTCATTGTGTGTATTAGCCAGGTATCAGTTGTTCATTGTGTGTATTAGCTATGTATCAGTTGTTCATTGTGTGTATTAGCCAGGTATCAGTTGTTCATTGTGTGTATTAGCTATGTATCAGTTGTTCATTGTGTGTATTAGCCAGGTGTTTGCAGTGACTCAGGCAGTTCCTGCCCAGGTGTTCTGAGTCCATGTGACATCTCACACCTGGCTGTGGTTGACAGTTTGGCTTTCTGTGAGCAGCTAATACACACAGCACAAGCACCTTTGTGTTGGATACAGACTGTGGGCCCAGGGTAGGCTCTCTGTAGACACAGTGTCACTGTCTCTCCCACACAGGTGGGCATTGACACATTGCTAGTGTTGATAGATAGCCTCAGTCAGCTGCTCCTTGCTGGCAACAATAGAACAGATTCACCACAGATTTCAAAGGTGTGTCAGTTCTGGATTGAGAGTTTCACATACACCAGAAGTATAAGGTTGATCATATGCAGATGTTTACATTCTAACAGCCAGAATGTTTACGTTCTAACAGTCAGAATCAACAACACAGCACGATCAACACCTCACAACATATGGCGTTTTTTTTTCATCTGAAATTTGTGGACAACTTTAAAGGTACAGTGTGAAAGGTTTTATCATAGAATCATGTAATAGTAAATAGTTCTGTTCTCATCTGTTGGCAACACAGGTGTATTTTATCATAGAATCATGTAATAATAACTAGTTCTGTTCTCACCTGTTGGCAACATAGGTGTATTTTATCATAGAATCATGTAATAATAACTAGTTCTGTTCTCACCTGTTAGCGACATAGGTGTATTTTATCATAGAATCGTGTAATAATAACTAGTTCTGTTCTCACCTGTTGGCGACACAGGTGTGTTTTATCATAGAATCATGTAATAATAACTAGTTCTGTTCTCACCTGTTGGCGACACAGGTGTATTTTATCATAGAATCATGTAATAATATCTAGTTCTATTCTCACCTGTTGGCAACACAGGTGTATTTTATCATAGAATCATGTAATAATAACTAGTTATGTTCTCACCTGTTGGCGACAGGTGTATTTGATCATAAAACCTTGTCATAATAACTAATTCTGTTCTCACCTGTTGGCGACAGGTGTATTTGATCATAAAACCTTGTCATAATAACTAATTCTGTTCTCACCTGTTGGTGACACAGGTGTGTTTTAATGAACCGTCATTTTCATTATCAGTTTATTAATATTGACCATTTAGTTCTCACTGACAGTTGATGGTAGAAATGGTTTTTAAATAATCAGTTATTAAATAAATAAAAAAATTGCAGTTATTAGAGTTGTTTGCCAAGATTGTTTTTGTGGTTTATCATAACATAGCAATATTATCTAATTAATTAACAATATTGTCTAATTAATTAACAATACATGCACAATTTTGCTATATGAAAGTGTTAAGAATAATTAGAATGCAACATTCAGTAAAATCTAGGTTAAACTAAGGACATTTCCAGCTGCCGTTTTAAATATTCGAAGTTGAAGCTGAAAATGATAGTGTGTACTTTGTGGGTGTTATCCATACGTTACGTGTTGATGTATATATGGGTAGACACTGACTATTACATAGACAGCCACATCTGTAGGACCAGGGGTTGCAAAGAGGTGGAAGTGGGGTCATAAATGTCCTGTCTCTCTGTCTATGCACAAGTACTTAATTCAACTTGTGAGACACTTCCTATTTGCATGAGAAGTCTCCCTGTTCTCTCTCTGTCATTAGAACCAACAAGTAAGTGGGAGAAATCCCTATCTGAGGCTGGATAATGGGGGGAGGGGTTGGGGCTTTGATGGGGTAAAGATCCTAATGAAACTGGTCCATCACCCTGTTGGGTGTGGGGCGCATTTATCTTGTATATTAGACATGTAGGGGTGGCTTATGGGGGTGGTCAGTGGGAGTGGGTTATGGGGATTGGATGTGGGGGTTTTTAAAGCTACAAAGTCTTATCAGTTAAATTTACTGTAAACTGATACCACGTGTGGGGCGTTTGCTGCCATTTCAAAGTTTGGTCAATTTTGTCCACTCCATGTTGCCTCAAACTGCACAGTGTACAATTCTTTTGATGATTTAAAAAAACATGCCCACTTTTATTAGTCTGTCTGCTCACGCTGCATCATTTCACAATGGGCTACATTAATTGATGAGGGAGTTTGAATGTGTGAATTATGCAGCTACTCAAAAAACTTGTTCTTGACATTCATTTTAGTTCAATTTATAGTTGAATCATTTTAAAATTGCACTATGTTTTCGAAAGGTGATTGCCCTGTTTGAGCAATATGGGTGAGACTCTGAGAGTGTATGTAATCCACAGTCCTGCAAAGGGTTGGTTCATGGAAAACACTTTGTTCTGACCCTGGCCACAGACTAGGTCTGAAGACACAATGACCAGGGCGCATTTGTGCTTTCCAAATCACTCTATCCTAAATTAAATTTCTACTTCTATGGGACTTCCCGCTGTTCAAAGATAAAAGGGCTGGGGTAAAGGGGTGTGCCCTTTGAATCTTAAAGAGCTGCTCCATTGTGTGGAGGTGGCTTAGACAATCCAGACAGGGGGGGGCAGGGTCCATTAGAACTTCCAGCCCCTAGCTACAACCCTCTTTGCCCTGTGGGTATTATATATGGGAGAAGCAGGCAATATAGCAGTGGGAGATTTCATTGGGAATCAGTTAGGGTTGATGGGGGGTGGCCAGTATTTCCCCTGTGTGTTGGGGGGTTCATGTTGTGGAGGCTAAGTGTATGTTTCAAACATTTAATGGGAAAGCTGTCACTGTATTACCATTACCCAATCATTTCTCTGACGGCCACACTGTTATTTCAGCTTCAGTATTCATGTAATCTTGTTGCGGAGGGTGGCTATTTTCTCTAATAACACCAACAGTCTTGTAACTGAAAGTGATTTGTTCTGCAATGGACAGACATAGCGAGGGTGGTTAAACAGGGTGAGAGTGGTTCACTACATAGCGAGGGTGGTTAAACAGGGTGAGAGTGGTTCACTACATAGCGAGGGTGGTTAAACAGGGTGAGAGTGGTTCACTACATAGCGAGGGTGGTTAAACAGGGTGAGAGTGGTTCACTACATAGCGAGGGTGGTTAAACAGGGTGAGAGTGGTTCACTACATAGCGAGGGTGGTTAAACAGGGTGAGAGTGGTTCACTACATAGCGAGGGTGGCTAAACAGGGTGAGAGTGGTTCACTACATAGCGAGGGTGGTTAAACAGGGTGAGAGTGGTTCACTACATAGCGAGGGTGGTTAAACAGGGTGAGAGTGGTTCACTACATAGCGAGGGTGGTTAAACAGGGTCAGAGTGGTTCACTACATAGCGAGGGTGGTTAAACAGGGTCACAGTGGTTCACTACATAGCGAGGGTGGTTAAACAGGGTCAGAGTGGTTCACTACATAGCGAGGACGCTAAACAGGGTCAGAGTGGTTCACTACATAGCGAGGGTGGCTAAACAGGGTCAGAGTGGTTCACTACATAGCGAGGATGGTTAAACAGGGTCAGAGTGGTTCACTACAGGTGGCTTCAGTTTGCCATGTGGGTTTTAATCTAACAGTTTTAAAATATTACTTTATGTACGGTAGGTGTTATTAATCAAGCTTATGGAACTGTTGCAACAATTAATATTGCACTTTGTTGGCATTATAATCAGCTGTTTTTGCTTTTGTGTGACATTCCATATTTATAATGCAGTTGATCTTTCTTAACCGACGTCGTCTAGTAGTATAAATTAAACCGACTTGGCCAAACTAGAGGGGGGTGACACTTGGCCAAACTAGAGGGGGGTGACATTTGGCCAAACTAGAGGGGGGTGACATTTGGCAACAGTTTATCTTTGTTTCTTCCAGCCTTTTTCTTATTCCTTTTGTTCTTGCTGATGCAAGTGACAAGATAACACTGGACATGGTCTAAAGTTAACACTGGACATGGTCTAAAGTTAACACTGGACATGGTCTAAAGTTAACACTGGACATGGTCTAAAGTTAACACTGGACGTGGTCTAAAGTTAACACTGGACATGGTCTAAAGTTAACACTGGCCATGGTCTAAACGTAACTTGCAGCAATTTTTATTGTTAATTTCCAACCATGCAAGTTTACAAAAATAACATCCTAGAAGCAAAATTCTGCAAGGTTATGTGGCTTTATATTTTTATTTATGCATCTCGTGGTTGGGCTACAGTTTCAAAGTCACACAAAGTTAGGAGCATTGCCAGTGACAGTTACGACAGAGTTGTACTTGAGAGACTTGTCTGACTGGAGAGAACACAGACAGTGTGGGTGCACAGATTCACAGATCTCTCCCAGCCTTCATGATGTGCTGTAATTAACCCCTGCTGCTGGGATAAAGTAATCTGCCCTCTCCTGTTGCCTGCTTCCTCCACTGTGTGGGCAGTAATTGCTGCCTTCCCTGCTGCCCTGTTGTAAGGGAAGGGACATCAAACAGCCCCTGTCTGCTCCCTGGGTTCATTTTCCCTATACAAGGGCTGTCTGATGAACCCACTGCTTTGATATTTATACCCCTTTACCCCCAGTTCCCTCTGTTGTAGGTACACCCTGTGTATGGGGTAATCACATCCTGAGGCGGGGTTAGGTCATCGCCCCTTGTCAATAATTATAAACCATAGCAGTAAATAGTAGATACCTGAACTAGCAAGACCAAGTATCCGTTTCAGATAGTTTGATGACATTTTGTTTGGATGCCAGAGAGTCTTCAAGTCAACGAGTGTATTGTAGTTGCTAGTTTTTGTTTCCATATATTGCAAGAAATACAAGTAATTAAGGAATCTGCAATATATTAATTTTTCTTGTCCATGAAGCCTAAATTTGTTAATCGGAGAAATTAAATCAAAATGGTCCACTTTTGAAACAAGAATTCCAGATAAGCCTTCAGGTCTTCTGTAATAATAACCCAGGCTGAGAGGTGTCAACAAACCAGAATGGCTAAGCAGGGAATCATGAACAGGCATGCCTAGAAGCCGTATGCAGCACACACATCAGCTGGGCAGAATGATGATGCAGTGGTTGTTGTGTTTTAGGGTCTGAGACGACAGACATGGATGTGTCCCGCACGAGCAGTCTGTCGCTGTCGGAGGCAACACGTCTCGTGAATCGTCTCAAGAATACAAACATTGCCAAGTTCCACCAATTGTGCAAGATGCACCTCAGCTTCCTCCTTGACCTGCCTGGCAGCAGCCTCGCCGACTTCCTCGGGGACTCCCCTAGCGCCACCTGTGGCAACGGCAGTACTAACGGCTCAGCCATCGGAGTGGAACGAACAAAAATTCACTTTCTACATTTTGGAAAAAAGAAAAGTTGCAAAGGTACGTCACTCAGTGGGTCATGAGACACATCACGGTAGGAGCACTCTTCTGTGAGTGAGGTAGGATTTGAAATGTTTCCTGTCTCTGGTGGGAACGGGTCCATGGATGTCACTGCAGGCCACAGTATTAAAATAACGTACATTGTCCACGGTCTCACGTAGGTAACATCAATCTTAGCACAATGTTGTTGGTTAATGTTACTATTGGTACAATTTCATTTCAGATTTTATTTGGATTATCTAGCAGGGTTGAACATAATACCTCTGCACTGGTTCACGGGGAAATATAGCATTCGATCAGCTGACCTGTTGATGGCTGCTTGTTAGTCTGTGCCACATACAATGCCACCTGGTAATAAAATAACTCATAATTTGAACTCTGACAGCTGCTCTCCATGAGTGGGGTGATTGGTGTATTCTGTCCATCAGTGGGGTGGTTGGTGTATTCTGTCCATCAGTGGGGTGGTTGGTGTATTCTGTCCATCAGTTGGGTGGTTGGTGTATTCTGTCCATCAGTGGGGTGATTGGTGTATTCTGTCCATCAGTGGGGTGGTTGGTGTATTCTGTCCATCAGTGGGGATCGTGGTTGGTGTATTCTGTCCATCAGTGGGTGGTTGGTGTATTCTGTCCATCAGTGGGGTGGTTGGTGTATTCTGTACATCAGTGGGGATCGTGGTTGGTGTATTCTGTCCATCAGTGGGGTGGTTGGTGTATTCTGTCCATCAGTGGGTGGTTGGCGTATTCTGTCCATCAGTGGGGTGATTGGTGTATTCTGTCCATCAGTGGGGTGGTTGGTGTATTCTGTCCATCAGTGGGGTGATTGGTGTATTCTGTCCATCAGTGGGGATCGTGGTTGGTGTATTATGTACATCAGTGGGGTGGTTGGTGTATTCTGTACATCAGTGGGGTGGTTGGTGTATTCTGTCCATCAGTGGGGTGGTTGGTGTGTTCTGTCCATCAGTGGGGTGATTGGTGTATTCTGTCCATAAGTGGGTGGTTGGTGTATTCTGCCCATCAGTGGGGTGGTTGGTGTATTCTGTCCATCAGTGGGGTGATTGGTGTATTCTGTCCATCAGTGGGGACCGTGGTTGGTGTATTCTGTACATCAGTGGGGTGGTTGGTGTATTCTGTCCATCAGTGGGGTGGTTGGTGTATTCTGTCCATCAGTGGGATGGTTGGTGTATTCTGTCCATAAGTGGGTGGTTGGTGTATTCTGTCCATCAGTGGGGTGGTTGGTGTATTCTGTCCATCAGTGGGGTGGCTGATGCATTCTGTCCATCAGTGGGGTGGTTGGTGTATTCTGTCCATCAGTGGGTGGTTGGCGTATTCTGTCCATCAGTGGGTGGTTGGTGTATTCTGTCCATCAGTGGGTGGTTGGTGTATTCTGTCCATCAGTGGGGTGGCTGGTGTATTCTGTCCATCAGTGGGGTGGTTGGTGTATTCTGTCCATCAGTGGGGTGGTTGGTGTATTCTGTCCATAAGTGGGTGGTTGGTATATTCTGTCCATCAGTGGGGTGGTTGGTGTATTCTGTCCATCAGTGGGGTGGTTGGTGTATTCTGTCCATAAGTGGGTGGTTGGTGTATTCTGTCCATCAGTGGAGTGGCTGATGCATTCTGTCCATCAGTTGGGTGGGTGGTATATTCTGTCCATCAGTGGGGTGGTTGGTGTATTCTGTCCATCAGTGGGGTGATTGGTGCATTCTGTCCATCATAGGGGTGGCTGGTGTATTTTGTCCATCAGTGGGGTGGTTGGTGTATTCTGTACATAGTCGTGCAAGTGTGTAGTCATATGCATTTATGTTGCATATTTTGTTGAAAAGAATCAGTTATATTTCACCTGCTAAATTACAAATAAAAAAATGCAACAGTTTTGTTATTGTATGCAGTGTGAATATGAATGCTGATCCAAAATAAAAAATATACATTTATTTGCTACAGTATTTTAAAACTATTCAGGTGGGTTGGGATATAGTATGTTTGGATGCACAGATTATATGAGGTATATTTGCCTGTGAGTTCATTGACACCATACGGTGCCCTGCCACCCACACTACCGGCAGTGGTAACGTTATTAGCAATGTTAATGTGGCACTGATGAAACCATTGCATAATTATGTTTATCACACATGTACATAGACAGAGTAAGGTAGTTTGCCCCAAACTCTCAAGCATTGCCCTTGCCACTCAGTGTCAACTTGAGTTCACCCCTGAAGGGGGGGCGATAGGGTGTAGTTGTGTCCTGGCTACAAGTGTGTTATCACACTAGTCACTCAACTGCAATCCACCCTGCACACACCCTCCACAACCCTTGCCTAAACCATCAAGGAGTTTTCACCTGTTCTCTGGGGTGTGAGGGGCAAGGGTGACTCAGTTGCAATTGGGGTGAAGTTGTCTCTGGATATTTGGAGTGGTTTGTGACCCCCTCCCACTAGGTGGGGACACCTGCAGCCCACACAAAGGATCGTTGTTGGGGAACTGTTAACAACAAAAATGTTGGACGATCAACAGAAACGATGTTTTAATTTGTAATAGGCGAAAATAAAATTTATGGTTTTTTCCAAAATAAAATTTTTAAATAATGTCCAGCCACAAAAATCTACTTGAAACATACAACTTACAATAGAAATTGGGGAAAGCAGAAGTTTAAATCAATCAAATGTATTGCCAACTATTGGTCCCTCGCCATTACATTTACAAACAAAATAATAGAAACTAGGTTTATGCTAGCCATTTACCAATGGCAAAAAAAAATGTGTGGCTAAAACAAATTGAAGACCTTTCACCAATTTGGCTAGAAAAAAGTAAGTAGGCTAAAAACATCATCACATTAGCCAAATAACTAACTTAGTAAGCCATTAAATATGTTTATAGGTTGAGCCAAGTGAAGTAACAAATAACTAACTTAGTAAGCCATTAAATATGTTTATAGGTTGAGCCAAGTGAAGTAACAAATAACTAACTTAGTAAGCCATTAAATATGTTTATAGGTTGAGCCAAGTGAAGTAGCAAATAACTGCTACAATTAAACTACGAAAAAAGTAAATTTTTTTGAACCAAACAAAATGTCACTGATCTCTTCCAAACACTGACAACATAATAATATTATGATTCTTATGTGTACAGTCACTGTTGAATCTTACTATTGAACATCTCTAATAGAAATGGTAGATATTCAGTGATTGCTTGTTGAGTCTAGCACCACTGGCACACTGCACATTTAAATAGGCCTCAAATCACCCCCATTCCCTAAAGGGTCCTTTCCTCCCATCCCATTGTGTCCTGTATTGGGTATGAGGGAACTGGGTGACAGGAGATTTGGTGAGAAAATCTGACTGTGTTATCCCCTCAGCATACCCCAGTCCGTGAATCAGAACAACCATGATTTCCCCCACACAAGGAGCTGCAGCGGTAGGGTGTGAAGACAGAGGGGTAACTAAGGTGATGTAACAACCCCAAGGTGTTAACAGGTCGTAGGTGCTAATGGTTGGGGGTGATTTCCCCAGGGTTTCTTTCCCTGCTGCTCCTTTCAACTGTGTCTTATCCAGGTACAATGAGAGTTGAGTAAAATATCATGAGGTCTTTCTTGCAGCCTCGGGGTAAAGGTGTGGGGTAAAGAAGGCATGGTGTAGTGCCTCAAAGCCAGATATGGGTTTATTGGGCAGGAAAAAGAATTCTTGTAATAGTTATTACAGACTTTTAAAAGTGTTCAATGAATGTTACATAGGTGCAATGTTAACTTGGTATTCATTGAAGTGAGTAGAGTCTTCAGTTGACCACGCTTATTAAATACTTGCCTTGAAATTATGTAAGCGTGGTGTATTCTACTTCTTGCATTATCCTCCCTGCCTCTGTCCAAATCTGCCTTGTTTAAGTAAGCCCTGTCCAAGTCTCCCAGCCAGGGCCACCCCCTGCAGACAGGGTGAAACACTACCCTCTATCTCTGCCCACTGAGAGCTCTGATAATGGATGTTCCTCTGAGCTGTGCTAATCAGATGTCAACCCCTTCCTGGGCTAGTTCCTGAACCTGGCAACTTCCCCTATCATGTTTCCTGTCCCTTGTCCTATGCTAATGGTCACACATTGCATCTAGTTTGCCACTGATAACGATATGTAATACTTATTTTATTGGACCATGGTTCCTTTCAAACAAAGGCCATCAAAATAGTGGTGTGATAAAAGTAGCAGATACTTGATATGTGCATCCAGTTTTTGGAACAAAGAGGAATTTGCGGGGATTTACCTTGTTTTACCTGGAAATGGGGAAAAGCATATAGTAGTTTAGGTGTATGCACTGTAGGTTCTGTTGGGTGTGTGCACTGTAGGTTCTGTTGGGTGTGTGCACTGTTGGTTCTGTTGGGTGTGTGTGCACTGTTGGTTCTGTTGGGTGTGTGCACTGTTGGGTGTGTGCACTGTTGGTTCTGTTGGGTGTGTACTGTTGGTTCTGTTGGGTGTGTGCACTGTTGGTTCTGTTGGGTGTGTGCACTGTTGGTTCTGTTGGGTGTGTGTGCACTGTTGGTTCTGTTGGATGTGTGTGCACTGTTGGTTCTGTTGGGTGTGTGCACTGTTGGTTCTGTTGGGCGTGTGCACTGTTGGTTCTGTTGGGTGTGTGCACTGTTGGGTGTGTGCACTGTAGGTTCTGTCGGGTGTATGCACTGTTGGTTGGTGTTCTTAGGGGATGTGCCAAGAACACCTCGAGGCTGTTGCCTCAGCTGACAATGGAGATAAGTAACATTACCAGCACGCGTCTGGTCATCATAGCAAATAATGGCCTTTCTTAACTAACAGGTCAGCCTGACCAGTCAGTATAGGTGACCAGTAGCTGGTAATGTTGGCAATGGCCAGAGACAATCTGTAGTGTCCACTACTGCTGCCACCAGCCCTGGGCCCATGCAGATGGCTGGACCAAGGGCTAAGTCAACATGGCCAACAGGGCTGTAGATAAAGACAACAGGCTTGTAGAGACAACAGGCTTGTTGTAGATACAACTGGCGTGTTGCAGAGACAACTGGCATGTTGTAGAGTAGTTGCACCTAGTTGAGAAACTGCTGAACGGTGTGTAGCGCCACCGATTTTGCACGATCGCAGAAAATGGACGAAATTCACAAAATCGATGTTTTGAAACTTCTCAAATGGAAATTCCATTTTGCATAAAAGGTTTATCAAGCACTATGTAAATGATGGATTGGGCATCTAAACAGCTTGAAGCCAAACTAAGCATGAAAGCGGCTGCCCTGTAGGCTTTTCTACCCTGCAGCAAAAAAGTGTAGGCATTCAAATGGAATTTGCCTTTTTAAAGGAAAATTCGTCAGGTAGAACATCAGAAATGGCATTATTTTTAGATTATGAAACACCCATCTATTTTAAATTGTATCATTGAACTTTCCGGGAGAAATATTAAGCTGGTAGTTGCCCAACAAAGGCTGTCATTATCACCTTACTAATATCATCTTGCAGTTAATCGCCATAATTTGGTACTGTTGTTACTATAATTACAACAGTTACTTGGCACAGTAGTTGCAATCCACATCTGAAAGCATGTGTCTGGTGGTTTAGCTGTCACACCTGGGGTCAGGCCACAATTTATATCTGCTGTCGATAGATGTCATATTATAAAAGTTGGCACAATTGTAAACAGACTAACTGATAAAACTATCTCTCATACATTACGTTGTTGTGTTCAATTAATTATTTGCCTGTAGCTCTTAACACAGCTGTAATATACCAACAGAATCCATGTCTGAACCCATGTATTTCATTGTTAGCTGACTAACTTAGATAGCTACTGTGTTAGCTGACTAATTTAGATAGCTACTGTGGTAGGTGACTGCTTTGTCAGCAGTACATGTGGACAGCTGGACTGGTCATTCTGTGTCCACTGTCTCTGGTCACTGTGCCCCCACTAAACACATAATCACCCATAACCTTGTTTTTAATGGATTAGCAGCTACATAAACCCAGAGGCTAATTGCTGCCAGTCAGACTGGGGTTGAATACCCTGACTTAACCTGCTGTGTGTGGGGCTCAGGTAATGGGGAAAAGTAGGGCTAAATGGCCATGATCAGCTTAGGACGCAGTCTGGAAGAAGGGAAGAGAAGACTTTGGGAGCGGGAGATAAACGTATTAGGTTGATGGACAGGAGTCGATAACTGGCGTATAACACAGCGTGTGACACCATGATGTCTGTCTTGTCGGCCGCCAGTGTATCTCATAGTAAACATTAAAATGGTGTTTATTGCACAGTGGGCTACTTTATCTGATACTCTGTAAATGTGTCTGGTTATTTTTAGATTAAGTAACAAGTATTTTCAGAAACTGCACAGGTAGAACAAACGTATCACCTTACTGAACATTTCATGTACTGGGTTTACATTTCTGATCAAGTCCGATTATATATTTAAAGCCCAATCACAAAGCTGCAGGAGAGAGACATATCTGGCAAGAAACACTTTCTAAATCTATGATGACAATTATTCACATTTTGATTGAGAGTCAGTCAATCAAACAACCAGGAAACAACGAGTGATTGAAGGGTTCGACTGTATCACAGGTGCCGATTTCTGCCAAATAAAGTATTCCAGCAACTGTCAGCAATCTGTGTCTGCAGATAAGTTCCTCCAGTAGTCTGCTTGTTTCTACAGCATTTACTGCAGCCCTTTCCAGTCTACCTGTGCCCACTGCCTACATGCTCTCAGTGGCACACCTGCTAATGGGCTCTTTGTCTCCCGGATTGCAATTAGAAAGTGAATCATTAGCTGGATGGTCAGTCCTTGTGCTCTGTCCTTGAAGGCTGAGAAATCTGTGGGCCTTACAGGTGTGGCTGATACCCTTCAAGTTGCTGGCCCCACTGCTGGGGTGTTCTAACAATGCCCTACGCCACCTGTGAGGGGGCAGAGACACTAATTAAATGTGATTTAGATGAGGCTCATTAATGTCTGCAAACTGCTGTTGTCTATAACACTTGATAATTAGTCCTATTGGTTTGTGTGTGTGAGTTTGTGGGACAGGTTGAAAGTTGAAACATGGTTCCACTGAATACACACTGAATACACACTGAATACACACTGACTCACATCTCCTATGCTTACCTGTGTATTCTCATTCCATCAACAATTATAAGAAAACGAACTAACTGTTGAGTCTAGATATTTGTCAGTCTAGAGTAAAACCTACATAATTCAAGAAGGCATTTTCTACAGACCAGTAAAATGTTAATTTGAAGTCTTGTGTTTTCTCCTAAACATCACAGACATCACAGTAGTCTGCCCGGGCTCATGCTAGTTGTTATGTTTTCAGAAAGCCACCCTGTCCTGGGCACGGGCTGCACATTTGGGGTGCCCCTTAATGGAGACGTCATGGAGCAGATCTTCCCTCTCATTGAGTTCCTGTCTCAGCCAGAGAGTGAGTATATCATGACGACACTTCTAGTAACTCAGTCCATCACATCCTCTGGCTCAGACTCAGTGCATTTACACGGCATCAAACATAAACGTGGTTATGTACCATTACTGCTTTTGCTTTGTCAGAATTCAGTGTTCTCATTGTTTATGGTTTACATTTGTATTTGTTTCACTCTACAATTATATTTTAAGTGATTTTTTGACACCTGGAAAGTTGTAGGAGAAATTTACAGAATTCAAGGCATACTTGGCCAATTGAAATGTTTATGGTTGTAGTTTTGTTTCCTAGTGTTACACAGAACATAAATTGGCAGGATTAATGCCTTCAAGCCCACTTTCTATAAATGTCTAGTTATGAAGCATTCATAAGCTCTAGATTATGGAGTTGTGAATGTTGTAGTTTATTCAGACATTCACTATGTGTTGCTTTCCCTCAGACTTGCAGGAGGAAGGCCTGTTCCGCAAGAGTGGCCATATTGGACGCCAGCGCCTCCTACGGGAGAAGTTGGATGCAGGCGAGGACTTGTGTGTTGAATTGGAGCGAGACGTGTACAGCGCCCACGACGTTGCCAGTCTACTCAAGATCTTCCTTGGAGAACTCCCAGAGCCCCTGCTCAGTGAGAAACACTACAGCGCACACCTGCAAGTGCCCGGTGAGTAAACTACCCCATCTACCCCCCCACCACAACCCTCTCAGCAACCCTACAGCACCTAACAAACAACTAGCTACATTTTTACTGTTCATTTTCCCCTTAAAAATGTGTGTGTCAAAGTGAAGGCATCACGCCAGATGGCCAGGCCTTGGAGCTACCCCTTGGGTGTTGATCCTGTCTTAGACACCCCCACACAGGACATACATCCTTCTGCTTACCCTAAGTCCCCTGCCCTGTGGCACACCCAGCCAGGGCCTGTTGGTGTACAGAATTTGTGTGTTCAGCGCCACACAATGATTTGTTTTTCTTTCTCATTCCGGTGACTTCCACCACAGATGTACTGTACAAATTCACCCTTCCGTTCCGTCGGGGTTACATAATGACCTCCGTTGTCGAATTCTAAACCCACCATTCTGGTAATGCACCAAGACAAACGAGTAAAGTTTGCAGTGGCATGGCAATATTTACTGTCAGTGACATTTCCCTTAGAATCTTGTGAAATGTTTTTGGTATTGGTTAGAATGTTGTGTAATATCAATAGCTGAACGACCCTCACTGTGGTAAGTCCAAATGTTGTAAACGCTGCATCCAAATTTGTTTGCTTTTGGGTGGGTGGGATGAATCTTATCCTTAAGTAGATGAACATTGTTGGACTCTCGATAAGCCAATGGCTTCCTTGTCCACTTGCCATCTGGGCCTTTGGCTCGGATGGCAAATCTTGTTAAATCTATGTTTTTTTATCCAATTATTTTTCTCAAAATCCCTGATTTCTACTTGGCGCTGAGTAGTTGTATGTGCACTGTGTCAATGACGTGGTTACGATTGATGACATCTGCTTCAGACATGGTTCAGCAGCACAAGCAGCTACAGACGGTACAGCTGCTGCTACAGCTGCTGCCGCGTGACAACTTCACTGTCCTCGAGTGTCTTCTCAGACTCCTCCACCAGGTGGAGCAGGAGCAGCGCAACAAGATGACGGCTGACACCCTTGGAACACTCTTTGCACCCCACATCCTTGTACCCCGCAAGGTAAGGCCTGACAACACACCCTCCCTCCAGTCCATCGCACCCCACATCCTCATACCCCGCAAGGTAAGGCCTGACAACACACCCTCCCTCCAGTCCATCCCACCCCACATCCTGGTACCCCACAAGGTAAGGTCTGACAACACACCCTCCCTCCAGTCCATCGCACCCCACATCCTGGTACCCCGCAAGGTAAGGCCTGACAACACACCCTCCCTCCAGTCCATCGCACCCCACATCCTCATACCCCGCAAGGTAAGGCCTGACAACACACCCTCCCTCCAGTCCATCCCACCCCACATCCTGGTAAGGTCTGACAACACACCCTCCCTCCAGTCCATCGCACCCCACATCCTGGTACCCCACAAGGTAAGGCCTGACAACACACCCTCCCTCCAGTCCATCCCACCCCACATCCTAATACCCTGCAAGGTAAGGCCTGACAACACACCCTCCCTCCAGTCCATCGCATCCCACATCCTCATACCCCGCAAGGTAAGGCCTGACAACACACCCTCTCTCCAGTCCACCCCACCCCACATCCTGATACCCTGCAAGGTAAGGCCTGACAACACACCCTCCCTCCAGTCCATCCCACCCCACATCCTGATACCCCACAAGGTAAGGTCTGACAACACACCCTCCCTCGAGTCCATCACACCCCACATCTTTGTACCCCGCAATGTAAGATCTGACAACACACCCTCCCTCCAGTCCATCCCACCCCACATCCTGGTACCCCACAAAGTAGCTCCCTCACATCATACCTTCCACTTCATCATACCCCACCTGTAGTCAGGGCTGGGGTTTGTTCCATCCCATCCACACCCAATTTTCTTCGTTCATCTACAGTTATGGATGAGTGTAATTAAGTTAGACTTTACTTAAGATTTCAGAAGTTCATATATGATTACCTTTATGATTTATGTACTGTAAGGTTACACTGGGACATGATTACAATATCACTGCTTTAAGTGAACTTTAATTACATTATAATGAATTTGTAACACTGACAGTGACCACTGTAACGTGCCTGTAACGTGACTAATGTGACTTTAACATGATTGTAACGTGACTGTAACATGCCTGTAGTGTGAGTGTAACATGACTAACGTGACTGTAACATGCCTGTAACGCGTGTTGTGTTCCAGATGGCCGCCAGTGAGCTTCAAGCGATCTCCCCCAGCATCACCAAGGCCGTCTCTTTCATGATTGAGAAAGCCCCCTATCTCTTCCAGGTAAAACTACTTTAATATCTGCTACATTGTCCTGTATTCCTTCCTGGGCAAAAAGTAATTGTAACGTTACAGTGCTGTGCTGGAATATGTTATAGGCTAGTTTGAAGAGTGTAGTTATATGATGATGTTTAGTCAAATATATATAAGTAAAAGTATAAGAAGCATTGTGTAGTTAAACAGTCTGTGAAGCATCCATGCTTGTAGCAGGACCTCATGAGATATGTTGGTTCCAGGTGCCGGAAGCACTGGTGCGTGACATCGCCAAGTACTGGCAGGAGATGGAGGAGAGCTCCGACAGCTTCTCTGGCTCATCCCGCTCCGAGGACGAGGGCGAGGGGTGTCGCCCCAGATACAAGGTATGAGTAGTTGCATATGTGTGCCCCTGTCTCAGATACAAGGTACGGCTGATGGCAACAGTCACATCTTGGTGCTCATTTCTCGATGGTACCATTTGTTAATCCATCGATGTAAAACTTAGCTAAATCAGTGGATATGCATGCACGCACGCACGTGCGCACAAACATTCATTGTCTTTGCAGTCCATCACAGTCGATTATAACACCAATGTAGGGTGCTTTTATCTATGGGTAGATCTGGGCTATGAGATTAGTTCTGTCTGGAGATGTGTAACAAAGTGTCTGTGGGTGGATGTACTTGCCATTCTTCTGTCTGGAGATGTGTGACAAAGTGTCTGTGGATGGATGTACTTGCCATTCAACTAGAGACTTCATTTTGAAGCCTAATTACATATTATATGAATTCACGGGTTTATAATTTAAATAACGTGGGTTATTTTATCAAATAATCTCCACTCAACATTCCACTGTGAACCCAATGAAGACGAATGTCTTATGTGGCTACAGAGAGCCGCTCACCCATCAGATGTTGTCATCATCAACACAACGGTGACGTTCGCTGACAGACAGGCGTCACAGAAAGCGGCGGCCCACACCGACACAAGCATGGAGCTGGCTCAGCTCTACGCACACGTCTCCACTATGCCGGAGTCAGCTCAAAAACGCAAGTTCCTCAAACAGGTTCGTGGGTTCATTTGTCATGTTAGTCAGATTGCCTCATCAACCAGCATTCAACTCTTTGTTTGATGCTATTGCCAACGTCTTGAATATTGCCTATTGTAAAATTATGGGACGATCGCTCCCTCTCCAGGCATTTGTCTGTTCATGTAATTTGTCTTTTTATGTAATTTGAATTTATTTATCTCAAAGTTTATTTTTATGTTCTCATTCCACTACACTATAATAGTATCTGCATCATGGTTTCTGTGCAATCTACTACAATTGTTTCTACAATTTTAAGCATTTTTCCTACTGGATCAACTTGCTTTATTTAAAATTGTTAGGTGTTTTATTTATTATTAATTTCATGACCTTTACTGATATAACATGTATATTTTATAAAGTATATCCTGAATAAATAAACTGTCATTATCATCTTGGTATAATTATGTTCACATCCAAGGTCTGTGTTGAAGATTAGTCAACTCAGTTTTCTTGTCATGATTTGCCAACAGAGACTGCAACAGATGTTATCAATTGTATGTTTACCTGAACAATGTTGTTGCAGTTCAACAAGGCGAATACGGTCGGCACGCCATCGGCCGTTCCAGAACCTAAACACAAACGCAGCAAGTCATTGAGTGATTCGCTCAAAGTGAGTACCTTCTTCTCAGTGTCTCATGCTACATGACTAGTAAGATGGAAATTAGTTAAGGTGGCTGGGGCGGCTAGCGTGTCAGTTAGTGTCCCTGCTACCCATAGTTCAGGTGGCTGGGGCGGCTAGCATGTCAGTTAGTGCCCCTGCTACCCATAGTTAAGGTGGCTGTGGCGGCTAGCATGTCAGTTAGTGCCCCTGCTACCAATAGTTAAGGTAGCTGGTGTGGCTAGCATGTCAGTTAATGCCTCTGCTACCCATAGTTAAGGTGGGTGGGGCAGCTAGTGCCCCTGCTACCCGTAGTTAAAAGCAGATAATGTGAGTGATTAAATATGAATTAAGTGTCAACATAAAATATTATTTCTTTGTGTAATTACAGTTTTCTTTGGATGGTTGTTTTTATATAATTTCAAACTATATGGTAGACAATACTCCAGCCACATATATGCAGCGAATACAGAGTCATGAACTGAATTCTGATACTGAAACTGAAAGAATTCATTACATTATTTATAAGACTCACTCATAAGACTGATTGATGAAATCATTTAAATGTGTTTTGTGGAAGGAATGAACAAGTTAAAAGATTCTAACCCGTTCTGCTCCTTCTAGAAAATGGTGAGTCGCAACCACAAGAGACGAGGGTCGGGCCATTCAGTGCAGGCCCACGCGGTCTTCCCCACGAGTCGCGTCAACCCCTACATGCTCCCCCAATGCAACCCCAGCGCCCCCCGCTCCACCCCCTCGGTTGTCACATGTAACCCCAGCGCCAACTCACAGGTATGTCAATGACTCATCTTTACCAAGCTGTCTTGTTGCTTTCTGCTGGCCCTCTCCCGCTTCCTACGGCTGTGTCAGTGAGTCAGACGTGACATATATATATATATATATATATATATATATATATATATATATATCCTAAACCATGTCTTCTTCATAAGATTATGATGGAATGTATACACATATGTATTGCTGACATTTTTTTAAGTTGGTGTTGTCTAAGTGATAGTTGTGCCAGGCAGATTCAGTTGTTCCATCTCTAGCACGTACATATATTGTATGACTGGTTGAGTGGTGAGACGTACAGTAGTCTCTACTGAAAGTTGTTCCATCTCTAGCACGTACATATATTGTATGACTATATATATATATATATATATATATATAGAATTAGCAAATTTTATAGAATCACACAGTATGGCAGTCAACATGTTGACTGGTTCAGTGTCTTTGATGTTCACAAATTGTCTAAAAACATCTTTGCAATTATTTATCTGAAGCCTCGTAGTAGTGCCTGCTTTCTTGCTTACTACCCTGCTTTGACCCGTGACCTAGCTATGACTGTAACCCCGCTTTGCCTACAGCACACCCCTGTCATCAAGTACTCGCTACTGCGACCTATGACCCCTGCCACGCAAACACCGATTATGCGACTGTTTAAACCTGAACAACCCCTAGTGAGTGCCGCCGCTTTCTGCTTGCTCGCTTGCCATCATTTCATGTATTTAATTTTTTATCAACTTGTTAATATTACTTTAGTTTACTGTTAAAATATCTTCATTAATTATAACATAATTATTAGCTATTTCTTGTTATGAAACATTGTGACAATCAATATATTCAATTCAATTATATTCATATACAGATAACAGTCAAATTTTATTCATATACGGATAACAGTCAAATTATATTCATGTACAGATAACATTAAAATTATATTCATGTACAGATAACAGTCAAATTGTATTCATATATAGATAACATTCAAATTGTATACAGATAACAGTCAAATTATATTCACGTTATTATACAGTTATTATGGCATAAGAGTTTACTATAAAAATAAAGAGACTTGGTACCTATAACACAAAGTACCTATAACACAAAGTACCTATAACACAAAGTCGAGTCGGGTTGTGACATTGTCATTGGTCCACCAGCTGCCGTCAAGTCCTCGCGTCCATATTGTTGACATGAAGAAGACACAAGACTGCACGCCAATGACATCAACAGCGTCAGTCAACTGTCGCAAACGTCATGACACCACCGACATGTCGCATCGCCTGGCCAGTCAGTCATTCCACTGTCACACAGCGAGTGAACACTTCAGTGAGAACTCAGAGAACATGTACCGCAGTTCGCCTCTCGAGTTGAGAGGTCGCGCCACACCTGACCGCAGGCTCAGGAAGGCATCCGTTCACTCACCCGTCGGAGTGACACCTGATAAACACTTTGAGAAGCCAACAGCATTCATCTCCCCCATCTCCCGCTCTATGAGGAAGATGCCCAAGTCTCTACACGTAAGGCTCTAATACTTCACTTCAGCTGTCTCTGTTAACCATTTGTAGCCACTTCTTTGCTTTTGATTGTAAGCTGGAGTAACTTGTGACATTGTGAATAGTCTTATGCCATAGTATATAGAACCATACCTCTTTTGATTGTAAGCTGGAGTAACTTGTGACATTGTGAATAGTCTTATGCCATAGTATATAGAACCATACCTCTTTTGATTGTAAGCTGGAGTAACTTGTGACATTGTGAATAGTCTTATGCCATAGTATATAGAACCATACCTCTTTTGCCGTTTTTTGATTAATTTTGACCAGACCCAGTAAAAAAATGAAACAGTGAAAAAGTTGAATTAAGGAAAAATCTTTTAGGAGAATCTTTGTTATGAGAAAACTTGAGTTGTCAGTCATGAGCATGTGCGGTGTGTTGTTTCAGAATCTGGTGTTGACGCCCGGAGCAAGGATACCCATGGCTCTCATCCAGACCCCCTGAGGGGGAAGAGGAATGGGAGCAAGGGGAGGAGGAATGGGAGCAAGGGGAGGAGGAACGGGAGTAAGGGGAGGAGGAACGGGAGTAAGGGGAGGACGGCTCGGACAACTCCTGTCATTCAGTGCACCAGGTGGCACCAGTGCATGAACACTGCAAGCCGCTCTGGTCACCACTGGTCATCTGTGGCTAAACTTTGCGCCACCACGGTCGATGATGTTCAATTCTGGTGTGTCGTCAGTGACTTGATGACATTGCACTGTGTCGAAAGTGTCGTCTGTGATGATATTACATTGTGGTTTGACACTACACTTGCATCGCGTCACTGTTTCTGTGCCATGACACCACACTGTATCAGTGTTTCCATGGTGACAATAAATGACAAATGACAACCTTCTGTCATTAGTGTTGGTTGCCACAGAAGACTTGTTTCTTCACCACAACAATGTACATTGTGTACAACAATGTACATTGTGTACAAAGTGTATTTAGGTGATGCACAGTTTCTGGTTGTTCACATTTAGGGCTTCACACAGCCCTGGGACCGGCTGACTGCCAGCGCTGACCCTAAACCCCAGCAGTGAGCTGGAATTTTGATTAAAAAGGTTTGTTCGCTTTGCAGAGTTGTCTGTAGAGCTAGTTCGTCTTGTGTATTTAAATATTTTACTGACGGAATGCATGCTGCATGTCATCGCGACACATCAATGCATGATTGGTGCTTAATGCTATACAAGTTTCGCTAGATCAGCTTACATACTTTCTCGCAGCTTTGTCAGAAACTGTTAGCAATTTGGGGGATTGAGCATATGTGCAATCTCATTTTTAGAATTGTCATAACTTATGAAATGAACGGCTATGAATGCTGTAGGACCGCACGATTTTAACTCAACCAGTCGCTTGTAGATTCTAGTACTGCACCGGTCCGCAGGCAGAGGGCGCCTGGTATTTGTGAGGGTCGATTTTAGTATTGCTTCAATATATATATATTTATATATACGGATTATACCCATTGTGTTGTGCTAGTTGAATTATTATTATAATTTATATCACAACACTACTTATACCAAAGTGTATTACACTCTTTGTTTACATTCTGTCAGTACTGGCCTTAAATATTACGGGAAATAATTGCCAGTTGCAGTGCTGGGTCCTGAAATAATGGAATCAGTTGCAGTGCTGGGTCCTGAAACAATGGAATCAGTTGCAGTGCTGCTGCTGGGTCCTGAAACAATGGAATCAGTTGCAGTGCTGCTGCTGGGTCCTGAAACAATGGAATCAGTTGCAGTGCTGCTGCTGGGTCCTGAAACAATGGAAGCTGTAGGTTTTGCAATTTACTATTCTTGACCAGAAATAATATACATCCTATTATTCTGCAGAAGAAATAACTTATTTTAATGGTTTTATTTTTATTCAAAACTTTTATTAAACATGCACATTCAGTAGAGAATGCTCCAGTTTTATTTCACTGACCAGGCACGTCTTTTAAGTTTATTATAATGTTTGTGTGTCACTCTTTCTTATATACTTGTATGTACCCCCGCTTTCATCTTACATGAAACGCTAACTGACAATTGCTTGTATATATATAAATATATATCGTAGTTACACAACATTTCATAGTTTGTGCCGTATGTGCTGCTGGTGTTATATTGCTTGTACATAAATGTTCCTTGCTTCAAATATATTTCAGCGAGTTGTTGATCTTTGGCAGCCCGGTTTGCCGTCATTTTACACGCACACACACACACACACACACACACACACACACACACACACACACACCTTGAATATATAGGAAGACAGTTTCCCCTTTTTTCGGTTCAGTCAGGCCAAAACTAATTTAATTATTTGTCCAATGAGTTCATTATAACTAAATAACAAATTACATCAAAAGTAAATAACAAATAGTATACTATTTTATTTGCCTCAGCAATACTTAGTGTACAGTAGTTGTGTTAGAAACTGTTCATGGTGACCAATATGTGGTTACCTATATGTAAAGGTAAGTTCTTATATAGCGCAGTATCCAGTCCGTAGGAAAGCTCAATGTGCTTTACACTTCACCCCCTGGCAGACCTGTTCCTTTACACTTCACCCCCTGGCAGACCTGTTCCTTTACACTTCACCCCCTGGCAGACCTGTTCCTTTACACTTCAGCCCCTGGCAGACCTGTTCCTTTACACTTCACCCCTTGGCAGACCTGTTCCTTTACACTTCACCCCCTGGCAGACCTGTTCATTCCAAGGCTATCTCAACTTCTCTGGGAAGTATGTGTGGTTACGTATCTTTCTTGAGAAACCATTAGCATTAGACTGGAAGTGAAGTATGTGTGGTTACCTATCTTTCTTGAGAAACCATTAGCATTAGACTGGAAGTGAAGTATGCGTGGTTACGTATCTTTCTTGAGAAACCATTAGCATTAGACTGGAAGTGAAGTATGCGTGGTTACCTATCTTTCTTGAGAAACCATTAGCATTAGACTGGAAGTGAAGTAGGTGTGGTTACCTATCTTTCTTGAGAAACCATTGGCATTAGACTGGAAGTGAAGTATGGGTGGTTACCTATCTTTCTTGAGAAACCATTGGCATTAGACTGGAAGTGAAGTATGTGTGGTTACCTATCTTTCTTGAGAAACCATTGGCATTAGACTGGAAGTGAAGTATGTGTGGTTACCTATCTTTCTTGAGAAACCATTGGCATTAGACTGGAAGTGAAGTAAGCGTGGTTACCTATCTTTCTTGAGAAACCATTAGCATTAGACTGGAAGTGAAGTAGGCGTGGTTACCTATCTTTCTTGAGAAACCATTGGCATTAGACTGGAAGTGAAGTATGTGTGGTTACCTATCTTTCTTGAGAAACAATTGGCATTAGACTGGAAGTGAAGTAGGTGTGGTTACCTATCTTTCTTGAGAAACCATTGGCATTAGACTGGAAGTGAAGTAAGCGTGGTTACCTATCTTTCTTGAGAAACCATTGGCATTAGACTGGAAGTGAAGTAAGCGTGGTTACCTATCTTTCTTGAGAAACCATTGGCATTAGACTGGAAGTGAAGTAAGCGTGGTTACCTATCTTTCTTGAGAAACCATTGGCATTAGACTGGAAGTGAAGTAAGCGTGGTTACCTATCTTTCTTGAGAAACCATTAGCATTAGACTGGAAGTGAAGTATGGGTGGTTACCTATCTTTCTTGAGAAACCATTGGCATTAGACTGGAAGTGAAGTAAGCGTGGTTACCTATCTTTCTTGAGAAACCATTAGCATTAGACTGGAAGTGAAGTAAGCGTGGTTACCTATCTTTCTTGAGAAACCATTAGCATTAGACTGGAAGTGAAGTAAGCGTGGTTACCTATCTTTCTTGAGAAACCATTGGCATTAGACTGGAAGTGAAGTATGTGTGGTTACCTATCTTTCTTGAGAAACCATTGGCATTAGACTGGAAGTGAAGTATGTGTGGTTACCTATCTTTCTTGAGAAACCATTGGCATTAGACTGGAAGTGAAGTAAGCGTGGTTACCTATCTTTCTTGAGAAACCATTAGCATTAGACTGGAAGTGAAGTATGCGTGGTTACCTATCTTTCTTGAGAAACCATTGGCATTAGACTGGAAGTGAAGTAAGCGTGGTTACCTATCTTTCTTGAGAAACCATTAGCATTAGACTGGAAGTGAAGTAAGCGTGGTTACCTATCTTTCTTGAGAAACCATTAGCATTAGACTGGAAGTGAAGTAAGCGTGGTTACCTATCTTTCTTGAGAAACCATTAGCATTAGACTGGAAGTGAAGTAAGCGTGGTTACCTATCTTTCTTGAGAAACCGTTGGCATTAGACTGGAAGTGAAGTAAGCGTGGTTACCTATCTTTCTTGAGAAACCATTGGCATTAGACTGGAAGTGAAGTAAGCGTGGTTACCTATCTTTCTTGAGAAACCATTGGCATTAGACTGGAAGTGAAGTATGTGTGGTTACCTATCTTTCTTGAGAAACCATTGGCATTAGACTGGAAGTGAAGTAGGTGTGGTTACCTATCTTTCTTGAGAAACCATTGGCATTAGACTGGAAGTGAAGTAGGTGTGGTTACCTATCTTTCTTGAGAAACCATTAGCATTAGACTGGAAGTGAAGTAAGCGTGGTTACCTATCTTTCTTGAGAAACCATTGGCATTAGACTGGAAGTGAAGTAAGCGTGGTTACCTATCTTTCTTGAGAAACCATTAGCATTAGACTGGAAGTGAAGTAACCGTGGTTACCTATCTTTCTTGAGAAACCATTAGCATTAGACTGGAAGTGAAGTAAGCGTGGTTACCTATCTTTCTTGAGAAACCATTAGCATTAGACTGGAAGTGAAGTATGCGTGGTTACCTATCTTTCTTGAGAAACCATTAGCATTAGACTGGAAGTGAAGTATGCGTGGTTACCTATCTTTCTTGAGAAACCATTAGCATTAGACTGGAAGTGAAGTAAGCGTGGTTACCTATCTTTCTTGAGAAACCATTAGCATTAGACTGGAAGTGAAGTATGCGTGGTTACCTATCTTTGTTGAGAAACCATTAGCATTAGACTGGAAGTGAAGAAAGCGTGGTTACCTATCTTTCTTGAGAAACCATTAGCATTAGACTGGAAGTGAAGTATGCGTGGTTACCTATCTTTCTTGAGAAACCATTAGCATTAGACTGGAAGTGAAGTAAGCGTGGTTACCTATCTTTCTTGAGAAACCATTAGCATTAGACTGGAAGTGAAGTATGCGTGGTTACCTATCTTTCTTGAGAAACCATTAGCATTAGACTGGAAGTGAAGTAGGCGTGGTTACCTATCTTTCTTGAGAAACCATTTGCATTAGACTGGAAGTGAAGTATGCGTGGTTACCTATCTTTCTTGAGAAACCATTAGCATTAGACTGGAAGTGAAGTAAGCGTGGTTACCTATCTTTCTTGAGAAACCATTAGCATTAGACTGGAAGTGAAGTAAGCGTGGTTACCTATCTTTCTTGAGAAACCATTAGCATTAGACTGGAAGTGAAGTAAGCGTGGTTACCTATCTTTCTTGAGAAACCATTAGCATTAGACTGGAAGTGAAGTAAGCGTGGTTACCTATCTTTCTTGAGAAACCATTAGCATTAGACTGGAAGTGAAGTAAGCGTGGTTACCTATCTTTCTTGAGAAACCATTAGCATTAGACTGGAAGTGAAGTAATCGTGGTTACCTATCTTTCTTGAGAGACCATTGGCATTAGACTGGAAGTGAAGTAATCGTGGTTACCTATCTTTCTTGAGAAACCATTAGCATTAGACTGGAAGTGAAGTATGTGTGGTTACCTATCTTTCTTGAGAAACCATTAGCATTAGACTGGAAGTGAAGTATGTGTGGTTACCTATCTTTCTTGAGAAACCATTAGCATTAGACTGGAAGTGAAGTAAGCGTGGTTACCTATCTTTCTTGAGAAACCATTAGCATTAGACTAGAAGTGAAGTAAGCGTGGTTACCTATCTTTCTTGAGAAACCATTGGCATTAGACTGGAAGTGAAGTAAGCGTGGTTACCTATCTTTCTTGAGAAACCATTAGCATTAGACTGGAAGTGAAGTAAGCGTGGTTACCTATCTTTCTTGAGAAACCATTGGCATTAGACTGGAAGTGAAGTATGTGTGGTTACCTATCTTTCTTGAGAAACCATTAGCATTAGACTGGAAGTGAAGTAAGCGTGGTTACCTATCTTTCTTGAGAAACCATTAGCATTAGACTGGAAGTGAAGTAAGCGTGGTTACCTATCTTTCTTGAGAAACCATTAGCATTAGACTGGAAGTGAAGTAAGCGTGGTTACCTATCTTTCTTGAGAAACCATTAGCATTAGACTGGAAGTGAAGTAAGCGTGGTTACCTATCTTTCTTGAGAAACCATTAGCATTAGACTGGAAGTGAAGTATGCGTGGTTACCTATCTTTCTTGAGAAACCATTAGCATTAGACTGGAAGTGAAGAAAGCGTGGTTACCTATCTTTCTTGAGAAACCATTAGCATTAGACTGGAAGTGAAGTATGCGTGGTTACCTATCTTTCTTGAGAAACCATTAGCATTAGACTGGAAGTGAAGTAAGCGTGGTTACCTATCTTTCTTGAGAAACCATTAGCATTAGACTGGAAGTGAAGTATGCGTGGTTACCTATCTTTCTTGAGAAACCATTAGCATTAGACTGGAAGTGAAGTAAGCGTGGTTACCTATCTTTCTTGAGAAACCATTAGCATTAGACTGGAAGTGAAGTATGCGTGGTTACCTATCTTTCTTGAGAAACCATTAGCATTAGACTGGAAGTGAAGTAAGCGTGGTTACCTATCTTTCTTGAGAAACCATTAGCATTAGACTGGAAGTGAAGTAAGCGTGGTTACCTATCTTTCTTGAGAAACCATTAGCATTAGACTGGAAGTGAAGTAAGCGTGGTTACCTATCTTTCTTGAGAAACCATTAGCATTAGACTGGAAGTGAAGTAAGCGTGGTTACCTATCTTTCTTGAGAAACCATTAGCATTAGACTGGAAGTGAAGTAAGCGTGGTTACCTATCTTTCTTGAGAAACCATTAGCATTAGACTGGAAGTGAAGTAAGCGTGGTTACCTATCTTTCTTGAGAAACCATTAGCATTAGACTGGAAGTGAAGTAAGCGTGGTTACCTATCTTTCTTGAGAAACCATTGGCATTAGACTGGAAGTGAAGTAAGCGTGGTTACCTATCTTTCTTGAGAAACCATTGGCATTAGACTGGAAGTGAAGTAATCGTGGTTACCTATCTTTCTTGAGAAACCATTAGCATTAGACTGGAAGTGAAGTATGTGTGGTTACCTATCTTTCTTGAGAAACCATTAGCATTAGACTGGCAGTGAATTATGGGTGGTTACCTATCTTTCTTGAGAGACCATTAGCATTAGACCGGAAGTGAAGTAAGCGTGGTTACCTATCTTTCTTGAGAAACCATTAGCATTAGACTGGAAGTGAAGTAAGCGTGGTTACCTATCTTTCTTGAGAAACCATTGGCATTAGACTGGAAGTGAAGTAAGCGTGGTTACCTATCTTTCTTGAGAAACCATTGGCATTAGACTGGAAGTGAAGTAAGCGTGGTTACCTATCTTTCTTGAGAAACCATTGGCATTAGACTGGAAGTGAAGTATGTGTGGTTACCTATCTTTCTTGAGAAACCATTGGCATTAGACTGGAAGTGAAGTAGGTGTGGTTACCTATCTTTCTTGAGAAACCATTGGCATTAGACTGGAAGTGAAGTAGGTGTGGTTACCTATCTTTCTTGAGAAACCATTGGCATTAGACTGGAAGTGAAGTAAGTGTGGTTACCTATCTTTCTTGAGAAACCATTAGCATTAGACTGGAAGTGAAGTAAGTGTGGTTACCTATCTTTCTTGAGAAACCATTGGCATTAGACTGGAAGTGAAGTAAGCGTGGTTACCTATCTTTCTTGAGAAACCATTGGCATTAGACTGGAAGTGAAGTAAGCGTGGTTACCTATCTTTCTTGAGAAACCATTAGCATTAGACTGGAAGTGAAGTAACCGTGGTTACCTATCTTTCTTGAGAAACCATTAGCATTAGACTGGAAGTGAAGTAACCGTGGTTACCTATCTTTCTTGAGAAACCATTAGCATTAGACTGGAAGTGAAGTAAGCGTGGTTACCTATCTTTCTTGAGAAACCATTAGCATTAGACTGGAAGTGAAGTATGCGTGGTTACCTATCTTTCTTGAGAAACCATTAGCATTAGACTGGAAGTGAAGTAAGCGTGGTTACCTATCTTTCTTGAGAAACCATTAGCATTAGACTGGAAGTGAAGTAAGCGTGGTTACCTATCTTTCTTGAGAAACCATTAGCATTAGACTGGAAGTGAAGTAAGCGTGGTTACCTATCTTTCTTGAGAAACCATTAGCATTAGACTGGAAGTGAAGTAAGCGTGGTTACCTATCTTTCTTGAGAAACCATTAGCATTAGACTGGAAGTGAAGTAAGCGTGGTTACCTATCTTTCTTGAGAAACCATTGGCATTAGACTGGAAGTGAAGTAAGCGTGGTTACCTATCTTTCTTGAGAAACCATTGGCATTAGACTGGAAGTGAAGTAAGCGTGGTTACCTATCTTTCTTGAGAAACCATTGGCATTAGACTGGAAGTGAAGTATGTGTGGTTACCTATCTTTCTTGAGAAACCATTGGCATTAGACTGGAAGTGAAGTAGGTGTGGTTACCTATCTTTCTTGAGAAACCATTGGCATTAGACTGGAAGTGAAGTAGGTGTGGTTACCTATCTTTCTTGAGAAACCATTAGCATTAGACTGGAAGTGAAGTAAGCGTGGTTACCTATCTTTCTTGAGAAACCATTGGCATTAGACTGGAAGTGAAGTAAGCGTGGTTACCTATCTTTCTTGAGAAACCATTAGCATTAGACTGGAAGTGAAGTAACCGTGGTTACCTATCTTTCTTGAGAAACCATTAGCATTAGACTGGAAGTGAAGTAAGCGTGGTTACCTATCTTTCTTGAGAAACCATTAGCATTAGACTGGAAGTGAAGTATGCGTGGTTACCTATCTTTCTTGAGAAACCATTAGCATTAGACTGGAAGTGAAGTATGCGTGGTTACCTATCTTTCTTGAGAAACCATTAGCATTAGACTGGAAGTGAAGTAAGCGTGGTTACCTATCTTTCTTGAGAAACCATTAGCATTAGACTGGAAGTGAAGTATGCGTGGTTACCTATCTTTGTTGAGAAACCATTAGCATTAGACTGGAAGTGAAGAAAGCGTGGTTACCTATCTTTCTTGAGAAACCATTAGCATTAGACTGGAAGTGAAGTATGCGTGGTTACCTATCTTTCTTGAGAAACCATTAGCATTAGACTGGAAGTGAAGTAAGCGTGGTTACCTATCTTTCTTGAGAAACCATTAGCATTAGACTGGAAGTGAAGTATGCGTGGTTACCTATCTTTCTTGAGAAACCATTAGCATTAGACTGGAAGTGAAGTAAGCGTGGTTACCTATCTTTCTTGAGAAACCATTAGCATTAGACTGGAAGTGAAGTATGCGTGGTTACCTATCTTTCTTGAGAAACCATTAGCATTAGACTGGAAGTGAAGTAAGCGTGGTTACCTATCTTTCTTGAGAAACCATTAGCATTAGACTGGAAGTGAAGTAAGCGTGGTTACCTATCTTTCTTGAGAAACCATTAGCATTAGACTGGAAGTGAAGTAAGCGTGGTTACCTATCTTTCTTGAGAAACCATTAGCATTAGACTGGAAGTGAAGTAAGCGTGGTTACCTATCTTTCTTGAGAAACCATTAGCATTAGACTGGAAGTGAAGTAAGCGTGGTTACCTATCTTTCTTGAGAAACCATTAGCATTAGACTGGAAGTGAAGTAATCGTGGTTACCTATCTTTCTTGAGAGACCATTGGCATTAGACTGGAAGTGAAGTAATCGTGGTTACCTATCTTTCTTGAGAAACCATTAGCATTAGACTGGAAGTGAAGTATGTGTGGTTACCTATCTTTCTTGAGAAACCATTAGCATTAGACTGGAAGTGAAGTATGTGTGGTTACCTATCTTTCTTGAGAGACCATTAGCATTAGACCGGAAGTGAAGTAAGCGTGGTTACCTATCTTTCTTGAGAAACCATTAGCATTAGACTAGAAGTGAAGTAAGCGTGGTTACCTATCTTTCTTGAGAAACCATTGGCATTAGACTGGAAGTGAAGTAAGCGTGGTTACCTATCTTTCTTGAGAAACCATTGGCATTAGACTGGAAGTGAAGTAAGCGTGGTTACCTATCTTTCTTGAGAAACCATTGGCATTAGACTGGAAGTGAAGTATGTGTGGTTACCTATCTTTCTTGAGAAACCATTAGCATTAGACTGGAAGTGAAGTAAGCGTGGTTACCTATCTTTCTTGAGAAACCATTAGCATTAGACTGGAAGTGAAGTAAGCGTGGTTACCTATCTTTCTTGAGAAACCATTAGCATTAGACTGGAAGTGAAGTAAGCGTGGTTACCTATCTTTCTTGAGAAACCATTAGCATTAGACTGGAAGTGAAGTAAGCGTGGTTACCTATCTTTCTTGAGAAACCATTAGCATTAGACTGGAAGTGAAGTATGCGTGGTTACCTATCTTTCTTGAGAAACCATTAGCATTAGACTGGAAGTGAAGAAAGCGTGGTTACCTATCTTTCTTGAGAAACCATTAGCATTAGACTGGAAGTGAAGTATGCGTTGTTACCTATCTTTCTTGAGAAACCATTAGCATTAGACTGGAAGTGAAGTAAGCGTGGTTACCTATCTTTCTTGAGAAACCATTAGCATTAGACTGGAAGTGAAGTATGCGTGGTTACCTATCTTTCTTGAGAAACCATTAGCATTAGACTGGAAGTGAAGTAAGCGTGGTTACCTATCTTTCTTGAGAAACCATTAGCATTAGACTGGAAGTGAAGTATGCGTGGTTACCTATCTTTCTTGAGAAACCATTAGCATTAGACTGGAAGTGAAGTAAGCGTGGTTACCTATCTTTCTTGAGAAACCATTAGCATTAGACTGGAAGTGAAGTAAGCGTGGTTACCTATCTTTCTTGAGAAACCATTAGCATTAGACTGGAAGTGAAGTAAGCGTGGTTACCTATCTTTCTTGAGAAACCATTAGCATTAGACTGGAAGTGAAGTAAGCGTGGTTACCTATCTTTCTTGAGAAACCATTAGCATTAGACTGGAAGTGAAGTAAGCGTGGTTACCTATCTTTCTTGAGAAACCATTAGCATTAGACTGGAAGTGAAGTAAGCGTGGTTACCTATCTTTCTTGAGAAACCATTGGCATTAGACTGGAAGTGAAGTAAGCGTGGTTACCTATCTTTCTTGAGAAACCATTGGCATTAGACTGGAAGTGAAGTAATCGTGGTTACCTATCTTTCTTGAGAGACCATTGGCATTAGACTGGAAGTGAAGTAATCGTGGTTACCTATCTTTCTTGAGAAACCATTAGCATTAGACTGGAAGTGAAGTATGTGTGGTTACCTATCTTTCTTGAGAAACCATTAGCATTAGACTGGCAGTGAATTATGTGTGGTTACCTATCTTTCTTGAGAGACCATTAGCATTAGACCGGAAGTGAAGTAAGCGTGGTTACCTATCTTTCTTGAGAAACCATTAGCATTAGACCGGAAGTGAAGTAAGCGTGGTTACCTATCTTTCTTGAGAAACCATTGGCATTAGACTGGAAGTGAAGTAAGCGTGGTTACCTATCTTTCTTGAGAAACCATTGGCATTAGACTGGAAGTGAAGTAAGCGTGGTTACCTATCTTTCTTGAGAAACCATTGGCATTAGACTGGAAGTGAAGTATGTGTGGTTACCTATCTTTCTTGAGAAACCATTGGCATTAGACTGGAAGTGAAGTAGGTGTGGTTACCTATCTTTCTTGAGAAACCATTGGCATTAGACTGGAAGTGAAGTAGGTGTGGTTACCTATCTTTCTTGAGAAACCATTAGCATTAGACTGGAAGTGAAGTAAGTGTGGTTACCTATCTTTCTTGAGAAACCATTGGCATTAGACTGGAAGTGAAGTAAGCGTGGTTACCTATCTTTCTTGAGAAACCATTGGCATTAGACTGGAAGTGAAGTAAGCGTGGTTACCTATCTTTCTTGAGAAACCATTAGCATTAGACTGGAAGTGAAGTAACCGTGGTTACCTATCTTTCTTGAGAAACCATTAGCATTAGACTGGAAGTGAAGTAACCGTGGTTACCTATCTTTCTTGAGAAACCATTAGCATTAGACTGGAAGTGAAGTAAGCGTGGTTACCTATCTTTCTTGAGAAACCATTAGCATTAGACTGGAAGTGAAGTATGCGTGGTTACCTATCTTTCTTGAGAAACCATTAGCATTAGACTGGAAGTGAAGTAAGCGTGGTTACCTATCTTTCTTGAGAAACCATTAGCATTAGACTGGAAGTGAAGTAAGCGTGGTTACCTATCTTTCTTGAGAAACCATTAGCATTAGACTGGAAGTGAAGTAAGCGTGGTTACCTATCTTTCTTGAGAAACCATTAGCATTAGACTGGAAGTGAAGTAAGTGTGGTTACCTATCTTTCTTGAGAAACCATTCGCATTAGACTGGAAGTGAAGTAATCGTGGTTACCTATCTTTCTTGAGAGACCATTGGCATTAGACTGGAAGTGAAGTAATCGTGGTTACCTATCTTTCTTGAGAAACCATTAGCATTAGACTGGAAGTGAAGTATGTGTGGTTACCTATCTTTCTTGAGAAACCATTAGCATTAGACTGGAAGTGAAGTATGTGTGGTTACCTATCTTTCTTGAGAGACCATTAGCATTAGACCGGAAGTGAAGTAAGTGTGGTTACCTATCTTTCTTGAGAAACCATTAGCATTAGACCGGAAGTGAAGTATGTGTGGTTACCTATCTTTCTTGAGAAACCATTGGCATTAGACTGGAAGTGAAGTAAGTGTGGTTACCTATCTTTCTTGAGAAACCATTAGACTGGAAGTGAAGTAAATGTGCTCCATTATGGGTCGGATGTAACAGTATTGATCATTTCCAAACCCCCCTTAACTCCTAAAGTTGCCCCTGTCGGGTGACGGCGTGCCCAGTGAGATGGCAGTGCAACACTAGCTACAGTCTTCGTCATGTTCTTAGCACAATATATATATATATATATATATATATATATATATATATATATATATATATATATATATATATATATATATATATATATAGCATTCCTGGACAGTTAATATTTTCTGATTTTTCCTAAAATGTCAATATCTGACAAATAGGTTACTGGTGGGATTTGAAAACATCTACTTTCTAGATATATTTAATTATAACAAGTTGGTGTTAAGATAACATGATGATACTAACACGATTCTGTGTGTTCTAGAACCTGGGCTGCTTTCTCAAAAGTATCATGTTAAGTCCATCAGTGTTTAGTCAGATGGAGCTTTTCACCCCCATAAAAAAATCATTTAGGGCTTGCTACTTTTTTATATTAACTAGGGTTGTGGTGAACTTTTGAGGTATCATGACTAGAGAAAAACTACCTGTTGCAATCTGTGAACCCAGGACACAGAGTTTATATCTGACACATCACATCCAGGACACAGAGTTTATATCTGAAACATCACATCCAGGACACAGAGTTTATATCTGAAACATCACATCCAGGACACAGAGTTTATATCTGAAAAATCACATCCAGGACATAGAGTTTATATCTGAAACATCACATCCAGGACACAGAGTTTATATCTGAAACATCACATCCAGGACACAGAGTTTATATCTGAAACGTCACATCCAGGACACATAGTTTATATCTGAAACGTCACATCCAGGACACAGAGTTTATATCTGAAACGTCACATCCAGGACACAGAGTTTATATCTGAAACGTCACATCCAGGACACAAAGTTTATATCTGACACGTCATAAAACATGATACATTCCACATTATCCACTGACAAATTAGCTGTTTGCTACACTTTAAGACAAACTATGCCATGTACTAGTCTATTTATTTTTTAATGATCCACCCAAAATATTCACGATGTCTTTAATATTCAAAAATTCTGCAATTTTGTTCTTCATAGTTGTCAATGTAGCTAATTTGGCGGACGGGACACAGACGGTGGATCTCTAGGAGCGGTAAGCTTCAAAGGCTGCCACCCTCGGCAGATGTTCCTGACGTCTCCACTCGCCGTGGCATCAACGACGTCACAGCGGGGGTCGCAGCCATTACCGTTGAGGTGTGAGACTCCGCCTGCATCCTTGGCGCCCGACAACACACCAGATGTTCCCGGGTTTTTGATTGAACGTAACCTGTTGATTGTCTGGCCATCTTTTGTGTCTTGACTAACACTGTGTAGTTAGTGTAATGCGCTGATTTTTTCGCGTGGCCTCTGGAGCGTCTTGATTGTGGTACTAGAGGGTGCAGCCTACAGTTGACTTTCCCACTGGTGGCCATGTGGTCATGTTAACGTTTTGCGTTAAGAAAACGTGACCATCAAAAATGCTAAAACTATTTACCTACCGTTGTCATCATCCATTAACATGCTGGTCGAGTGTTGTCAAACTTACACATTTCTAGCTCTTGCAAAGTGCGTGTATGTGCGATACCCGTCAACGTTTGCCAATATTTGCATGAATTACGGCGCGCACGTGTCTGGTGGCCAACAAAAATCATCCCAAATATCCTTGCGCCTATAAAAATAACCTAAACATCCAGCACTTCCCTTTCACCAGCAGACCTGGCTATGTCCCCGCTCAAATGGACTTATGTCAGATCACATGATTTTTCAAATTTCCTATATCCAAACTTACTACGGCCTACTGTAGCCCATCGGGAAGTCTAACTTGAAGCGTGACCTCTAAAGTAGGCCAGGTTAGTGATCCACACGGAACTGAAGGCAGCACACTATAATGCCATGTGATATAGCGAAATACCATAGTATACCATGTAATTCCATGGTATATTTTCATAAGGGTACGCCCGAATCCCCCTTTTCAAAACCCCGAGGGCGAGCCTGCCGTGTTATATGTGCGACAATGTAGAGGTCTAGATGTTACAATGTAGAGGTCTAGATGTTACAACGTAGAGGTCTAGATGTTACGATGTAGAGGTCTAGATGTTACAATGTAGAGGTCTAGATGTTACAATGTAGAGGTCTATATGTTACAATGTAGAGGTCTAGATGTTACGATGTAGAGGTCTAGATGTTACGATGTAGAGGTCTATATGTTACAATGTAGAGGTCTAGATGTTGCAATGTAGAGGTCTAGATGTTACGATGTAGAGGTCTAGATGTTACGATGTAGAGGTCTATATGTTACGATGTAGAGGTCTAGATGTTACGATATAGAGGTCTAGGTGTTACGATGTAGAGGTCTAGATGTTACAATGTAGAGGTCTAGATGTTACGATGCAGCGCAGTACAAAACTTAAATTAAATCATATTTGAACCGAGTCGGAAGCAACTGTTATTCGTGTGAGGCCCTGTTTTATTCAACGAATAATAATTTGTTTGGCCGGGTTTGGCGATGTATTTCCGGGAGAACCCCAATGATTACATTACTGCAAGAAACAGTGATGTTTGGAAATTTTAGCTGTATCTAAGTACACTATTAACAAATAATTGATGCTGCATATGTTTCCATGTAACTGCGATCGTACTACTAAAGAAGTCAACTCTGCAAAGCTTTCTGTATCATGATCACAGTCTCCAGCGAAGTGACTCGAGATAAACGACATTCCCCCGGCATACACGCGTTCCAGTCGTCTGCTACAAGCCTTGCCGCCCGTGGACTCCTACGGACGCTTATCGCCGGCCAACTTTCATGCGTCGACTTCACAGCAGTCTCCTGTAGCGTCCCCAACGTGCGGCGGTGTCCCGTGGAGCACAGAAGTCGCTCTGACAGCTGTGGCTAAGTATTACAGAACCAGTACCGCTTTCTTCCCCTTCAAAATGTCGTTTTTCTAATTTTGGTGCGTTTTTATGATACTGAGACAGTTAATACCAAACAGTGAGAAATATAGTCTGGATTGTATCGTAGCGACAACGCCGTGACTTGTTATAACGTGTGCATGGCGGTCATCAAACATCTAGAATGCATGTATTGCAATAGTATTGATTAGCATATAAAGTGATGTTCGTGTAACTTGCAATCTCTCCAGCTATTCCCGAGTTCGACTATAAAAACGCCTCATCGATGCAGCGCGTCTGATCCACAAAAGGAGGTAGAATGTCACCTATAGAATGTCACCTATGCTTGAAGCACCTTACGACGAGATTGTGCTCGTTCCGACAAAATAGCGCACTTTCCGAAAAAAAACAGTGGTAGATTTTCCGACAAAGCGGGACATTTTCCGACAAGTTGGCGCACTTTCCGACAAGGCCGACATAAATAAATAATACCTATCCTATATAATACATTTACTTGGAGATAGTACAATTAAAAAACTATTTGTGTAAATCGGGAAGAAATTCCATTCAACACCAGCGCTCTCAATATTCCAAGAGTTGGAATTACCGTGTTTTTGAGACAGTTTCGGCACACATTTTTTATACAGCAATCTCCCAATTTCACTGGGAATAAAATTATCTTCGGAGATTTCCGATTTCTTTCTCACTTTGAACCTAAAATGTGAAACGGAATTAAATAATCAGGACGGCCACCTGGCGGACGCGGCGGACATTTGAACCGGAACCGGCAGTCATATCTCTTTAATATTGGCTTTTTATGCGTTTTGGCTTTAAAAAGGTGCGCTTTTACACAGCGCGGTATCCAGTCCTTGGGTCTGTTCAAAGCGCTTTACACTTCATCCCCTGGCAGACCTTACACTTCACCCCCTGGCAGACCTTACACGTCACCCCCTGGCAGACCTTACACTTCACCCCCTGGCAGACCTTACACTTCACCCCCTGGCAGACCTTACACTTCACCCCCTGGCAGATCTTACACTTCACCCCCTGGCAGACCTTACACTTCACCCCTGGCAGACCTTTACACGTCACCCCCCGGCAGACCTTACACTTCACCCCCTGACAGACCTTACACTTCACCCCTGGCAGACCTCTACACTTCACCCTTTTGCAGACCTTTACACTTCACCTCCCGGCAGACCTGTTCACTTCACCGCCATTTCGACTTCTCTTCAGCCACACTGCAATTACTACGCGAAGACTATTCGTTCAGAAATCAATGTATGTCTGTAGCCAGGCGTGTAAGGCGTCGACTGTACACTGCCTTGTACGCCTGACGACACGGAGCACGTAAGCTACGTGGCTGGCCGTCAGTCGGGTGTCATCGAGGCGGGGCGGATGTGTGAGGGGGGAGGCGGGGGTGTCACGAACGACAACTCGCTCTCATATAATATGTATGTATGTATGTATGTATGTGTGTATGCATGTGTATACGTATAGGCGTACACACGTACACACATACATACATGCGTCCAGTGTGCTGTAATCTTGGATCTACCCCATGGCGACACCTAGCGAGTTAGTGGTGGTCCGCGGGAGATGCACAATGGGAACGTTTAGATTATGCTGATATTCCTCCCACAATGCATCTTTCTGCTAACAGCTTGCGCAGTTTCCATTAATATAAATTTCTCCCGAAATGCAACACGGGCCAGGTTCTGGGTATTTTATATTCTAGGTGAGACCTCCATTTTGGAGCGTGCGCAACATTTACACGAGGCCGTTAATGCTAGATTCCGCTGATAACGACACTTGTTAGCGTTATATTCCGTTAACTATGAATCGGGGCTATATATCTAGTCTAGTGTAAATGGTTCTAAGAGTCCACCAGTGACTTAACTATAAATACAACACAGGCATTATTAAAGGTTCACATATTTTATTAAGTTTTCTTGTGAAGCACTGTTATAGTCACCATGGCAACGAATTGTCCATTGTTTTTATTTCCGCAATTTAACGTTGCAGATTTAATCGTCCGTGGCTTGCTTTCTTGGCAAATTCCTTCTGGTGACTCGGCTTCCTCCGCAAATCGAACAAATCACAGAACACAGACATAGAACAGACACGTAAGACGAACAGACAAGCAACATTTCGTCCCGTCCACCACAATCACCACATTCTGGATAGACAACAGGCCCGCAATCGGCCGTACACCCGTACAACCGGAGATTACCACGGTCGCCCGACTTTCTCGGTTACTGCGGCAGCGACTTTCCCGGTTACGTCGGCAGCGACTTTCCCGGTTACGGCGGCAGCGATTTGTTGTGTTACTGCGGCAGTGACTTTCTCCGTTACGGCGGCAGCGACTTTCCCGTTTAAGGCGGCAGCGACTTTCCCGGTTACGGCAGCAGCGACTTTCCCGGTTACGTCGGCAGCGACTTTCCCGGTTACGGCAGCAGCGACTTTCCCGGTTACGGCGGCAGCGACTTTCCCGGTTACGGCGGCAGCGACTTTCTATGTTACGACCGGAACGACTTTCTCGGTTATGGCGGCAGCTGCGTACCTGAAGACAAACAGTTAGCTATAGCGACAGCGACAGTTACGGGTGCCAGAAAGCGATAACACAATGAACGAATCAAATAAGACAGCAGCGACCGTTAATATAGAACCGAAGACACCGGCAGCAACTTACCACGTACGGAAGAGCAGCGTTGTAGAGGTTGTAGACCAAGATGTTTCGATGTAGTCCAAGTTCAAGACGACAACAGGGCCAGGGGTCCTGGAACCGGCAGAGAACAGAATTGGAACATGTATCGACGTCTAATTGTTAGCTCCCAACTATTGCCTCTAACATTTTACGTGGGTTTTTATAGCGACGTCGCGTTACTTAGTCGAACCGAAGCCTTTGAGAGGGGTGTGGCAGGGGCATCAACCTCCCATATCCCACCTATTTCGGGGCCAACTTCCCATCTCCCATCTGTTTTGGGGTTCAACATCCCACCTTTCACCAGTTTTCAGAGTTCACTTCCCACCTTCCACCAATCTCTCATCCCACCTATTTATGAGGCCAACCTCCCACCTCCAACCAACTTTAGGACCAACCTCCTGCCACGCTCCCCTCATTTGATTGGTTAACAAAACACCCCCTGTCTTATCGACCAATCAGGTTTAAACGTTCCTAGAACTTTCTGGAAGTAAAGCCTGTCTTGTAGACCAATGAGAACATTCGTTTCAAAGACGGTTGACGAAACCTAACCACTTACAAGAGATATGCCATGGTTCGTCAGAATGTAGTCGGGCTTCGCGTTCTACGACTATGACGTACTGGATTAATCAAGATGGCGAGTGCGCGAAACAGCTTGGAGCTGCCACAATAACGTTATATTAGAACATCATTTTACTGCGTCGGTGCGGAGTATGGAAATACAATTTTTGCTTTCACTGTAATCTTAACAACTGTAATCCAATTTGAAGTACAAACAATAATTTTAGTCACGATATATTGATAAATGCCGTTTTTTTCTCTTTTTCAATAAATGTGTAAATCTTATTAAAATAATATTCGGCCAATCCTTCTGCGGTTGATGATGCATATTACGGTGAACGAAAAAAGAAAAGAAATATTAGCTCACAATAACGGAACAGTTTAGACTATTGCTGCTTGTATGTAACCTTCTTTGTAAATAGATTATTCTGTTTAAGCGCCAGTCGTTCTTCAAACAACCGTGTACTCATACAACTACCTACTGCTCGCAAGCAGCTTAGCCAGAACACCGGAACTACGAAAACTGGCAGCGAAAAACCTATATCTGGTGATTACGAAACTGTTGGTCGTTGATCGCCTCGGGGACTTCATACAGTGTGGCGACAACGTGCGTGGCCAATGCACTGGCCATGGCCGGAGCTAGCATTCCAGTGGCTGCCTCGCATACATTCCAGTGGCTGCCTCGCATACATTCCAGTGGCTGCCTCGTATACATTCCAGTGGCTGCCTCGCATACATATAAGCCCAGCCCTTGAGACTACAGTAGCGCTCCTAATGACCCGAGAAGGCGCTATCCACTAACACAGGTGTGGTGTGGGCAACACTTGGAGAAGGCGCTATCCACTAACACAGGTGTGGTGTAGGCAACACTTGGAGAAGGCGCTATCCACTAACACAGGTGTGGTGTGGGCAACACTCGGAGAAGGCGCTATCCACTAACACAGGTGTGGTGTGGGCAACACTTGGAGAAGGCGCTATCCACTAACACAGGCGTGGCGTGGGCAACACTTGGAGAAGGCGCTATCCACTAACACAGGCGTGGCGTGGGCAACACTTGGAGAAGGCGCTATCCACTAACACAGGCGTGGCGTGGGCAACACTTGGAGAAGGCGCTATCCACTAACACAGGCGTGGCGTGGGCAACACTTGGAGAAGGCGCTATCCACTAACACAGGCGTGGCGTGGGCAACACTTGGAGAAGGCGCTATCCACTAACACAGGCGTGGCGTGGGCAACACTTGGAGAAGGCGCTATCCACTAACACAGGCGTGGCGTGGGCAACACTTGGAGAAGGCGCTATCCACTAACACAGGCGTGGCGTGGGCAACACTTGGAGAAGACGCAATCCACTAACACAGGCGTGGTGTGGGCAACACTTGGAGAAGGCGCTATCCACAAACACAGGCGTGGTGTGGGCAACACTTGGAGAAGGCGCTATCCACTAACACAGGCGTGGTGTGGGCAACACTTGGAGAAGGCGCTATCCACTAACACAGGCATGGTGTGGGCAACATATGGTAAAAGGTACTGACTCAGTTGGTTACTATTTGCATAACGTAAATGCGAAAAAGACGCGTGAGTACCAACAACGAAGAAGAAGCGTGGCCTTGTGTCATGCGGCGAGCCGGGCTTGAACTGTAGACGTCGGGAGGTGTGGGTGCAGTGTCAGTTGTAGTGGAGACCGGAGCTAGTTGTATACAGGGGCACGTTGTTACAGAGGCGTTTTACGAAAACATATCACACATACAGAGATACCATCGACAGTAGTTGGTTGGAAGCCTCAGGTGAATAAACTGTCCAAACACCGGGAGATTGGCGTATGAACGCTTTATTTCACAGTGAAGCCTAGTGTACTGGTCTATAACCAGCACTGTAAATGCTTGCGTGAATATGTTTAAAAACAAAATTGACAAATATCTCAGAAAGGCGTGTTACACATATTAGCACAATTGTTGGACTCTCGATAAGCCAATGGTTTCCTTGTCCACTCGCCATCTGGGTGTTTTTGCCTGGGACGGCGATATTGTTAAATATTTATGGCACAGCCCTATTTGAGCAAGTAATAAATATTGCAAGATTAATTGACAGGAAGGTGTTCGTGCGTGTTCAGGTGTGCGTACGTGTGTGCATCATTCAATCAAGTAGAGGTCGCATTACAGATCTATTGTCATTCGCTATTTCATATTCCATTAAAAAATTATATTCTAAAACAGCACAGGTAACTAAAAAATGAAAAGCTTGACATATGAATCTGTGGGCACCTACATTGTTATGTTCACTGTGTACGAGATGTAAATATGTGGGCACCTACATTGTTATGTTCACTGTGTACGAGATGTAAATATGTGGGCACCTACATTGTTATGTTCACTGTGTACGAGATGTAAATATGTGGGCACCTACATTGTTATGTCCACTGTGTACGAGATGTAAATATGTGGGCACCTACATTGTTATGTCCACTGTGTACGAGATGTAAATATGTGGGCACCTACATTGTTATGTCCACTGTGTACGAGATGTAAATATGTGGGCACCTACATTGTTATGTCCACTATGTACGAGATGTAAATATGTGGGCACCTACATTGTTATGTGCACTGTGTACGAGATGTAAATATGTGGGCACCTACATTGTTATGTCCACTATGTACGAGATGTAAATATGTGGGCACCTACATTGTTATGTCCACTGTGTACGAGATGTAAATATGTGGGCACCTACATTGTTATGTTCACTGTGTACGAGATGTAAATATGTGGGCACCTACATTGCTATGTTCACTGTGTACAGCGACTGGGAAACTTCACATATCTACTTAGCCATAATATGGAATATCAATGGTATAGTACATTTTATTAATACAAATAATAAATTAAATGTATACGTTGACATAAATAATGCATCTAACATACTTTTTACAAAAGGGACTTTAATTGAAAATTGTTACAACTAGCCCCGCTCTGCCCTACAATGACTGCACGTCAGGAGTGATTGGTTTCATCTGCTCTATCAGCGAGTCCCAGAGTGACTAAGTGATGCAGAACTTATTTATTCCCGGTTTGCATAAAATAAAACAAAATTTGTTTTTTATATCTAGCAATAGTTTAATTTCAGTATTCGTATCCAAACAATGGAGAAAGGTTGTTACTGTTATGGGGCAAGACGCTTCCTCTGGACAATATATTAAATTAACGATAACATACTGACACTGTTAGTATAGTAAATCGTCACTAATATTTTTATATTGCATGCTACAAAACTACATCACAAAATAATAACTTAACGAATAACTATTAACATTTCCCCTGTGTGGTAGCCCCTTGCCATACCCTACCCCACGAAAAGGCGACTGAACACTTTCTGTATATTATGATGATGGTGGTAGCTCCTTGTGGAGCCGAAAAACATGTACTGTTTCTGTGAAAAGAACCACCGTGCTCCCAGATTCTAAAATCTATCCCATTTTAACCACCGCAGTTGGTCTCTCAACAGCGTTCGTCTCCGCTTTCGCATCGAATGAAGTACGCATGCGTGAGACATGTTTACGTCATTCCGATTACGAAACACCCATGCGTGATAATGTTAACCTCTAAACAATGTTCTTCTCCCTGTCATGTTTTCGCATCGAATGAAATACGCATGCGCGTGACATGCCTACGTCATTCCAACTATGACATACGCATGCGTGTGACATGCCTACGTCATTCCAACTATGACGTACGCATGCGTGTGACATGCCTACGTCATTCCAACTATGACGTACGCATGCGTGTGACATGCCTACGTTATTCCAACTATGACATACGCATGCGTGTGACATGCCTACGTTATTCCAACTATGACGTACACATGCGTGTGACATGCCTACGTCATTCCAACTATGACGTACGCATGCGTGTGACATGCCTACGTCATTCCAACTATGACGTACGCATGCGTGTGACATGCCTACGTCATTCTAACTATGACATACGCATGCGTGTGACATGCCTGCGTCATTCCAACTATGACATACGCATGCGTGTGACATGCCTACGTTATTCCAACTATGACATACGCATGCGTGTGACATGCCTACGTTATTCCAACTATGACGTACGCATGCATGTGACATGCCTACGTTATTCCAACTATGACGTACGCATGAGTGCACCGCAGCGGTTTACACAAGCATCAAAATATTCGTAAATACTAAATAAATTAATGATGCATGTTCATTGTATGTTTGTATTAAATAAAACATAATGCATTTTTTATTTAGCAATAGCTTGGTTAATTTCAATATTCGTATTTCATAAAATAGAGAGAGACTGTTAAGGCCTACTCTTAGGGTCTACTGTAGCAAGAAGCCCGAGGACGTCTTGCCCCATAATAGTAGGCCCTAACAACAGGCCCTAACAGTAGGCCCTAACAAAAGGCCACAGCAGTAGGCCCTAACAATAGGCCCAAACAATATGCCCGAACAATAGGACATAACATAGGAGGGGACGTCTTGTTTCAGACCTAGGGTAAGACGCCTTCTCTAACAATAGGACCTAACATAGGAGGGGACGTCTTGTTTCAGACCTAGGGTAAGACGCCTTCTTTAGACAGAGTACCTTTAATTAATGACATAAGTTGGTGTCGTAAATCATCAGCAATGTTTTGATATTACATATTATAAACACACAACATCGTATGACGGCACCACGAAATAACAAGTCTATGAATAAAAATGTTCATTACGGGAGCTCCTTGTCTCACCCTATATATATATATATATATATATATATATATATATATATATATATATATATATATATATATATATATATATATATATATATATATATATATATATATATATATATATATATATATATATATATATATATATATATATATATATATATATATATATATATATATATATATATATATATATATATATATATATATATATATATATATATATATATATATTTCTGCCTAGGCGAAGTCCCAACATTCCTGTGAAACTAAATTACTACAAGAGTTGAAATGGGCATAATTAGAGGACCGGCGTCGCATTTTTCCCTTAGTAAAAAAAATTTGATAGTTGATTGCTCCGACATTGGTATAGAAAAGGTCAAGAGAACCATTTGAGCTGGACCGTGTATAAGACAAAACAGGCAGACATTATATAATTATAACAGGAGTAGACCTAAACTTAAAACAGGCAGACGTTATATAATTATAGCAGGAGTAAACCTAACCTTGAAACAGGCAGACGTTATATAATTATAGCAGGAGTAGACCAATCCTTAAAATAGGCAGACGTTATATAATTATAGCAGGAGTAGAGCTAACCTTAAAACAGACATACATTATATAATTATAGCAGGAGTAGGCATAAACTTTAAACAGGCAGACATTATATAATTATAGCAGGAGTAGACCTAACCTTTAAACAGGCAGACATTATATAATTATAGCAGGAGTAGACCAATCCTTAAAATAGGCAGACGTTATATAATTATAGCAGGAGTAGACCTACACTTAAAACAGGCAGACATTATATAATTATAGCAGGAGTAGACCTAACCTTTAAACAGGCAGACATTATATAATTATAGCAGGAGTAGACCTAAACTTTAAACAGGCAGATATTATATAATTATAGAAGGAGTAGACCTAAACTTTAAACAGGCAGATATTATATAATTATAGCAGGAGTAGACCTAAACTTTAAACAGGCAGATATTATATAAATATAGCAGGAGTAGACCTAAACTTTAAACAGGCAGATATTATATAATTATAGCAGGAGTAGACCTACACTTTAAATAGCTGCTGTTTCCAAATCTTTCACATTCAGGACAATCCCGGAGTGGAATAAACTACCAGGGAATATATTTACGGCCAGCTCAGGTAACACCTTTTGGAGTAGGCTAGAGGCGCTGCCTGAAATGCGTAGCTTCTTCCCCCACCTACGTATTGTCCCTGTTGTGAATCTGCAGATTATGTATCAAGATCAAGATATAAATACTTCCTATCTTCATTGTAAGTTTGGTGCATGGGAGATGAATTTTAGACGTTTTATGAGGTCCATTCTACATGGAGCAATTCGTCGTTGGTGTTGTCTGGATTGAACCGTCACTGTAGCACTTTACGTTACATTACACATTACATTACATTACACATTACACATTTTGTAAGTTATTTTTGATGTGTGCAGCATCAGCAGCTTGATTGATAATGTGCGAAGACGATGGCATGAGGAGATTGAATGGCTGACGAACGAGTGTCTATAGGTTCTTGGGCTTAAATGTGTTAAGCCCAAGAACTCGTTTTTGCTGATTTAAAAAGTAATCGACTTGGCGCTGGTTTGTTATTGTTTATTTTAGTACTGTGTGCAGTTTGTTTTGCTATCCTGTGCCGGCGACATGCCCTGTCTCCAGGCAGCGACAGGCCATGTCTCCAGGCAGCGCTCGGTCCGCCGGGGGACGGTTTCTGACGCGACCAGTTGGGCTCCAGGGTACACGTCAGTAAGTTGTTGTAGAGTTGGTTGACTTGGGTGGCGGCACAAATGCAGGTTTCACAGGGGATTATTAACTTGATGGCAGCCACTGCTCCTGACATCATCCACGGCCGCACATTGGTTGTTCTGTTTCCTCGATGTGAGCACATGGATGGTTGTCTGTATACATATAACGTAATTAGCATTGGTTGACGTCGGCAGTTGTAGCACAGAGGTAGGCTCTAAATTGGCGTTTTGGTAAATTGATGGCAGCCATTGCCAATAGAACAACGTAAGTAACAGACCCCTGACCACAGCTAAGTCCACATCTTCCACCAACTCCACTCTGTCATCGATTTGTGTGCACAGGTTTGACTGATTGTCGGTATGTAGATTTATCTGGTTCCAGTTTTGTTCTTGCTTTATACCGTGTGCCCCCCTTGCAATAAACCCACGTCACGTTGCATTTACGGCAAACAAAACAATCGCTTTGTTACAACGATCACGAAATCAAAGATATATTGCAAGTCTGTCGATGATAACACAAACTTTCTGCATGACAGCACATCAGGCTCACCTTTAATGTTTAAAGGCATGCCTTTAATTCATTAAAGGCATGCCTTTAATTATTTAAATACGCGTATGTAAAGTTAAAGGCGTGGTTGTAACATTAAAGGCATGCCTTTAATTAATTAAATGCGCGTATGTAATGTTAAAGGCATGCTTTTAATTAATTAAGTACGCGTATGTAATGTTAAAGGCATGCTTAAATAACTAAGTACGCGCATTTAATTGTAACCAATCGGAATCAACGAAGTGTATTGATATAATTTTGTTTCGTTGGATCTGATTGGTTACAATTAAATACGGGTACTTAATTATTTAAAGGCATGCTTTTAATGTTACATACGCGTACTTTATTAATTAAATACATGCCTTTAATTAATTAAAGGTATGCCTGTACCATTACAACCATGTCTTTAACTTTAAATACGCGTATTTAAATAATTAAAGGCACGCCTATAATTAATTAAGTATGCGTATGTAACGTTAAAAGCATGCCTTTAAATAATTAAGTACGCGGATTTAATTGTAACCAATCAGAACCAGCGAATCAAAATTATGTTAATACACCTCGCTGGTTCTGATTGGTTACAATTAGATACGCGTACTTAATTATTTAAAGGCATGCCTTTAACATTACATACGCGTATTTAATTAATCAAAGGCATGCTTTTAATGTTACGACCACGCCTTTAACTTTACATACGCGTATTTAAATAATTAAAGGCATGCCTTTAATTAATTAAAGGCATGCCTTTAAATATTAAAGGTGAGCCTGATATGCTGTCATATTTCTCAGTGGGACACCATGCTCAGTGGGACACCATGCTCAGTGGGACACCGTGCTCAGTGGGACACCATGCTCAGTGGGACACCATGCTCAGTGGGGCACCATGCTGATCGGGTGTCATTTGTTAAATTTACGTTAACCAAGGCTGATGACACAAAATTGCAGTCTGCATCACACCGCGCACATCACACCGCGCACATTGCCAGTAAGTTTGAGCGAGTTGACGTTATTTTGCATAAACTTGTCGAATTGAGAAGGTTTAGATTGCAGCACTGCATTCGTAAATATGAAACGTATTGTTGTTAGTTGTTGATAATTACCTTATCTGACTGCGCTCTGTGGGTGATAATAAGTGGTGAAAGCTGTATATTAACTACTGTATATCACGATAGGGATAGGTGGTGGATGAGGCACCACGCTCCTAGCATGCTTGGGGCACCACGCTCCCAGCATGCTTGGGGCACCACGCTCCTAGCATGCATGGGGCACCACGCTCCCAGCATGCTTGGGGCACCACGCTCCCAGCATGCTTGGGGCACCACGCTCCTAGCATGCTTGGGGCACCACGCTCCTAGCATGCTTGGGGCACCACGCTCCCAGCATGCTTGAGGCACCACGCTCCCAGTATATATTGGTAGGTTCTTCGCTAATCTACAAACTGGATGAATCGAGTATCAGCACCGTTCACACTCCAAACAGGTCGGGCAGATCACATCTGAAGACGTCCTATTTACAATGTGCGCATCAACACATTTGGAAACATTTTCCCACGTGTCCACTTTCAAGAACACGTGCTCAGTGGTGCTCCTCTTGGATCAGTAGGAGCTTCAAATAAATCGCGGTGGATGAACAGTGAGATTGTTGTATCTTACCTACAGCACTTCGTCAAACACACCAACTGCTCCAAGGACAACACCGCCTCCTGGACCACAGCAGCAGACAACACCGCCTCCTGGACCACAGCAGCAGACAACACCACTCCCTACACCACAGCAGTAGACAACAGTCACAACACTGCCTCTTGGACCACAGCAGCAGACAACACCACCTCTTGTACCGCAGCAGCAGACAACGCTGCCTCCTGGACCACAGCAGCAGACAACACCGCCTACTGGACCACAGCAGCAGACAACACCGCCTCCTGGACCACAGCAGCTGACAACACCGCCTCCTGGACCACATCAGCTGACAACACCGCCTCCTGGACCACAGCAGCTGACAACACCGCCTCCTGGACTACAACAGCAGACAGCATCGTATCATGTCCTTCAGCAGCATGACAGGCCACCAACATCGACATAATATTATTCTGTCAAAGAAATTCAAAGAGAGCAGCATGTAAACAAGTTCGGCTCCAGTCAGATTCTGATAAAGACGACGTACTGGCAGACCTACCAATGGTAAACAGGGATGATAAAGAACATGATGCAACCACTCTTGCTCCCAATGATTACAGCATTGTGATGTTTGCGTCTAAGAAGACCACACGCCATTATGTGGGCATGATTGTTGAAACAACAGATGAATTTACTGACGAATTTGAAGTCACCTTTATGAAATGTAGTAAGTAGAGTGCTACTGCTACTGCTTCTGTTACTGCTACTGCTGCTGCTGCTGCTGCTGCTACTGCTACTGCTACTGCTACTGCTACTGCTACTGCTACTGCTACTGCTAAACTTTTCATGATCCCTGACGAGGAAGACATCGTCGATGTGCCGTTTGATGACACTGTGGCACACTTGTCTGTTCCAACTATGTTGGGAGGTACAACCCGCACGAAGAAAATGGTGGTTTTTAGTGTTGACGTATCTCAATATCGCCCTCTGTTCTGGGGAAATACCTACAGAGAAGGGCATATGGCTTATGGAATAGGCCTACGTGGCATGGTTGGTTAACAATAGAAGTGTTTGGAAGACAAATTGCGTGATTACTTGCCTGACACTAGAAATTTAAACGTGTAAAATTTAACCAAATGTTACGAATTAGGAAGTTACACAGTGGTAACTAGCCTTGATAGTTTGGTACATGAAACAGTCCCCACAATATATAATATCACCTAACAACATATGTGAGCATAGTGCCCCACGTACCTAAGCATGGTACCCCACTAGTGCCCCACGTACCTGAGCATGGTACCTCACTAGTGCCCCACGTGCCTGAGCATGGTACCCCACTAGTGCCCCCACGTAATTGAGCATGGTACCTCACTAGTGCCCCACGTACCTGATAGTGTCCCACGTACTTGAGCATGGTACCCCACTAGTTCCCCACTAGTGCCCCACGTACCTGATAGTGCCCCACATACCTGAGCATGGTACCCCACTAGTTCTCCACGTACCTGAGCATGGTTCCCCATTAGTGCCCCACGTACCTGAGCATGGAACCCCACTAGTGGGGCACCATGCTCATTTTTTTGTAATGGACAAATATTGTATTTCAGCTTCTCGAATATTTTTTTAAATGATATGTCAATCAACTGTAGAGATTATGGTGGAGCTTAACACACGATTTTCCATTTTATGATATCTTATATATTGTTGGCACTAGCCGAATTTGAAAAAAAAATACGTGCACGGTGCCCCGGTCTCCCCTACCCTCCCATGGTGTCCCGGTCTCCCCTACCCTCTCATGGTGCCCAGTCTCCCCTACACACTCATGGTGCCCCCGTCTCCCCTACCCTCTCATGGTGCCGGTCTCCCCTACCCTCTCATGGTGCCCCGGTCTCCCCTACCCTCTCATGGTGCCCCGGTCTCCCCTACCCTCTCATGGTGCCCCGATCTCCCCTACCCTCTCATGGTGCCCCGGTCTCCCCTACCCTCTCAAGGTGCCCCGGTCTCCCCTACGTTCGTGTATACCCATGTTCCTCTCCACATCTGCCTCGACGTTGCGCGGAGTCTGTGTCGAGCCCGGGGTGTCCACGACATGCCGTAGAAAACGGAGACTTTGAAGATACGCGAAAGAATCGACAAAACGGTGAGTCTTGGCGACGGTGTCATGTTATGGTCGACATAGTAAATATATCTATATTATTGTGACGAGTCTGACGACAGTCGGTCCAAGGTTGGAGTTGTTCTATAATGTAGCGTCAGGAACTGATGTTATGCTTCGTCAAAATAATTGAACGCCGGTCGACGAAGTGAACACGACAGAAAGCACCATTTCTACAAAACGTCGTTGAAAAGAACTGGTAGGACCTTTTGCCATTTGCACGAAACTAACATCAAACAGCACAAGAAGGCATTGTCTTGTGAACACGACGACCAAGAACAAGAGGCATTGTCTTGTGAACACGACTAACAAGAACAAGAGGCATTGTATTGTGAACACGACGACCAAGAACAAGAGGCATTGTCTCGTGAACACGACTAACAAGAACAAGAGGCATTGTCTCGTGAACACGACGACCAAGAACAAGAGGCATTGTCTCGTGAACACGACTAACAAGAACAAGAGGCATTGTCTCGTGAACACGACTAACAAGAACAAGAGGCATTGTCTTGTGAACACTACGACCAAGAACAAGAGGCATTGTCTTGTGAACACGACGACCAAGAACAAGAGGCATTGTCTCGTGAACACGACGACCAAGAACAAGAGGCATTGTCTCGTGAACACGACTAACAAGAACAGCAACACTGGACATTTGCAAATAAACTCTATATAGAGTCTGTTGGTGCAGTGATGCTGCCAAATTATGGCAATACTCCATAGCAGATACTTTAAACAGTTCATGTCGTTGTACATTATGATTAAATATATAAACTGAGAGTAAAATGTTCTTTCTGACGTCTATAAAACTTCTGACACGATTATTTTAACCTAATCGTGCAAGCTTGTGTTTAATTGCTCTAAAATGATGCGCACATCTACTAAATGTTCGCCTTCCTTTCATTGCCTCTTATGAGGTGTAGTGCCTATGTTATGGATACAACGAATACAGTCGTCATCATCTGACTGTTTACACCGATGTCAGGGTCAGCTGCTCGGATCCTCCTTTATGTCAGGGTCAGCCGCTCGGATCCTTCTTGATGTCAGGGTCAGCCGCTCGGATCCTCCTTGATGTCAGGGTCAGCCGCTCGGATCCTCCTTGATGTCAGGGCCAGCCGCTCGGATCCTCCTTGATGTCAGGGTCAGCCGCTCGGATCCTCCTTGATGCTAGGGTCAGCCGCTCGGATCCTCCTTGATGTCAGGGTCAGCCGCTCGGATCCTCCTTGATGTCAGGGTCAACCGCTCGGATCCTCCTTGATGTCAGGGTCAGCCGCTCGGATCCTCCTTGATGTCAGGGTCAGCCGCTCAAATCCTCCTTGATGTCAGGGTCAGCCGCTCGGATCCTCCTTGATGTCAGGGTCAGCCGCTCGGATCCTCCTTGATGTCAGGGTCAGCCGCTCGGATCCTCCTTGATGTCAGGGTCAGCCGCTCGGATCCTCCTTGATGTCAGGGTCAGCCGCTCGGATCCTCCTTGATGTCAGGGTCAACCGCTCGGATCCTCCTTGATGTCAGGGTCAGCCGCTCGGATCCTCCTAGATGCTTGGTGTGATACTCCCTTTACCACTAATCAAACTAGGATTGGTGCGGTGCGTGACGTCAACAGCCCGTCATCAATGGAAGAGGCGAAGAGAGGTGATCCAACACGAGGACAATAAAACAAAAGTGAATACAAATAAAGGTTCCACTATATACAGGAACTTGTGAACTTTAGAGCCACGCAATGACGAATTTCACAAAGCATGTGCATATGTTAAATGTATTGTAAGATGTTATCAAGAAAACTGTTGGCTAAATTGTCCAGGTATACAAAGAATGGGAAAACTGGCCGCGGTCACCCCATGTAAGTGATATAATATCACTTTGATCTTAGTGGTATAAGAGTGGCGCCACCTGGTGAATCGGGAACCGGCTAAATGTGCCCGCCTCCAAATATTGTAGTAGTTCAGTTGGGACCTGTATAATTTATACAGTAGCAGTTGCCAGTGACTGGGTGAGTAACTCTTCGATTTTGTTGTGTGTGTGCACGCGTGCGTGCGTGCGTACATGCTTGCATGCGGTGATATGGCATACACAGCTACCACAAAGGAAAGCAACATGCTCAGAATTCTACGTCTAAAAAAAAGAATGAAAGAAAGAAAAGTTTAATAGAAATTACTTTAATGACATCAGCATCAAATATCACAGTTCACATTTGTGTTTGAACTGTTGAAGAAACACACGTGTCTGGCTAAACATTGACCTCAGTTGATCTCGTTGGCCAGCTGGTCACCTCTGTAATATAGAATGCATAGCACTTGAAGGTAAACACGACTTCAACCGGAAGACAGGATTGTTTGGCCACTTCGACAACTTCCAGCAACATGGGCACACAACATGTGACATTACAGGCTGTAGGCGCACAACATGTGACATTACAGGCTGTGGGCACACAACATGTGACATTACAGGCTGTGGGCACACAACATGTGACATTACAGGCTGTAGGCGCACAACATGTGACATTACAGGCTGTGGGCGCACAACATGTGATATTACAGGCCCTGGGACCAAACACGTGACATTACGGGCCCAGGGACCACAACATGTGACATTACAGGCCCTGGGACCACAACATGTGACATTACAGGCTGTGGGCACACAACATGTGACATTACAGGCTGTGGGCGCACAACATGTGATATTACAGGCCCTGGGACCAAACACGTGACATTACGGGCTGTTGGCACACAACATGTGACATTACAGGCCCTGGGACCACAACATGTGACATTACAGGCCCTGGGACCACAACATGTGACATTACAGGCCCTGGGACCACAACATGTGACATTACTGGCTGTGGGCGCACAACATGTGATATTACAGGCCCTGGGACCAAACACGCGACATTACGGGCCCAGGGACCACAACATGTGACATTACAGGCTGTGGGCACACAACATGTGACATTACAGGCCCTGGGATCACAACATGTGACATTACAGGCCCTGGGATCACAACATGTGACATTACAGGCCCTGGGACCACAACATGTGATATTACAGGCCCTGGGATCACAACATGTGACATTACAGGCCCTGGGATCACAACATGTGACATTACAGGCCCTGGGACCACAACATGTGACATTACAGGCCCTGGGACCACAACACACAACATTACAGGCCCTGGGACCACAACATGTGACATTACAGGCTGTGGGTGCACAACATGTGACATTACAGGCCCTGGGACCAAACACATGACATTACGGGCCCAGGGACCACAACATGTGACATTACAGGCTGTGGGTCCACAACACGGGACATTACAGGCCCTGGGACCAAACGTGTGACATTACATGCTGTGGCCCCACAACACACAACATTACAGGCCCTGGGACCAAACGTGACATTACAGGCTGTGGCCCCACAACACACAACATTACAGGCCCTGGGACCAAACATGTGACATTACAGGCCCTGGGACCACAACATGGGACATTACAGGCCCTGGGACCAAACACGTGACATTATGGGCTCAGGGGCCACAACATGTGACATTACAGGCCGAGACCATGACATTTATTGGCACTGGGACCACAATGTTTGGTCCATGTCCTATCAATCACTTTTTGGGCACTTTTTCAGGTGACCACATTAATAGAATTTGGCCCACTTAAAGGGACGCCAACAAATAGATTCTGGTAATAGTTTCTGACTTGTAAATTAAACACTTCTTAAGATACAGGCACTGTTGTTTCACATGACCAGCTTGCTGTTTAAAACAACATAACATCTCTTCTAAGTCTCCAAAATGTGTTTCTCTAGACAACGTGTAACAGTTTAACACTAGTGGTGTCATTTAGTGACTAGTGTAGAACAACTGAAAAGTGGTGCCAACTATTTAACACCAGATGGCGGTACTTTTCAGTTGTTCAACACTACCCGGGTAGTCAAGTTACAATAATTATGGATCCTGCTGATTTAAAAAGGGTGTGTACGCTAATTAGGGTATGTACGCTTAGTAAGTCGAATATGGTATCTCTATACACTGTATTCAGTAGGCAGATTTCTATCAGCAAGTGTTCTCAACTGTCACAATGTTTGTGTGCCCTTTACAATTATTGGTCAACAGAGTTCGGCTGTCACCAAGTACTACTGTCAGTACAACCGAATGGAGGCCATAAAACTGCGACATAGTTTCCAGAATATAATTTTTTTCCATTTCCTACAGGCAAAATACAGCATTAAAGAACTCTGATGGTAAAATCACAGGAAAGTGTCAGATGTACAGGCACAGGTGACTACACAAAATAACTGTGCTTTACTTAGCATTCAGTAAAAGTGTCATACATGATATACACATCCTATCATGTATAATATACACTTCCTATCATGTATAATATACACGTCCTATCATGTATAATATACACACCCTATCATGTATAATATACACGTCCTATCATGTATAATATACACGTCCTATCATGTATAATATACACGTCCTATCATGTATAATATACACGTCCTATCATGTATAATATACATGTCCTATCATGTATAATATACACGTCCTATCATGTATAATGTACACGTCCTATCATGTATAATGTACACGTCCTATCATGTATAATATACACGTCCTATCATGTATAATATACACGTCCTATCATGTATAATATACATGTCTATTCATGTATAATATACACATCCTATCATGTATAATATACACATCCTATCATGTATAATATACATGTCCTATCATGTAGGTGAGCACCCAAAACAAATGGGCAAACATGTTATGTCAGTGTTCACCTCTGTAAATGTTCACAAACTTGCTCTTTGGTTTGGTTAAAAATAAATTAATATCCTTTAGGGATGGAGTATAATTTAGATGCATTTGCACGTTTTATCAAGCCTGAAAAACAGGAAGAAAAATCACCAGGTGAGAGTTTTAAATAGTAAACTTTTCATAAACCAATTACTGTTGCTTTGTACTTAGATATTTTCCACTGGTGAATCTACACATATCTAAAGCGAGGCGGGCCACATACTTATACACTGCTGCCACAGAAACATGACCCACGAACACATCGCAGATTCAATGATCATTTGACACATACTGGTACATTATGCAAGTCAGACATACATTTATAAATGCCAAATATTTAGTAGTAAGCTAACAGGTGTTATTACATTCAAGACACATGTATAAATATGACTGTCACCGCGGGACACATCATTGTGCATTAGATCCTATAACCAACTGGTGTAAAATAAATGGTGACATCATTAGCAGCCAATCAGAATGTAGCTTACATTGTGTTTATCAAACAATGTCAGCTTTATTCTGATTAGATGATGTGCATAAATTGAAAGTAAAACAAAACACACTCGCCGTCTGTAGGGTTTGACTACGTTTCAAGCCAGTGAACCAGTTTGGTGACATCATCACAGAATAAAATCACTGTCAACCACAAACTAGAAATGTGACAGAGTAAGACAGTCATAGCAAAGATAAATGACAGAGACACAACAGAAGATTTCACGTTTCATAATAACAGCTATCACACAAGGCTGATTATCTGAGCAAGTCCTTCTGTCAGTCTTCAATAGCACCGGACATTTCAGTCGACGGTCGTGTGAACTGATCACACTGTGACAGTAGACTGTGCTTTGTGGCAGTGTCGTCTCTCTTGACGGCACTCAACACATCATATGACACATCACATGACAAAGACCTTCTCGGCGTCCTCCCAGTTGAAGATCTCCTTGGTGCGTGGACAGACCACTCGGCCGTCATGCTCGGCCGCCATCGCCAACAGCGACTGAAACAGGACAGACTGACTTAAATGGTATATGTTTACAGCAGTGACTGAAACATGTCAGGACAGATTGACTGAAACCGTAGATGTTTACAGCAGTGACTGAAACATGTAGATGTTTACAGCAGTGACTGAAACATGTCAGGACAGACAGACTGAAACTCTAGATATTCACAGCAGCGACTGAAACATGTCAGTGGGTGTTTTCGTAAAATGTACACATTTAGTCCCACACAGCCTCAAAAATCAGCGTGTTCCAATTATTTGGTTCATGTTATTTTCCAACACTATATATTATATTACATTAACACTGACATTTTAGGAACATGATGATACATATTTTAAAAAAGTTTGCTTCAAAGTTAAGCTGTAAAATTATAAATCTGGAAAGGACATTTCTTTGACACACAATGTATCATTATGATATGAGGTATGTGTTAACTATTCTTATACAAATTGCAGGACTGAATAAAACAATATAATACAATAAGAAAAACATTTATCGCACTGATATCCCTGAGAACCTATGCTCAGTGGCGCATTAAAGGATTAGAGAATCTCAAATAGGTTTATAATCTTTAAGTGACCAATAGTTGAATGAGGAGCTAAGGGGGATCAGCGAAGACAAAAGGTCTTCAGATGACCTTTGAATGTTATTGTATTTCCTGAAGACTTCACGTTAACCACGAGAGAGTTCCACCAAGTATGAGCGGCCCTATGTCTGAAGACTTCACGTTAACCACGAGAGAGTTCCACCAAGTATGAGCGGCCCTATGTCTGAAGACTTCACGTTAACCACGAGAGAGTTCCACCAAGTATGAGCGGCCCTATGTCTGAAGACTTCACGTTAACCACGAGAGAGTTCCACCAAGTATGAGCGGCCCTATGTCTGAAGACTTCACGTTAACCACGAGAGAGTTCCACCAAGTATGAGCGGCCCTATGTCTGAAGACTTCACGTTAACCACGAGAGAGTTCCACCAAGTATGAGCGGCCCTATGTCTGAAGACTTCACGTTAACCACGAGAGAGTTCCACCAAGTATGAGCGGCCCTATGTCTGAAGACTTCACGTTAACCACGAGAGAGTTCCACCAAGTATGAGCGGCCCTATGTCTGAAGACTTCACGTTAACCACGAGAGAGTTCCACCAAGTATGAGCGGCCCTATGTCTGAAGACTTCACGTTAACCACGAGAGAGTTCCACCAAGTATGAGCGGCCCTATGTCTGACACTGAACTCTGGGGAATAATAAATGTACCATAGCCAGATGAATGAATCTGGCTACATTTTCTTGCAGGAGTGAGCAGTGAATATAAATATGTTGGTTGCCTACAGTTATGTTATGTGATCCAAAATATTAAAGTTAAATAAAATTCTTAATAACCCTAATTATTTCTCAATATAATTAACTAAATCAACTAAAAACAGACAAAATACACTGTTAAGTTGTCTTGACGTTTCATCAGAGCTTCAAATGTATTCAAAACATTGAACACAATTGTAAGTTATATTATAATAGTATTACCCACATGTTCAGGAGAGGACAGTGCACGGTATGCTACTGGGGTAAATGAACATGGAATGCCAGTTATTAAAACAAACAAAATTGTCCTCTCCAGAACATTGGTTTAACGCACATAAAAACAGTAAAAACCATGTTATTTCCCAGTTTTCCATTCTGTAAGACACGTGAGTGTGCATTGTGTGTTTATCTGTGTGCGTGCTTGAGCATGCACATCACTCACGTTGTAACAGTGTGTGTGCATGTGTTGTGTGTGTGTCACTCACATTGTAGCTGTGTGTGTGCATGTGTTGTATGTGTGTCACTCACATTGTAGCCATGTGTGTGCATGTGTTGTGTGTGTGTCACTCACGTTGTAGCCGTGTGTGTGCATGTGTTGTGTATGTCACTCATGTTGTAGCCGTGTGTGTGCATGTGTTGTGTATGTCACTCATGTTGTAGCCATGTGTGTGCATGTGTTGTGCATGTCACTCATGTTGTAGCCGTGTGTGTGCATGTGTTGTGTGTGTCACTCACATTGTAGCCGTGTGTGTGCATGTGTTGTGTGTGTGTCACTCACGTTGTAGCCATGTGTGTGCATGTGTTGTGTATGTCACTCACGTTGTAGCCATGTGTGTGCATGTGTTGTGTATGTCACTCACGTTGTAGCCGTGTGTGTGCATATGTTGTGTGTGTGTCACTCACGTTGTAGCCATGTGTGTGCATGTGTTGTGTGTGTGTCACTCACATTGTAGCCGTGTGTGTGCATGTGTTGTGTGTGCGTCACTCACGTTGTAGCCGTGTGTGTGCATGTGTTGTGTGTGTGTCACTTACGTTGTAGCCATGTGTGTGCATGTGTTGTGTGTGTGTCACTCACATTGTAGCCGTGTGTGTGCATGTGTTGTGTGTGTGTCACTCACGTTGTAGCCATGTGTGTGCATGTGTTGTGTGTGTGTCACTCATGTTGTAGCCGTGTGTGTGCATGTGTTGTGTGTGTGTCACTCACGTTGTAGCCATGTGTGTGCATGTGTTGTGTGTGTGTCACTCACATTGTAGCCGTGTGTGTGCATGTGTTGTGTGTGTGTCACTCACGTTGTAGCCATGTGTGTGCATGTGTTGTGTGTGTGTCACTCATGTTGTAGCCGTGTGTGTGCATGTGTTGTGTGTGTGTCACTCATGTTGTACCGTGTGTGTGCATGTGTTGTGTATGTAACTCACGTTGTAGCCGTGTGTGTGCATGTGTTGTGTATGTCACTCATGTTGTAGCCGTGTGTGTGCATGTGTTGTGTATGTCACTCACGTTGTAGCCGTGTGTGTGCATGTGTTGTGTGTGTGTCACTCACATTGTAGCCGTGTGTGTGCATGTGTTGTGTGTGTCACTCACATTGTAGCCGTGTGTGTGCATGTGTTGTGTATGTCACTCATGTTGTAGCCATGTGTGTGCATGTGTTGTGTGTGTGTCACTCACGTTGTAGCCGTATGTGTGCATATGTTGTGTGTGTGTCACTCACGTTGTAGCCATGTGTGTGCATGTGTTGTGTGTGTGTCACTCACATTGTAGCCGTGTGTGTGCATGTGTTGTGTGTGCGTCACTCACATTGTAGCCGTGTGTGTGCATGTGTTGTGCATGTGTCACTCACATTGTAGCCATGTGTGTGCATGTGTTGTGTGTGTGTCACTCACGTTGTAGCCGTGTGTGTGCATGTGTTGTGTGTGTGTCACTCATGTTGTACCGTGTGTGTGCATGTGTTGTGTATGTAACTCACGTTGTAGCTGTGTGTGTGCATGTGTTGTGTATGTCACTCATGTTGTAGCCGTGTGTGTGCATGTGTTGTGCATGTCACTCATGTTGTAGCCGTGTGTGTGCATGTGTTGTGTATGTCACTCATGTTGTAGCCGTGTTTGTGCATGTGTTGTGTGTGTGTCACTCACGTTGTAGCCGTGTGTGTGCATTTGTTGTGTATGTCACTCATGTTGTAGCCGTGTGTGTGCATGTGTTGTGTGTGTGTCACTCACGTTGTACCGTGTGTGTGCATGTGTTGTGTATGTCACTCACGTTGTAGCCGTGTGTGTGCATGTGTTGTGTATGTCACTCATGTTGTAGCCGTGTGTGTGCATGTGTTGTGTGTGTGTCACTCATGTTGTACCGTGTGTGTGCATGTGTTGTGTATGTCACTCACGTTGTAGCCGTGTGTGCATGTGTTGTGCATGTGTCACTCACGTTGTAGCCGTGTGTGTGCATGTGTTGTGCATGTGTCACTCACGTTGTAGCCGTGTGTGTGCATGTGTTGTGTATGTCACTCACGTTGTAGCCGTGTGTGTGCATGTGTTGTGTGTGTGTCACTCACGTTGTAGCCATGTGTGTGCATGTGTTGTGTGTGTGTGTGTCACTCACGTTGTACCGTGTGTGTGCATGTGTTGTGTGTGTGTCACTCATGTTGTAGCCGTGTGTGTGCATGTGTTTTGTGTATGTCACTCACGTTGTAGCCATGTGTGTGCATGTGTTGTGCATGTGTCACTCACGTTGTAGCCATGTGTGTGCATGTGTTGTGTGTGTGTCACTCACGTTGTAGCCATGTGTGTGCATGTGTTGTGTGTGTGTCACTCACGTTGTACCGTGTGTGTGCATGTGTTGTGTGTGTGTCACTCATGCTGTAGCCGTGTGTGTGCATGTGTTGTGTGTATGTCACTCACGTTGTAGCCGTAGACGTGTCCGTTGGGAAGCATCATAGGAGGGTTGTGTTCGTTGAGTGGCTCCCCCGTGATAGAGCAGATGAGACGGGATTGGGAGCAGTGTGCGAAGGGAAGATGACAGGCCAGGTTGTTCAGGTGCTTGCTGCACACGGGGCAGTCAGGGTTCTTACTCGAGCCCCCGTCGTCCCGGTAACACTGTCTGTGGTCAGTCGTCAAGGAAGACACTCGGGCAGCGACTTGCTCATGAAATGCAGTAATTCTGGTTTACAGATCAATTCTGGTTCACACAGCAATGTTTTAAAATGGAGCTTTGGCTTTTAGTTGTTTAGGGCAGTGTTTTCAAATACAGTTACATGACAACAAAAGCACCCGTTTTCTCACGAGACTTCTTGGAGTGAAACTTTTGATTTTAGAAGGGATGCCACCAAAATTGGGACTATGAAATTGCAACATCAGAATCCGCATGTAGCAAACCTGTACAAACCTGTACAAACCTGCACAAACCTGCACAAACCTGCACAAATCCCAATATTCAATGGAATTTGATCAATCGTAACATATGAACCTAAACTGACATGTTATACACCAAAAGAAGCGTAACAATAACAGCTATTAAAGATAATGCAGACAGCAGTGTCACGGAGAAAGGATACGGTGTCTTGAGTGCGGACAGACCTGCCTGGAGTGCGACCGTGAACATGGAGTGGTTGTTAAGTTGGTACAATTTGAAGTTCTCATGTCGGAACTGTTGTACCAAACTGTCCCAGCGCCGGGGGTCAAACAACTCCTGCCAAAACATGTAACAAGATTTCACAAGAACAAGAACAAGAAACAAGACAAGAAAGCCATTGGCTAATCAAGAGTACAACAATGTTTCAACTATATAAATGTGTCATCCGCCTTTTTGAGATATTTGCTAGATTTGTTATTCATTTTAAACATATTCACGTTACTAGCATTTACATGATTTGTTCCATTCATTTATAATCCTCTGTGAGAATGAATACTATCTGATGTCTAATCTACACTTCATTAGCACTGGAAACACTAGTTCTTCTTTCATTCTTAGGCAGCAGTATAGAACTAATCGTTATTACCCCTTCATAATCTCTATGAAATATGTCTTTCTTACTGTATAGTGAAAATCAGTGAACAAAATATGACAATGACAATATTAGCTTCCTTCCAAACAAGTACAAATATGGTAGTACTACGTGTTCCTTGGAATGGAGACAGTGCCTGGTCACACACCTATTCACATGTATTCTACAAGATGTACGTGAAATGGTGAACGTTTTATTACATTGAAAAAGATTACCAATATTCGGAAAATGATCATCAAGATGGACCTACGCAACATTTAAAACAATATTTTTATTGTTGCAACTCAAAACTATGTTATAAATGTTCTGAATTATTTACTGATTCATTCTGCTGATATTACGTTAGGTTGCTGTAATTTTGCTGCCTTTAAATCCAGCCAGAAAATTTACCTAAAACATCTTCATCTATATTTTTCAGATTCTCTGCAATATTTTCTGTGCTAGATAAATATATAAATGAAACCAGGTATGCACCAAATTCAGTTAACTAATTTACTTAAATGTATCTCCTTGGCTGAGTGATTAAAATAAGATGTGTTGCCTTGGAAACAATATTGGTTGAAATTTTTAGGTCCATAGTATCTACAAGCATGCGTGCATGTGTACACGAATGCGTGCATGTGTACACCCATGCGTGCATGTGTACACGAATGCGTGCATGTGTACACCCATGCGTGCATGTGTACACCCATGCGTGCATGTTGTTGACTCACTTTGTATGGTGCTATTTGTGTGTCTACAGGGAACGCGAGGAGTCCCATCACTTGTCGTAAGTTGGACAGCTGCGATTCATCTAATGCAGTGAAATACTTCCTCGCATGTCTACAACAGGGGACAGCTAGCATCAGACACCACATATACACACAGCTAGCGTCAGACACCACATATACACACAGCTAGCGTCAGACACCACATATACACACAGCTAGCGTCAGACACCACATATACACACAGCTAGCGTCAGACACCACATATACACACAGCTAGCGTCAGACACCACATATACACACAGTGTGTGTTCTGATGACCGATTATATTCATTAGAATAGAAAATATTCCCCACACATACAACATTTATCAGCTAAGAATAAAACTACGGTTCTGTGACATGTTAATGACATTATTACCATATGTTTTGACGTCATTACCATATGTTTGTGACATCATTACCATATATTTGTGCCGTTATTGCGATATAATTGTGACGTCATTACTATAATATGTTTGTGACGTCATTACCATATGTTTGACATCATTACCATATGTTTATGACACCATTACTATGTTTATGACATCACTGCAATGCCTGAAACTGGTAGATTTAAAAATTGGTCATACCTAATTTTTTCATAATAATTTCTGAAAGTGGTTGTTTTACTTCGGTAAATGTGTCTATAGTCAGTTTTATTATCTGCTGTCGTACAACAGACATTATTTATAACACGTACATATGTTGTTAGTTTTATTATCTGCTGTCGTCCTTTCACACACATTATTTATAACACGTATATATGTTGTCAGTTTTATTATCTGCTGTCGTACAACAGACATTATTTATGACACGTACAAATGTTGTCAGTTTTATTATCTGCTGTCGTACAACAGACATTATTTATAACACATACAAATGTTGTCAGTTTTATTATCTTCTGTTGTACAACAGACATTATTTATAACACGTACATATGCTGTCAGTTTTATTATCTGCTGTCATACAACAGATATTATTCATAATATTTACAACCAAGAATGGTGGCTAAGAATGAAACCATGGTTATGGGACGTCAAAAATATAGTGTTAATGTGCATGTGTTGTGAATATTGTCATTACTTGAGAGCTGACAGTGACAAGAATCATAGACGGCAAACTGTCATAAAAGTAATCTCGTCATTATATAAGATAAAACTGTCAATAAACAAATGGTTGCGACTAAGGACAACAATGATCAAAGCACATAATACCAATAAATGAAGCTAGAACACTACATTATACTCCTCCACATACTCCTCACATCGAGTGACTGCTTTGTGTTGTGTGTGGCCGACTCATTTTGTACGGTTCTCTGTTGTATTCTCTTTTGTTTAACTACATAAAAGATTTTTGTGACACTTCTGGCAGAGTGGTCCTTCCGACAGGGACAAGGAGGGAGAACACAGGGACAAGGAGGGAGAACACAGGGACAAGGAGAAAAAACACAGGGACAAGGAGGGAGAACACAGGGACAAGGAGGGAGAACACAGGGACAAGGAGAATGAACACAGGGACAAGGAGGGAGAACATAGGGACAAGGAGGGAGAACACAGGGACAAGGAGGGATGACACAGGGACAAGGAGAAAGAACACAGGGAAAAGGAGGGAGAACACAGGGACATGGAGGGAGAACACAGGGACAAGGAGAAAGAACACAGGGACAAGGAGGAAGAACACAGGGACAAGGAGGGAGAACACAGGGACAAGGAGGAAGAACACAGGGACAAGAAGGGAGAACACAGGGACAAGGAGGGAGAACACAGGGACAAGGAGGGAGAACACAGTATTCAGTAATACAATGCAATGTATGTGTTTATATCTACAACAGACCCAGTGTTTCTGTGATTACCTGACAGCTTCCATTCGACAGTTGCCGCGGACGAACTCAATAAATTCTTGTTGCCGCAAATTGAATTCTAATGTGCTCTGAAGGAAACAAACAGAACGAATGTAGCAACAAACATTAGCACAGACGATGACAGCAAACAGGCAGCTATCAAAACAAGTAGGACACACTACCATGTCCTCGTGATCCAGCGGCTATGTTGTACCATCACTCTGGTGGCGCCACCGGAACTAAGGTCGAAGTGAACTGTAACCGAGTTGTTGCATCAACCATTGAAATGTTTGCGAGAACCTCTCTTTCCAGGTAGATGGGACTGACAGCTTTTAGTGTCTCTTCCAAAAAACAGACAAAGTGGGGTAAACAATATTGCTCAAGCTTCGAAACAGCAGAGGTGGAGTTGAACCACCGTCCGCTCGATCGACAGACGGGTGCTCTGACCTCTAGACCACCGTTCCCACACCTATCACACCCTCTCGATCAACAAGCGGGTGCTCTGGCCTCTAGACCACCGCTCACACACAGACCACACCCTCTCGACCGACAGGCGGTGTTCTGACCTCTAGATCACCACTCACACAGACCACTGCCCTCCGATCAACAGGCAAGTGCTCTGACCTCTAGATCACCTCTCACACACAGACCACTGCCCTGTGGATCGACAGGTGGGTGCTCTGACTTCTAGACCACCACTCACTCACTGACCACTGCCCTCTCGACCAACAGGCGGTGCTCTGACCTCTAGATCACCACTCACACAGACCACTGCCCTCCGATCAACAGGCAAGTGCTCTGACCTCTAGATCACCTCTCACACACAGACCACTGCCCTGTGGATCGACAGGTGGGTGCTCTGACTTCTAGACCACCACTCACTCACTGACCACTGCCTTCTCGACCAACAGGCGGTGCTCTGACCTCTAGACCACCGCTCACACACAGACCACTGCCCTCTGGATCAACAGGTGGGTGCTCTGACTTCTAGACCACCACTCACTCACTGACCACTGCCCTCTCGACCAACAGGCGGTGCTCTGACCTCTAGACCACCGCTCACACACAGACCACTGCCCTCTGGATCAACAGGTGGGTGCTCTAACCACTAGACCACCACTCACACACTGACCACTGACCTCTCAATCGACAGGTGGGTGCTCTAACCACTAAACCACCACTCACACACTGACCACTGCCCTCTCAATCGACAGGTGGGTGCTCTAACCACTAGACCACCACTCACACACTGACCTTTCAATCGACAGGTGGGTGCTCTAACCACTAGACCACCACTAACACACTGACCACTGACCTCTCAATCGACAGGTTGGTGCTCTAACCACTAGACCACCACTCACACACTGACCACTGACCTCACAATCGACAGGTTGGTGCTCTAACCACTAGACCACCACTCACACACTGACCACTGACCTCTCAATCGACAGGTGGGTGCTCTAACCACTAGACCACCACTCACACACTGACCACTGACCTCTCAATCGACAGGTGGGTGCTCTAACCACTAGACCACCACTCACACACTGACCACTGACCTCTCAATCGACAGGTGGGTGCTCTAACCACTAAACCACCACTCACACACTGACCACTGACCTCTCAATTGACAGGTGGGTGCTCTAAACATTAGACCACCCCTTCCCACTTGTGATGAAATACCTTATGTAAAAGTCATGTGTGTGCCATATTTTTGATTTACTTAAACACTTAATTAGACAGTAATAACATCTGAATAGATGAACTACTGTGACAAATATCTCATTAATAGAACTAGATGATTTATGAATTTTGTACAGTACATACGTGACACAGTATATACATGACAAAGTACATACGTGACACAGTACATACAAGACACAATACACACAGTACATACAAGACACAGTACATACATGGCACAGTACACACATGACACAGTACATACATGACACAGTACATACAAGACACAGTACACACAAGACACAGTACACACTAGACACAGTACACACATGACACAGTACACACGACACAGTACACACGACACAGTACACACATGACACAGTACACACGACACAGTACACACATGACACAGTACACACATGACACAGTACCCACAAGACACAGTACACACAAGACACAGTACATACATGACACAGTACACACAAGACACAGTACACACATGACACAGTACACACATGACACAGTACATACATGACACAGTACATACAAGACACAGTACACACAAGCAACAGTACACACAAGACACAGTACACACAAGACACAGTACATACTAGACACAGTACACACATGACACAGTACACACAAGACACAGTACACACATGACACAGTACATACTAGACACAGTACATACATGACGCAGTACATACTAGACACAGTACATACGTGACACAGTACACACAAGACACAGTACATACAAGACACAGTACATACTAGACACAGTACATACAAGACACAGTACACACAAGACACAGTACATACATGACACAGTACATACAAGACACAGTACATACAAGACACAGTACACACAAGACACAGTACATACAAGACACAGTACATACAAGACACAGTACACACAAGACACAGTACACACATGACACAGTACATACTAGACACAGTACACACAAGACACAGTACACACAAGACACAGTACATACAAGACACAGTACATACAAGACACAGTACACACAAGACACAGTACATACATGACACAGTACATACTAGACACAGTACACACAAGACACAGTACATACAAGACACAGTACATACATGACACAGTACATACAAGACACAGTACATACTAGACACAGTACACACAAGACACAGTACACACATGACACAGTACATACAAGACACAGTACATACATGACACAGTACACACAAGACACAGTACACACAAGACGCTAACATACTAGACACAGTACATACTAGACACAGTACATGCATGACACAGTACACATGAGACACAGTACATACTAGACACAGTACATACATGACACAGTACATACATGACATAGTACATACAAGACATAGTACATACTAGACACAGTACACACAAGACACAGTACACACAAGACACAGTACATACATGACACAGTACACGCAAGACACAGTACATACAAGACACAGTACATACATGACACAGTACATACAAGACACAGTACATACTAGACACAGTACACACAAGACACAGTACACACATGACACAGTACATACATGACACAGTACATACAAGACACAGTACATACTAGACACAGTACACACAAGACACAGTACACACATGACACAGTACATACAAGACACAGTACATACTAGACACAGTACATACATGACACAGTACATACATGACACAGTACATACATGACACAGTACACACGAGACACAGTACATACTAGACACAGTACATACATGACACAGTACACGCAAGACACAGTACATACAAGACACAGTACATACATGACACAGTACATACAAGACACAGTACATACATGACACAGTACACGCAAGACACAGTACATACAAGACACAGTACATACATGACACAGTACATACAAGACACAGTACATACTAGACACAGTACACACAAGACACAGTACACACATGACACAGTACATACAAGACACAGTACATACTAGACACAGTACATACATGACACAGTACATACATGACACAGTACATACATGACACAGTACACACGAGACACAGTACATACTAGACACAGTACATACATGACACAGTACACACAAGACACAGTACGTACTAGACACAGTACCAGGGTTGGGTTTAAGGCGGCCTTAAACCTGTTTTTGGCACGGCATGTGCCGCAAACTGCCCTAAAGTGGTTAAAACTGCCTCAAACTGCCTCAAATTGCCTTAAAGCTATCCCTGTCCAAAGGCACACTGAAGATTCTGTTATTATAAAACACATGTACATTGTATATATTAAATCAAACTACAAACAAAAATAAATCTTAAACTTAGTTTTATTTCATGATTTTTTTACAAAAATGACATGAAGTTTATTGACATATATATTATACATTCCAGCTATTGACTAATCGGTCTTCACACTTTACCAGTCCAAGTCCTTGATTCCACGCAGCATGCGGTAACAATTTTGAGACAATTTTACTAATCAGTATTCACAATTTACCAGTCCAAGTCCTTGATTCCACGCAGCATGCGGTAACAAAAGACAATAGCACACCTCTAACAGGTGTAAAGGCAATTGAGTTTATTTTAAACCAACCTTAGTAGACTTCATTACCACTCTAGCAGGTGTAAAGCAATTGAGTTTATTTGCAACCAACTTTAGTAGACTTCAATACCACACCTCTACTAGAAATAATAGGCAAGTAAATTGGACATGCTTTTAATGGCTAAATGGCCTTTCTATGCCCTAAACTGCCTTAAACCTGTTTCTTACATCTCTCGCACATATGTAACAATTGAGAAGGGAATTATTAATACTTATGTCATACTTTAGGGCATGTTTAATATAATACTTTTATTGTTTTTTTTATGAAATATGTTTAAGGCATTTTCTATGCCTTAAACTGCCTTAAACCTGTTTTCGGCAGGGCAGTTTTTACCGGTAAAAACCACCTGGTAAAAACCACCCTGCCATAAACCTGCCAACCCTGCACAGTACATACACGACACAGTACATACAAGACAATGGCATCTGCAACCAGCACTGTATAAATAATGGTCACTAACATTGATAACTTTGTTATATGCAAAAATACTAAATTATGTGAAAATATCAATATGTTAAACAAATTGTTATGTCCACTGTTTTTTACTGATACAAAAATACCTTACATAAGGTATTTCATCACTTGTAGGTGTGGTCGTTATAAAGTTTACCAAGACAGCTAGAGGCAATATTGTATATCTTCACCTAACAGTACGACATCAAACTTACCTTCATCTTCCTAAGTTTTGACTTGTTGTCATAGCACCACAACAGACATGTAGACGTCTCTCGCTTGGCAAGTGATTCTTCTACGTCTTTGGAAACGAGAAACAACTCAATGTTTGTGAGATCCTACAAACATGACAAATGTGTATGTACAAGAACTGGAAATATTTATTTGTCCCAAAGACACAACAAAACAAAATAATTAATGCGGAAAACCATACAATATAAAAATTTTACGTCAACAGAAAAACAAACTAGTTCTTAATTTCTATGATTCTTTAAATGTTACAAACACTGCCATATTACCCATGCAATATTACTGCACCACCACTACAATGTTAGTAATGTGATTGTAGCATTGCAATTTAAAATTTAAACAATAATTTGTTTATAATGATTTTTAAAATAATGTTCTGTTGCTGTTGGATTGTCAACAAAATATGCCCAGTTATGGAATTAGCTCCTGTTGAAGGCACCAACGTGTCGGAAAACTTTCATTTATGGATGCAACATGTTATTATGCACCAACCTGTATATGTGTGCGTGCATGTGTATGTGCATGTGTATGTGCATATGTGTATGTATGTGTGTATGTGTGTGTGCATGTGTGCATGTATGTGCTAACATCAATCTGTTGTTGACATTAACCTGTGTGTGTGTGCACGTGAGCATGCGTGCATGTTTATGATGCCACAGACCTGTATGTGTGCGTGTTCAGCCAGCTTGATGGCTGTGTTGTAGTAGCCCGCTCGCAGGAAGTACTCGACCAACATGCGATCTAGCCGCGTCTTCTTCCACTGGACCTTGGCAGCGGGGGCGAGGGTGTCATATGACTTGAGGTGTTCTATGCGTCGCTTACAGGCTTGAGCCGCCTCCATCTCATCAGTGATACTCTCCTCAGCCTGCACAAGTCATTTATAATAATAATAATATGTGGCAATATACAAGGGATGGTCTCAATACAATGATGTATGACACTATATAAAATATACAAGGGATGGTCTCAATACAATGATGTATGACACTATATAAAATATACAAGGGATGATCTCAATACAATGAGATATGACCCTATATAAAATTGGTTTTGTTGAGAGAAGCATTACAAGTGACCTCGCTAACATCTGGAAAGACGATGACGTAAGTATAAGATTAAAGAAGAGATATATGTACTCTCTTGTCCAGAGCATTGCTCAGTAGAGTCCTGGACACTCAGGGAACAGGATGCGAAACGTACACCCACACGCACCCACACGCACCCACACACACGCACCCACACACACGCACCCACACGCACCCACACACACGCACACACACGCACCCACACACACGCACCCACACGCACCCACACGCACCCACACACACGCACCCACACGCACCCACACACACGCACCCACACGCACCCACACGCACCCACACACACGCACCCACACGCACCCACACACACGCACCCACACGCACCCACACGCACCCACACACACGCACCCACACGCACCCACACACACGCACCCACACGCACCCACACACACGCACCCACACGCACCCACACACACACCCACACACACGCACCCACACGCACGCACCCACACACACGCACCCACACGCACCCACACACACGCACCCACACACACGCACCCACACGCACCCACACACACGCACCCACACACACGCACCCACACGCACCCACACGCACCCACACACACCCACACGCACCCACACGCACACACACGCACCCACACACACGCACCCACACGCACCCACACACACCCACACGCACCCACACACACGCACCCACACGCACCCACACACACGCACCCACACGCACCCACACGCACCCACACACACGCACCCACACACACGCACCCACACGCACGCACCCACACACACGCACACACACGCACCCACACACACGCACCCACACACACGCACCCACACGCACCCACACACACGCACCCACACACACGCACCCACACACACGCACCCACACGCACGCACCCACACGCACCCACACACACGCACCCACACACACGCACCCACACACACGCACCCACACGCACCCACACACACGCACCCACACACACGCACCCACACACACGCACGCACCCACACACACGCACCCACACGCACCCACACACACGCACCCACACACACGCACCCACACGCACCCACACACACCCACACACACCCACACGCACCCACACACACGCACACACACGCACCCACACACACGCACCCACACGCACCCACCCACACGCACGCACCCACACGCACCCACACACACGCACCCACACACACGCACCCACACACACGCACCCACACACACGCACCCACACACGCACCCACACACACGCACCCACACACGCACCCACACACACGCACCCACACGCACCCACACACACGCACACACACGCACCCACACACACGCACCCACACACACGCACACGCACACACACGCACCCACACACACGCACCCACACGCACCCACACACACGCACCCACACACACGCACCCACACACACGCACACACACGCACCCACACACACGCACCCACACGCACCCACACACACGCACCCACACACACGCACCCACACGCACCCACACACACGCACCCACACACACGCACCCACACGCACCCACACACACGCACCCACACGCACCCACACACACGCACACACACACACGCACCCACACACACGCACACACACACACACACACACACCCACACACACGCACCCACACACACGCACCCACACGCACCCACACACACGCACCCACACGCACCCACACACACGCACACGCACCCACACGCACCCACACACACGCACCCACACACACGCACCCACACACACGCACCCACACACACGCACCCACACGCACCCACACACACGCACACACACGCACCCACACACACGCACCCACACGCACGCACCCACACACACGCACACACACTTGAGATGTGGGTATAGTGCAGAATGCAGAATTGGTTTAAATGAGTAATATGACCACATTCATTTTGTGACAGCAATGGCATAACACATGTTATCTACAAGTTCTACAAATCTTGCAACGTGGTGAAGAACTGATAATATGTGGCACTGTTCTTGCAAGTTTTATTCAGTGCCACAAGCTGTTGTGATCTCTCCTGGAAACAGTGTGAAGCTGCCTACTGAACTCTGTAATGCACACTACTGCCTTAACAAGATTAACGAAGACTGTCATCCAAAGCAAAGACCCAGGCAGCAAGTGGACAGGGAAGCCACTGGCTTACTGAGAGTCCAACGATTATTTATCTGTGTGTTTTTAAACATATTCCCGCACTAGCATTAACCCACGGCCTTCGTTGATGGACTGACATCATCACAGGTGTATCACATGACCAGGGTCAAGTGACATAAGCTGGAGACGGACTGGAGAGCTCCTCACCGGACTGGAGAGCTCCTCACTGGACTGGAGAGCTCCTCACCGGACTGGAGAGCTCCTCACCGGAATGGAGAGCTCCTCACTGGACTGGAGAGCTCCTCACCGGACTGGAGAGCTCCTCACCGGACTGGAGAGCTCCTCACTGGACTGGAGAGCTCCTCACCAATGTCTCAATTCAGCACAGATGTTTATTGTTTTTTTTATTGTCCTCCTAAGTCAGTTCTCCTCATGTCTAGTATTCTTACTTCATTTACAGTTCTCCTCATGTCTAGTATTCTTACTTCATTTACAGTTCTCCTCATGTCTAGTATTCTTACTTCATTTACAGTTCTCCTCATGTCTAGTATTCTTACTTCATTTACAGTTCTCCTCATGTCTAGTATTCTTACTTCATTTACAGTTTTCCTCATATCTAGTATTTTTACTTCATTTACAGTTCTCCTCATGTCTAGTATTCTTACTTCATTTACAGAACACTGGTGCCCTGTGTCCTGTTTGTGTTCACTGGTGGCCTGTGTTCTGTTTGTGATCACTGGTGGCCTGTGTTCTGTTTGTGATCACTGGTGGCCTGTGTTCTGTTTGTGTTCACTGGTGGCCTGTGTTCTGTTTGTGTCACTGGTGGCTTGTGTCCTGTTTGTGTTCACTGGTGGCCTGTGTTCTGTTTGTGTTCACTGGCGGCTTGTGTCCTGTTTGTGTTCACTGGTGGCCTGTGTTTTGTTTGTGATCACTGGTGGCTTATGTCCTGTTTGTGTTCACTGGTGGCTTGTGTCCTGTTTGTGTTCACTGGTGGCCTGTGTTCTGTTTGTGATCACTGGTGGCTGAGAGAGAGGCTGGCAGCAAGGTGTTCTTTGAGTCTTGTACCTAGTGTTCTTCTTTATAGTTTCTTGAGAGGTAATTACCATGTCAAATATCACATTTAAAAAAATGGCATGTGAGTCCATTGAAGGGTTATGAAAAGTAGTAGATTGAAGGGTGAAACTTGGTCACTGGTCTGCTCTCAAGACCTGTATTTGTTGTAACAACTGAAGCTACGGGGGTGGGTGGGTGGGGGGTTGGGGTGCTTGTCCACATGTATTCATTGCACATGTGCTTTTAGACTTATACTGCCCCCCCCACCGGGTATGTTGTAATCCTGGCCTGCCTGATTTATGATCCTTGATCCATGACCATTACTCTGTAAAACATGTGCTATGGACCAGTGATAAAACAAGGAGCAGTAGACATGAATGGACAGACATGTCAAATGTCATTTCTTTGTGGACAAACAGAAAGATACAATCAGAGTAGGAATGTGTGTGGGATGGGTATGGAATGTCTGTATCAATAAATGCAGTGACACAGACCATGCAGGAGTGGCCACAGACCATACAGGAGTGGCCACAGACCATACAGGAGAGGCCACAGACCATACAGGAGTGACCACAGACCATACAGAAGTGGCCACGGACCATACAGGAGAGGCCACGGACCATACAGGAGTGGCCACCGACCATACAGGAGTGGCCACGGACCATACAGGAGTGACCACAGACCAAACACTAAGATTCTTATAAGCTCATTAGTGCGATTTCATTCTTTAAAATTTATTTCACTCCTTAGCTATGATCAAAATAGAAAATGGCTATTTTTTACTAAGAATAAATAATAAAAAACACTCTTAAAAATGCTCATTATTAACGACGAGGTTTGACCACTCTTAAAAGCAAAACATATTCATCATAAACAGTCAGATTTACCTAACTGTGTATTATCTTGACTCCAGTTTTATGCAATTCAATTCAATTCAACTTTATTCTCAAAAACCTTATTAGGCTACAGAGAATTACAATGTTGCCTACTGTTACAATGTTGCCTACTGTTACAATGTGAGACAGCTATAAGTGTATGTAATCCAGGCTTCAATAATACTTATAAATTACATTGGTAAATGGTTTTACCAAAATACAAAACACAAAAGTATCACAGGAAAATCAACTTACAACTTAAAACTATTTTAAATCTCCTGTACGAATTTACATAATCTAATTAGCTTTGCATGGCTTGTCAAATTGAACAACTGAACCATTTTTAAAGTGTTTGGCTTCAAAAAATAATATCTAGAAATAAACTTAATTCTAGCTTCTTGAAGAAAAGTACATTTAAACAAATAATGAAACTCATCCCCATTATCATTACAATCACACAGAGAACAAAATCTCTCTTGCCTTAGTTGCCTATCAATTCCACTATACCTGCCCTGCTGGATCAGCAACCAATTATTACAAGTACAAAATTTACACAGACGTCTAGATAGATTTGGTGGTAAAACTAGCAAATATTTCTCCATTTTAAAATCATATTTAATTATTCTGTAGGTTGTACACCCATCACTATTGCAAATATTACTACCCCACTGCTGATGATACTGGTCAGTAAGTTCTAATTTGACAACTGCTTTAAACGATTTAAGATTCACTATTTCTTGATTCAGCCACAAGTTAGATAGACCAATGATATTTAAAATGTATTTAACATGAGTAATCCAGGGGGATTCAAAGATATTTTTAACAGATAATTAATATAATAATGTATACATAATGCAAGACAGTTTAGATTCCTTTCCCGTCAATAGTTTCCCAAAAAAATTCAACAATATACTGTTTATTTTAATATTTAATGGAAACTGCCCAAGTTCTCCATTGACCATGGAAGTAAACCATTGTTTACCCCAAGTAAAAAATTTTTTCATTTCCTATGTAGCTTTTCAATTAACATAATATTTTCATATCCCCATACTTCACATCCATATAACAATATTGGGCATGTAAGGGAATCAAATAGTTCTAACTGGATATCAACAGGACGTTTTAGCTTCCTAGCTTTAGAAATTAAACATAACATTGCTTGGTTTGCCTGTTCATGTAAATGTCTGATTGCTTTAGAAAATCTACCATTATAGTTAAAATTAATTCCTAGATAGTTATACTTATCTACAATGGCAAGCTTATTTGGTTGATTTAAATTTTGCCAATTTTCTAATCTTACCACTTGAGAATACTAACACCTTAGTTTTGGCAGTACTAACAAGCAGTTTCCAAGTTTTGCAATAGTTAAATAGAGCATCAAGTGCAGATTGTAACTGAGTAGGTGACTCTGCTAATACAATGTATCATCAGCATACAGCAACACAAAAAGCTTTAGATTCACAACAATGTCCTCTTTTTCAAAACAATTTTCCATCAGACTAGAAATGTAGGTTAACCCCTCATATGCTAACCCCCCATATGTTAACCCCCATATGCATTTGACAGATGTGTTTCGCGATCATTCAAAAATAATGCAAACATTAGTGGTGACAAATTTTCGCCTTGTCAAACTCTAATATTGCATGGGAAGAAAGGTGACAAATGTTTTGTAAATGTATTCATAATACATGATTTAGCTTCATTATATAAGTTAAATATCACAGTGAAAATGTTTCCATCAGTATTATTTGATAGTAATTTCAACCATAGGAATGTTCTGTTTACAGTATCAAAAGCTTTTCTGTAGTCTACAAAGGCACAGTATAAGCGCTTCCTTTTATTTAAATATAAATCAATTAAATTTTTCAAGACAAATACGTGATCCATTGTCGAATAATCATGCCAAAATCCAGTTTGTTCCTCCCCCATTATTCCCAATTCATCAATATATTCAGTTAACCTATTATTCAAAACAGAGGTGAATAATTTACAAAAACAACTGAGCAGTGTGATCCCTCTGTAGTTGTCTGGTCAGTTACAGGACCCTTATTTTTATAAATGGGCAAAATAATACCCATGGCCCAATCTTTAGGAATATGGCCTGATTTTAATGACATTAAACAATTTAACATACATAGAGATCATACAATCCTCAGAATGTTTTAGGAACTCGTTTAAAATTAGGTCCACATGCTTTAGTGTTTTTTAACTTATGTATACCATTTCTTACTTCCTCAGCTGAAAACATACTATTTAAAAAGAATTATTATTATTGTTTGCAAAATGTTCATAATCACAGACATTCTGATCCTCCTCCTCACTAAAAATTAACTTCTTAAAGTGTTAAAAAAAAGTGTTGGTATTAACTGCAGAAATCTTGTTTTTCACAGCCAAATAGGTTTTCAAAATGTGAGTGATGAATAGTTGCGAATTATGGTTTATGTTGACAGCAAGTATTTTATAGCACTTATGTTGTGCATGTTTTAAAGCACCGCGAAGGTCAAGGTTGTTTGCAAAATGCTTGTTACTCAATATTATTGTGAAGCCAGTTTAAGCTGTATCTTACTAAACTACCCCTAACCTTCATATTGGGCAGTGCAACAACACTGATTTATTCTGCTCCACTGACCTTTCGCTTCAGTATCGTTAGTTTCTCCACCATTCCGTCCAGCACTGTCGCCACATCCTGGATCATAGTTGAGTTGTCCTCCAGACATTTCTCGAGGTCTGCGGTGGAGACTTGGACACGTGACACTTCCCGGTCCACTACCTTCTGGGCCGTCCGGAATCGCTTGTTCAGGATTTCATATGGCACCTGCAATTAATAAATTAAATTAGACATTTATAATGCCCTGTTTAACTGGCATATATCTAGGTATAAACTGGCATGTATCCAGGCTAAATGATGCTAACAGTGTCAAAATAAGTAAAATAAGTTTTAAAAAGTTAACTATGCTAAATAACAAACTAAAAGCCCATTGACAAGAATTGGTGTTGTTTGCAATGTTATAAAGACATGTCCTTAAAACCATCTAGAAAGCGGCGATGGAGCTCGCTTCTGTGACAGCTGCAGGCATGGCACTGCACAGCCTGTCCTACCACAGAGAAGGAGCTCGCTTCTCTGACAGGGCACTGCAGTCTGTCCAGCCACAGAGGAGGAGCTCGCTTCTCTGACAGCTGCAGTCAGGGCACTGCACAGCCTGTCCAGCCACAGAGAAGGAGCTCGCTTCTCTGACAGCTGCAGGCAGGGCACTGCACAGACTGTCCAGCCACAGAGAAGGAGCTCGCTTCTGTGACAGCTGCAGGCAGGGCACTGCACAGACTGTCCAGCCACAGAGAAGGAGCTCGCTTCTGTGACAGCTGCAGGCAGGGCACTGCACAGACTGTCCCGCCACAGAGGAGCTCGCTTCTCTGACGGCAACAGGCAGGGCACTGCACAGCCTGTTCAGCCACAGAAAAGAAGCTCCCTTCTCGGACAGCAGCAGGCAGGGCACTGCACAGCCTGTCCAGCCACAGAGAAGGAGCAGCAACCATACCGCTGAAGGTGGTGTCACAGGACAGTCAACAAACACTGGTCGGCAGGTCTCAATGATTGGGTGGTTTTACGGTGTACATACAGATTATTAGTGACAGAATCGTACTTGTGCGAATCATTTTTTTTCAGTACTTCCTGTTAACCTGTTTGAATAATTGTACTACATATGTAGTAGGCATGTAGTGAGAGTGAACTTACACTAAGTATCTTCCTATATTGTTAGTCTAAAGTCCTGCACTTGCCTTCCCCTCCATGCCTCCCTCTCGTGAGTATAAAGTTCACCACTTACCTCCCCCTCCCTTTTGTAAGTATAAAGTTCGCCATTTATCTCTCCTCCATGCCTCCCTCTCGTGAGTATAAAATTCACCATTTACGTCTCCTTCCTGCCTCCCTCTCGTGAGTATAAAGTTCACTATTTACCTCCTTATCTACCCCTCCCTGCTGTGCAACAGTGGAACCATGGAGACCAAAGGCACGGGAATTTGAAGCACTTACATGCAGAACAACCATACACACACAATGGAGACCACTGTCCCTCGCATGGAAGAAAACTGAGTGGTATGAAATAGAATGTTTACACAAAAAAAACTATTTCACATGCCAAATCTGAACAAAAAGTAATTAATGTAGGCCTACTGATGTACATGTATACAGTGATGTATATAGGAATGGACATGTATACTGTGATGTATATTGGAATGTACATGTTTACTGTGATTAATATAGGAATGTACATGTATACTGTGATGTATATTTAACAAGATTTTAACAAGATTTGCCATCCAAGCCAAAGGCCCAGATGGCAAGTGGACAAGGAAGCCATTGGCTTATCGAGAGTCCAACAATGTTCACCTACTTATAACCCGCCCTCCTGATATATGTGTCAACCTTGTTTTTAAACATATTCACGCTGCTAGCAGTTACACAATCTGTAGACAATTTGTTCCATTCATTTATTGTCCTCTGTGAGAACGAGTGCTTCCTGATGTCCAATCTACATTGATCCTTTACTAATTTTACCTCATGTCCTCTAGTTCTGCTATCCTTCTTGAGTGAGAAAAACATATTTCTATCAATATTTTCATACCCATTCAATATCTTAAAAACTTCAATCTGATCTCCTCTTAACCTCCTTGTCTCTAGAGTTGTTAAACCACATTCTTTCAGGCGTTCTTCATAACTAAGGTCTCTAAGTTCTGGAATCATTTTAGTTGCTCTCCTTTGTATACGTTCAAGCGTATCTATATCCTTCTTACGATATGGTCTCCATGCTTGTATACAGTATTCTAAATGAGGTCTAACTATTGCTTTATAAAGAGGTATAATTAACTTTTTTCCCTTGTATGTTATGTTTCTTCTAATCAATCCAAGAATTTGATTACCCTTTGAAGCTGCAATACCACATATTGGAATGTACATGTTTACTGTGATGTATATAGGAATGGACATGTATACTGTGATGTATATTGGAATGTACATGTTTACTGTGATGTATATAGGAATGTACATGTATACTGTGATGTATATTGGAATGTACATGTTTACTGTAGTGTATATTGGAATGTACATGTTTACTGTAGTGTATATAGGTATGTACATGAATAATGTGATGTATATTGTAATGCACACACTGGTGTGGCAGTCAGCCATGACACATTTTTTTAAATTACCAAGAAAATACTCAAATGCCAAATCACCCTAAAAAAACCATGAAAAAAATCAGAAAACACAAATATTATTCTGGTAGGCCTCATTATTTGTCAAGTAAAATATGTTTTGTCTGCCTGTCTGCCTAACCTTGTTGGTTGAGCATCTCTGGGTGGCTGCACTGTCAATACACAATGTAGTTTAACAACACTACACTAACCAGATAATGTGTCTAACTCCAACACACAAGTTCCCAGCAAGGCACAATACACCCCCCCCCCCCGATGCCTGTCAAAGAATCTGGCACAAAAAGATTGTGGTTGAGTTAATTTAAACCACTACAATTGTTGTTCTTTACACATTGACAGCGCAGACTGGTGCCCACTCCACAGTCTACCATGTGGCGCCACTATTACACAAACACACATAATGGGTGGAGCGCCTCTAGGGCACGATCCGAGAACTAGATAACAGACAACGAAGCGTTAACATCCTCCGCCACTGTCCATGGCTCTCTTTCCATTTATGTTCTGCCAAGCGCCGTTGTAATACAGTGTGTACACATTGCCACCATTTATCTGCCAAGCACCGTTGTAATACAGTGTGTACACATTGCCACCATTTATCAGTCAAGCGCCGTTGTAATACAGTGTGTACACATTGCCACCATTTATCTGCCAAGTGCCGTTGTAATACAGTGTGTACACATTGCCACCATTTATCTGCCAAGCACCGTTGTAATACAGTGTGTACACATTGCCACCATTTATCAGTCAAGCACCGTTGTAATACAGTGTGTACACATTGCCACCATTTATCTGCCAAGCACCGTTGTAATACAGTGTGTACACATTGCCACCATTTATCTGCCAAGCACCGTTGTAATACAGTATGTACACATTGCCACCATTCATCTGCCAAGCACCGTTGTAATACAGTGTGTACACGTTGCCACCATTTATCTGCCAAGCGCCGTTGTAATACAGTGTGTACACATTGCCACCATTTATCTGCCAAGCACCGTTGTAATACAGTGTGTACACATTGCCACCATTTATCTGCCAAGCACCGTTGTAATACAGTGCGTACACATTGCCACCATTTATCTGCCAAGCGCCGTTGTAATACAGTATGTACACATTGCCACCATTTATCTGCCAAGCACCGTTGTAATACAGTGTGTACACATTGCCACCATTTATCAGTCAAGCGCCGTTGTAATACAGTGTGTACACATTGCCACCATTTACCTGCCAAGCGCCGTTGTAATACAGTGTGTACACATTGCCACCATTTATCTGACATTCGTGATGTGGGCGTATGTTTAACAAGATTTGGCATCCAAGCCAAAGGCCCAGATGGCAAGTGGACAAGGAAGCCATTGGCTTATCGAGAGTCCAACAATGTTCACCTACTTATAACCCGCCCTCCTGATATATGTGTCAACCTTGTTTTTAAACATATTCACGCTGCTAGCAGTTACACAATCTGTAGACAATTTGTTCCATTCATTTATTGTCCTCTGTGAGAACGAGTGCTTCCTGATGTCCAATCTACATTGATCCTTTACTAATTTTACCTCATGTCCTCTAGTTCTGCTATCCTTCTTGAGTGAGAAAAACATATTTCTATCAATGTTTTCATACCCATTCAATATCTTAAAAACTTCAATCTGATCTCCTCTTAACCTCGTTGTCTCTAGAGTTGTTAAACCACATTCTTTCAGGCGTTCTTCATAACTAAGGTCTTTAAGTTCTGGAATCATTTTAGTTGCTCTCCTTTGTATGCGTTCAAGCGTATCTATATCCTTCTTACGATATGGTCTCCATGCTTGTATACAGTATTCTAAATGAGGTCTAACTATTGCTTTATAGAGAGGTATAATTAACTTTTTTCCCTTGTATGTTATGTTTCTTCTAATCAATCCAAGAATTTGATTACCCTTTGAAGCTGCAATACCACACTGCTCTGAAACTTTCATATCAGCGCTTATTGTAACTCCTAAGTCCTTTTCTTTTACAGTAGTACCCAGAACAGTATCTCCCATTTTATAGTTTACATTCAAGTTCCCATGTCCTGTATGTAGGCATTTACATTTCCCAAAATTGAACAGCATCTGCCATTTCTCAGACCATTTCACTAATCTGTCTAGATCGTTTTGTAAATGTTGTTTATCACCATCAGTATTAACCTTTCTAAACAGTTTTGTGTCATCCGCAAATTTCAGTACGTTACTTGTTATACTGTCATCCAAGTCATTGATATAAATTAAGAATAATATAGGTCATAATATTGATCCTTGAGGTACCCCACTCAAAACCGATTTCCAATTTGAAACTTCTCCATCTACTACAACTCGTTGTCTTCTGTCAGTCAGCCATTGTTCTATCCAGTCAGTTATGCTATCCCCGATACCATGGGCTTTTAATTTAAGTAGCAATCTTTGATGTGGCACTTTGTCAAAAGCTTTCTGAAAATCTAAGTAGATAATATCTACTGGCGATCCCTCGTCTATCCACTTAGTGATTTCTTCCAAAAAACATAACACATTTGTTAAGCATGACCTCGCTTTAAGGAATCCATGTTGAGATGAATTTAATAATTTATGCTTAACGAGGAAGTCCACCATATGGTCTTTAATTAACCTTTCTAATAATTTACAAATCACTGACGTTAAACTCACTGGTCTGTAATTCTCTGACTTATTTCTCGAACCCTTTTTAAATAATGGTATGATGTTTGCTTCTTTCCATTCAAACGGAACAACTCCCTCTTTTAATGACAAGTTGAATACTCTTGCAAGTGGTATACTGATTTGATCTACTGTTTCCATTAGTAATTTTGGAGGAATCCCATCCACTCCCGGTGATTTGTTATCCTTCATTGCCTTTATTTTCCTAGCTACCAATTCTGGAGTTACAACTAACGGTCCTAAATAGTCAGATTTAGTCCCCTGAAATTTAGCATCAGCAACTGGTAATGAACTAATATCTTCTTTTGTAAACACTGAACTGAAGTAACCATTTAGGTCTTCCGCCATTAAAAACCCCTGTGATATTATATTTCCAGCACTGTCTTCTAGAGGTCCAACCTTGTCTTGTACGTTTTGTTTACTCCTGACATATGCATAAAAACTCTTGCTGTCAGTTTTTATGTTACATGCCAGTTTTTGCTCATAGCTTCTTTTAGATTGTCTGATTTCAGTTGTAGCTGCATTAAGTGCCTCTTTGTATTTTGCATAGTCTTCTTCCTTTCTGGTACGCCTATAAACCCTCCACATAGTTTGTTTTAGCATTATTTTTCTAATTGCCTCTTTTGACACTTGTTTCTTTCTACACCGTTTTCCTTGTTTTCGGAAGGGAACAAATTTATCAATGATACTCTCAATTTCATATTTTAGAATATTCCAACATTCAATTGCAGTCTTATTCATCAGCATGCAGTGTTTAGAAGTGAAGTTACTTCACCTTTCACCTAAACATCTTTGACCTAGATATGTGATGTTAAGGTAGTGGTAATTATGCAGTGCTTAGAAGTGAAGTTACTTCACCCTTCACCTAAACATCTTTGACCTAGATATGTGATGTTAAGGTAGTGGTAATCATGCAGTGTTTAGAAGTGAAGTTCATTGGCAATATTTAAATTTGCACTCTTCATTCAAAACATAAACAGGTGTTTTATTTGTAACTGTATTTGACCAATCTGATAGATTTGTAGCTGTATTTGACCAATCTGATAGATTTGTAGCTGTATTTGACCAATCTGATAGATTTGTAACTGTATTTGACCAATCTGATAGATTTGTAGCTGTATTTGACCAATCTGATAGATTTGTAGCTGTATTTGACCAATCTGATAGATTTGTAGCTGTATTTGACCAATCTGATAGATTTGTAGCTGTATTTGACCAATCTGATAGATTTGTAGCTGTATTTGACCAATCTGATAGATTTGTAGCTGTATTTGACCAATCTGATAGATTTGTAGCTGTATTTGACCAATCTGATAGATTTGTAGCTGTATTTGACCAATCTGATATAGGGTTACTATGAGCCCATGCCACATGTGTAGGGTTACTATGAGCCCATGTCACATGTGTAGGGTTACTATGAGCCCATCTGTAGGGTTACTATGAGCCCATGCCCCATTTGTAGTGATACTATAAGCCCATGACTCATATGTAGGGTTACTATGAGCCCATGCCTCATGTAGGATTACTATGAGCCCATGCCTCATGTAGGATTACTATAAGCCCATGACTCATATGTAGGGTTACTATGAGCCCATGCCTCATGTGTAGGGTTACTATGAGACCATGCCTCATATGTAGGGTTACTATGAGCCCATACCTCATATGTAGTGTTACTACAGGCCCCAGTTAGCCTCACACACACAACATAGTCAATTCCGTGCCATACATGTTTGTTTTAAAGAATGGTTGAGGTGACTAAGGATAGTGAATGGAAGTTTTATATTTTAGCAGTTCTCAAAAGGTCATTCCATAAATGACATGTTTAGAAGATATTCAGATGAGTAATAATCATACGCTGAGCATTTGCAATGTACACTGTCATTTATTTGGTCGTGACTACTAACACCCATGGGGAGCGGTGGTCTAATGGTTAGAGAGGACGGTGGTTCGATTCTACCTCCGTTTCAAAGTTTGGACAACTTTAATGGTTAGAGAGGACGGTGGTTCGATTCTACCTCCGTTTCAAAGTTTGGACAACTTTAATGGTTAGAGAGGACGGTGGTTCGATTCTACCTCCACTGTTTCGAAGTTTGGACAACTTTAATGGTTAGAGAGGACGGTGGTTCGATTCTACCTCCACTGTTTCGAAGTTTGGACAACTTTAATGGTTAGAGAGGACGGTGGTTCGATTCTACCTCCACTGTTTCGAAGTTTGGACAACTTTAATGGTTAGAGAGAACGGTGGTTCGATTCTACCTCCACTGTTTCGAAGTTTGGACAACTTTAATGGTTAGAGAGGACGGTGGTTCGATTCTACCCCCTATTTCGAAGTTTGGACAACTTTAGTTCACCCCATTTTGTTTATGTCTTTCAGAAGAGATAGTAAAAACTGTTGGTCCAAACTCATGCATTAGCTCAAGATTGGGCTGTTTAGAATATAATTACTTGAGACTTGAGACCCACGATGTCCTCACTAAACCATCATATTATGGTAAGAATGTAACACTTGTTTCTAGCCTATGTGTTTGACAAACAGTTAACATTAAGGTGCTTAACTTCAACTGAAGTTGATTCATAATCATAGTTTCCATCTTTATTGTGTGTCATGACCAGATGGGTTAATTATATTTCACAATATTGTCTCACACTGTTCAAATTTTACATCATGTGGCATACTGCATTATTAATACAAAGTGAAAATGGTAGTTATGTAGCATTTAATCTGAAATAATGTGTTCATGCATGTTTGGTCGTAACTGGACATCACTGTTACTGTTATGTTGTCATATCTTGAATGATTAGCACGCCAGAAGGGCCACAATATTGGTGTTTACAGCATACAGTTATAATTTTCATTCTGACTATTTCTGACTATTTGCATTTTGTTGCAATGACGCCACAATGTTTTAAAGCCTCCTTCAACAACAGGTGCCATTTTCTGCTGACTGCTTGTCATGAATATTCATTACCGTCGTCGTCAACGATGTTGCACTGGCGACCCGCATATTTTGTTCATTTCATATTGTGCGTTTACCTGTGATCCATTCGTGTGTAATAAAATGACACCGCCGATTCTTATAACATTAGAATGATTCTTGCACTTAAAAGGGGACACTTTAATTAAAAGTTGTTTACCACACACGATAAAATATGCTGTATCATAAATGTTACTTACAGTGCGCATAAAATGTTTAGTTTACGGCTTTCGAAAATTTGCATATGCGATGGCAGACGAGGTTACACACATATGGTCAAACTTCAAAGACTTGTGTTCGTAAAATTATGAGCACTACGGCTCATTCTAGGTTGTAGTTATGTTAGATATTATACTATTATTAGAATTGTGTTTGCAAAACTATCATTAAAATAATATTATGGTACATCTTTTATGATGCAGAGAGACTGGCTAATCGCATCACATTCTCAACATATTTCTATAGCCAACACTGCGGAAATTATCGGGTGTAAAAAATAAATATAGCAAGCACACATGAAATTTTATCACGTATGTATTTATTGTTTAGAGCACCACAACAACGTATTACGTACGTATATATGTTAAAGACATATATTTAAATGATTAATTACAATTGGTATATACAAAATGGCGACCTTTTGAGAATTGCTCATTCGCTTCTTGAAAACATTTTGGGTTTTTATTTCTGTGAATTTTGTTGGGATTAAATTCCATATTTGGATAATTAACGAAAAAATTAATAGAGCACAGAACAGGTACCACATTTATGCAGCACATCATAAGCCCTAAAAAATGTCCACAATCTAGAATAAACAACACATTAATATTATGTAAAATAAATACTATACATTGATGCATACGATTATACAATACACTAATTACTGAAATTGGTTCCACCTAACAATGGCCTAGTCAAGGGCCAGGGTACAGGCAACAGTTAGCTCTGTCTCTGACCCCCCTTAGCTCGGTTATTGTTGCAGAGTCAGAGGAATGTGACTGAACTTGTAATCTGAAAAAAATATTCTCAACGTTCTTTTAGAGCCAAATGTATCCTTAACACAGCTAATAGCAATGAAGTTGGTCTTTCTGGATGTGTAGATGTTTAAATGTTTCTTGTTTGAAGTTGTTGATATTTGATATGTTAGCAATGATTAATGGTAGTTTATTCCAGTTGCATACCATTTGTGGTACTTATGGCAGTCTTTGTTAAAGAAGGCTAGTTGATATGCTAGATTGTGAAGATTTCTGGATTGGTGCTTAACCACGTGAAGAACTTTTCTGCGGGAATGGCAGTCTGGCCATGGTGGATTTTACGGAACATGGAGAGTCTGGCCACCTTCCTGGCCAAGTCCCTGTGCGTAGGGGTCCCAGACTGTCGGGTTGTATGTGATTTCTACACCTAAGTATCAGTGTCATTGAGTGCGATGTTGTTTCTTGTAATATTTAACAAGATTTAACAAGATTTAAGAAGATTTAACAAGATTTAACAAGATTTAACAAGATTTAGCAAGATTTAACAAGATTGCCATCTCGAACAACAAGTTTCAGATGGCAAGTGGACAAGGAAGCCATTGGCTTATCGAGAGTCCAACAATTTTCTCATCTATGTGTAGCCCGCCCTTATCAGATATCTGTAGATTCTATTTTTAAACATATTCACACTACTAGCATTAACACAATCATTTGGCAGTTTGTTCCATTCATTTATCACCCTCTGTGAGAAAGAGTACTTTCTCATGTCCAACCTACACTGTTCCTTAACTAATGCTGCTTTGTGTCCTCTGGTTCTACTGCCTTCTATAAGTTTGAAGAACATATCCCTATCAACATCCTCATAACCATTCACTATTTTAAAAACTTCTATTTGGTCTCCTGTTAGTCTCCTGGTCTCTAGTGTTGTCAAACCACATTGTAATAAGTGACTTTCGTAACTAAGGTCTCTCAATTCTGGAGTCATTTTAGTTGCTCTTTGTTGTATTCTTTCTAGCTTGTCTGTCTTTTTTACGATATGGCCTCCATTTTTTAATACAATATTCCAAATGTGGTCTAACTATTGCTTTGTACAGGGGTACAATTAGATGTTTCTCCTTATACATAATAGTTCTCCTAATTAGCCCTAGAATTTTATTTCCTTTCGAAGTAGCAATCCCACATTGCTCTGAAACTTTCATGTCAGCACTAAATGTTACTCCTAAATCCTTTTCTTGTGTGGTTCTACCTAGTACAGCATCCCCCATTTTATATTCCTCGTCCATATTTCCATGTCCTATGTGTATACGTTTACACTTCCCAAAATTGAGTTGCCTAACATGTATTTGAATTTTTTGGGTGACCTAGCATGTGACAGATGTAATAAAAGCATGAAGAAGTATTAAATCTCATCTGCCATATATCCTGCCATTTGGACAGGGTGTTGAGATCTGGGTATACTGAGATCTGACTGAAGTTGCTGGAAATCTGGTGTGTTTCTAATTGAGGTACACATGACATAATCATCACAAAACTGTCTGACAATGGAGTTGATGTTATTTGGCAAATCATTAACATACATAAGAAAAACACTGTTCTCTGTGGCACCCCTGACTTGACGTGGATCCACTCGTTTCCGAATTCTCTACAAGTACTACTCAGTACTCTTAATTGGTAACCCTCTAATCATTGCCCTGCGACGGACAAGTAAGACAAAGTTAAATGGGTACATTTTACCCCGAATAGATGGATGGTATGATACGCGCTAGCCGAACCTCTGGATCTGTTCCCATATCTCATGTCGATCAAGCCGAAGCTGGGCGTGTCTAAAGTAACTTTGATGGTTTGAAAGGAAAGACCGTGCTTGGCCAATTCATATCATTAGGCGAATGGCTTTTGCAAAAGTAAAATACTACTCGCTACTATTACTGGAATAATATTTTATACACATAATGTTTTCACGGTTGGGTCGGTGTATAACATAAATAAAAACCAACAATCCATCAAAAATTGGACTTATGTACCTTCAACGTTGGATGCTCTAACGCCTTGACATCTGCCATCGTTGTTGTCGTTTTGGTCTACGGTTGGCTCACGGGAAAGCAAAATAAACTTTAACGAATCGTTTATTTCGTTGTAATAACTTTCTAATGCTAGTTTATCCAATTTATTGACGAAATAATGAGCCAATACAAATATATTTCTGTTTAACAACTCTTGTAAGACGTGTTTGTAGCGAGAGCCCGCGAGACCAAATACCATTTACAGTGCGAGGTTGTGCGGTGTGTGCCATTCGGTGCGTTTCAAATTCACCTTTATTTATTGGCACGTGGAAATATATTTATATGGTTTCCTGAGAGAAACCAGTTGTTAAGTCGTCTGTATATTTTATTTTTAAAACGTTGGATTAAATTCAAATTAGCAGAAAAGGCTGGTAGACTCGAAGCCGAGGAAGTTTTTGGTAGTGGTAAGCTGCATTGGCCTTTGTTTGAGCCGAGCCTCGGCCCGAAAAGGTAAGTTTATCCTGTTTATCGTGTTGCTCGATTTTATTGCATTCCTTGCATTTTCTTTTGCATATTTAAAAAAACTGTAAAAATTGTATCTGATTGGGAAACAGTGGTTACGCTGTTAAGAAATAATGAATGTTTGGTAAGGCACTATTTGTGATCAGATTCCGGAAGGATCGTTGGCAGATGCGACCCGGCATTTTCTTTGAGATAAATCGGTGTAGGTTCGTGAATGGTAAGTCGTCGGTCGTAAAGGAATGGGTGGCCTAGACTACTTATATTTACGCACGGCTTCAATTCGTTTAGATCTTGCGTTTCTATGTTGACGGAAACACGATGTAAAGCCAGAATAGTGGTTTGTTGACAAATGTCATGTTCACGGACGGCTGCACAGCGCCTATTTGGAGGGATTAATATAGTTCAGGCGAATGTGTTATGAATGCTGGATGGTAAGCGCGAATTGGAACGTGTTCAGTGAGCAATGGTGGTGCGCGCACAAATAACGACCAGCACATGACGAGGGGAGGGGACACAACGATCGTTAATAACAGTGTTCCTGGCACATAGTTGGCGTCCTGTGACTTGCTACGTCTACGAGTTGTGGACCAAAGCGCGACTGGTGTGTGGAAGTACAGTTGAATCGGAGAGGTGAACATGAAATTGTAGTATTTTAGTCCTGACACGTGAACAGCCAGAATTCAAATTGTTTTGATAAACAATTTAACATTGGCCGTTTAATGTAATTATGTTGTTACACTAAAAGTACAACTATTACTGGTGTATAAATATATGGCTAGTTTATTGAAATCAGTGATGCACCACACTGCCAGTAATTTAAGCATGGTTACATATGTTGTGTTAAAACAGCATTTGATTGAACTGTGCTGCATTTTCATTGGTGGATAATCAGCCTTGATAAGTGACAGTTATATCTTTGTAGTCAGATTGAGACGTCAACACCCGCCTGGGGTTTGTATGTCAACTATGTTTAACGTAACTTTTGAGAGAAAAAATAACTCAATAGTCTGATTTCACTAAAAATAAATCACACAATTTTACAAGCATGCCATTGGATGTCAGTGGTTAGTAGATATGTTTTACATGCTTTTTTCAAAGAAAATTACTATTTGTTGTAAGCAGATTGCAATAAAAAAAATTAGTTATTAACACATAAGTTTGTCTTCATAATTATTCTGTGCAACAAAATCAAGTGATTGCAAACTGCCTTTATTTGATTAATCTGACTTTGTGTTTTTTAAAAGGTGTGTTGACCAGGAAAAAACATCACAACTTACAGCTGTAAAAAAATTCTGTATTATTATGTAATTTGATCATTACATAAGTTCTTTGAATTGATAGATGATCCGGTTTCTCCATTATTAATATTAAACATGATTACCTCAAGAAACTTGGTATTCGATCTTAATATTTCGACCGCTTCCCACGGTCTTGCTCCAGCTTGTGACACATGACATTGGTTATGTGACACATTCGTTACTTAACTCTGCTGAAGAAGACCGCAGGATGCGGTAGAAATATACAGAACGAATACCAAGTTTTTCTTGAGGTAATCATGTTTAATATTACATGTTGCCTTGCTGAATCTAAATATTCAAAATGTGCAGCATTGTTGACCAAATTGAAAAAATTATGTCAGTGTCATACTACATCTTGATTTCTAGTGAAAGTAAGAATGAGTTTTTTTATTGTGATGGTTTATTGTGGATTATAATATTAAAGTGTAAATTAAAGTGTTTTAGCTACATATTTATTCCAATGAAGTCAGTTGACACAAATATTATATAAAATTGTAATCTATTATTTTGTGAACTAAGCAATGTTATGTAATCATAATAAGTTAGCTGATTAATTATTAATATATGATTGATTAATTTTTAATGACGCAAATGTTTTGGCAAACTGCATCAAAATTTGGCTAAACAAAGGTTACTCATTTGAGCCAATTTGACGACTAGCATTTTTGTTAAAAAGCATGCAGAATACATGAGCGTTAATGCCCATCATGTAGTGCGGTTCACTGTACTAGACATCAGATATGGGGTCAAATAAAATAAAAAAAAATTCGGTAGTTTGAGGGGGTTAACTTGCACCCTTTCTTGTGTACTTCTGCACCAATCTGTTGGTGACTTTTCCTGATGCTGTGCTGCACTGCATATTTTCTGGAGCATCTCGGCAATCTCTATGCCTGCTTTCAAAGCTTCAGCCATTATGTGATCAGCACCTGGCACTTTCCTTGACTTCATTGCTTTGACAGCCTTCTGTACTTCCTCTATTGAGAATGGTGGTCCAACCAGTCCAGGGATGTTATCTGGAATGTCATCAAGAACTTCCTCTTATCTCGGCCAGTTCGTGTTAAGATGTTTCTCAAATTATATTTCCCAGCATTTCAACACCTCATCTGGAGCTGTTTGTAGGTTTCCATCAGCATTCTTTGTATCGAGGAGGTGTTTAGATGCTTTGTTGCTAAGTTCTCGCACATAAAAAATATGCAAGTTGTTTTTTTTAAATCCTCAATTACTTGTATCTTTTTCTTATAGTTTCTCTTGTTTCTGGAATATGCACTGGTGCATAGTCTCCCAATATGCACTGGTGCATAGTCTCCCAATATGCACTGGTGCATAGTCTCACAATATGCACGTTGACAGAATAATCGATGCCATTTTATTACATTATGTGATTGCCATGAGATTTTGCCAGCTTCCTGTAATTTGGTCATAAAAGTCTAAACCAATTAATTTAGCTATAATGTAAAAATAGATGGAGCAGCAAGTTAATGAAAATATGCTTCACTTCCCACTGGGAAGTTGCCAGATTGTGCGAGGAACAGGGACAACATTAGAAACAACTTGTTATACAAGTTCCCAGATTGTGTGTGGAACAAGGACAACATTAGAAACAACTTGTTATACAAGTTCCCAGATTGTGTGTGGAACAGGGACAACATTAGAAACAACTTATTATACAAGTAACTCTACCCGGTGAACCTTGGACTGGTTTTGTTGATATGTTCTGGTTGTATGACTAGCATTTAAATTGCATTTAAAGATAAGCCTCTATAATCGACATGGAAGCCACCAATGCCTTTGTCATGTTGACGACCCAGGCACCAGGTACCCACCACGATGACGGGTACAATACAAATAAAATGTCATGTTGACGACCCAGGCACCAGGCACCCACCACGATGACGGGTACAATACAAATAAAATGTCATGTTGACGACCCAGACACCAGGCACCCACCACGATGACGGGTACAATACAAATAAAATGTCATGTTGACGACCCAGACACCAGGCACCCACCACGATGACGGGTACAATACAAATAAAATGTCATGTTGACGACCCAGACACCAGGCACCCACCACGATGATGGGCACAATACAAATAAAATACAGGTTTTTCTTTTTACACAAGATTTTTTATAATAAAATTGTTTGAACTGTCTTAGTGACTCTTGGCACACGCGATCTTGATTCGACGAATGTTGTTGGTGGCAGAATTATGAATACATCCAATTTATAAGACGATGTATTTTTAACTTTGACATTGTTGTAAGATAATCGTGTATGTCATAGGTTTGGAAATGCTTTTCTATGGCCTTTCGCAGTACCTATCCATTGGTGCTTTCATTTGAAGAAACAGTCCCGTGACTACTCTGCAGTGGCCAAGCGCGATCGCGGTAGACTTCGAAATTGAGTCTGATTCGATCTCCGATTCACATACATAACCGTCGTGTAGGCCCTACTATCGGCAGCAGTTTTCCGGTTCCTCAACTCAAACGGCAGGCAAACCACGAATAATTAGGTTGTGCTCAGTCTAGAAAAATCATTGTTTTTTTGTCCAGCAGGCAATACTGAATGATTGCTGTTTTATCAAAGAAGTAATGTTTCAATGTATTACTTTCAAAACCAGTTGTATTACTGAGTGCTATCTCTTCTATTTTTATTTGTTGTATTGCTTTCTCTTAGTGCCAAGCATTTGATTTTGAGTGTGATTGTAATCATATTTGTTCATATTAGATGTATTTGCATACGTTGAATGGGTTTAGGGCAGGGAACATACTGGCTCATATATAGCCCCCAATCAGTGGTTATGACAGTCATTTTGATAGTTTGTTTTGAAATGGTTTACTGTTAGTGCATTGACACAGTTGCTTGGTAGGGTATTCCATGGCTTGATTACTCACTTGTGGCGTGCATCTAGTTGGCTGTGGTGTCGAACTATTGACTTGTTGTGTCTTCCTGGACGGGAGTATGGTTTAGCTCAAAAATTCTCTTGGTGTCTATGTCAGTAAATCCATTAATAATCTTGAAAAGTTCGAGCATATTAACCCTTTTCCTCCTATCTTGTAGAGACATGAGGCCACACTTTCGCAATCTTAGGTAATATATGAGCTTCCAGTGATTCCAGTGATCATCTTAGTGTCTTGCCTCTGCACACTTTCTGATTTGTCCAAATCCTTCTGGAGATGTGGTCACCATGCCTGTTGGCAGTTTTCGATTTTTTCCTGTTTTTGTCTTTGTAGGCCCTACAAATCCACAAATCCACACCACTTATGCGCACTCGTTGTCTTCTATCTGTTAGCCAACTTTCAACCCATCTGTTGGTCTTGCCCGTAATGCCATGAGTGGTTAGTTTTGAGATGAGTCTGCGATGAGGGACCATATCAAACGCTTTACTGAAATCCAAGTAGATCACATCGACTGGATATCGTTTGTCAATATAAGAAGTCACTTCGTCTAGAAACTTTTTGGTCTAAAGCCTTGTTGTGAGTCTAGAATCAGCTTGTATTGTTTGCAATGTTCAGATATGAAGAACTCCATCACGTTGCATACTTGTGAGGTTAAGCTAATTGGCCGGTAGTTTCCTTGCTTGGAATGGTGTCCAATCTTGTAAATTAGAATGACATTTGTGTCAAGCCAGTCTTACGGTACCTGCCCACTTTGAAAGCTCTTTGTAAACAATGCATTCAATGGCTCGGCAAGTTCTTCAGCACATCTGTTCAGCACAACTGAAAAAATCTTATCTGTTCCCGGAGATTTGAATACGTTTAGCTTCTTTAGTTTATTGCATATGCTTGACTCTTCAAAAGTGATACTATTTAATTCCTCTTCGCTACATCCTTGAAACATCTTAACCGGGTCTGGAATTCTCTCTAGATTCTCCTGAGTGAACTGTGTCGTGAAATGATTGTTAAATGTTGTTGCCGTCTTGAGGTTATCATTGATAACTATGTTACCATGTTCATCTTCAATTGGTCTGACCGTTTCTTTCACTTTTAGTTGTGATCTAGCATACTTGTATAAACACTTTGGATCTTGTTTGATGTTATCCGCTATTTTTCCCTCAAGTTTCCTCTTTGCTTGAGGGACCAGTCTTGATACTTTGCGTTCTGCTCTCTTGAACTGTGTAGTCTTGGTGAACCTTTGTGTCTGTTCCACCATCTCAGTCTGTTTGTCCTGGCCCTGTAGATCTCCTTGTTCCACCATAGTGGCTTGTTGCTTCTCTTCCTCCTGACTCTGTAGATCTCCTTGTTCCACCATAGTGGCTTGTTGCTTCTCTTCCTCCTGGCTCTGTAGATCTCCTTGTTCCACCAGAGTGGCTTGTTGCTTATCTTCCTCCTGACTCTGTAGATCTCCTTGTTCCACCATAGTGGCTTGTTGCTTATCTTCCTCCTGACTCTGTAGATCTCCTTGTTCCACCATAGTGGCTTGTTGCTTCTCTTCCTCCTGACTCTGTAGATCTCCTTGTTCCACCATAGTGGCTTGTTGCTTCTCTCCCTCCTGACTCTGTAGATCTCCTTGTTCCACCCTAGTGGCTTGTTGCTTCTCTTCCTCCTGACTCTGTAGATATCCTTGTTCCACCATAGTGGCTTGTTGCTTCTCTTCCTCCTGACTCTGTAGATCTCCTTGTTCCACCATAGTGGCTTGTTGCTTCTCTTCTTCCTGGCTCTGTAGATCTCCTTGTTCCACCAGAATGGCTTGTTGCTTCTCTTCCTCCTGGATCTGTAGATCTCCTTGTTCCACCACAGTGGCTTGTTGCTTCTCTTCCTCCTGGATCTGTAGATCTCCTTGTTCCACCGTAGTGGCTTGTTGCTTCTCTTCCTCCTGGCTCTGTAGATCTCCTTGTTCCATCGTAGTGGCTTGTTGCTTCTCTTCCTCCTGACTCTGTAGATCTCCTTGTTCCACCACAGTGGCTTGTTGCTTCTCTTCCTCCTGGATCTGTAGATCTCCTTGTTCCACCATAGTGGCTTGTTGCTTCTCTTCCTCCTGGCTCTGTAGATCTCCTTGTTCCACCAGAATGGCTTGTTGCTTCTCTTCCTCCTGGATCTGTAGATCTCCTTGTTCCACCATAGTGGCTTGTTGCTTCTCTTCCTCCTGGCTCTGTAGATCTCCTTGTTCCACCACAGTGGCTTGTTGCTTCTCTTCCTCCTGGATCTGTAGATCTCCTTGTTCCACCATAGTGGCTTGTTGCTTCTCTTCCTCCTGACTCTGTAGATCTCCTTGTTCCACCATAGTGGCCTGTTGCTTCTCTTCCTCCTGGCTCTGTAGATCTCCTTGTTCCATCGTAGTGGCTTGTTGCTTCTCTTCCTCCTGGCTCTGTAGATCTCCTTGTTCCACCAGAGTGGCTTGTTGCTTCTCTTCCTCCTGGCTCTGTAGATCTCCTTGTTCCATCGTAGTGGCTTGTTGCTTCTCTTCCTCCTGGCTCTGTAGATCTCCTTGTTCCACCATAGTGGCTTGTTGCTTCTCTTCCTCCTGGCTCTGTAGATCTCCTTGTTCCACCAGAGTGGCTTGTTGCTTCTCTTCTTCCTGACTTTCTTAGGTTCAAACTTACTCACTGCCTCCTCTATGGAAGCTTTCAGTATTGTCCATTCTTCTGTTGAACACTTTTCTCTGCTTAGTTTACACCTGAGGTAAATGTGTGCCTACATAGTCACCATTTCTGTAGTCATAGTATTCGTAGATAATCCTTCATGCCTACGTAGTAACCATTTCTGTAGTCATAGTATTCATAGATATTCCTTCATGCCTACGTAGTCACCATTTCTGTAGTCATAGTATTCATAGATATTCCTTCATGCCTACGTAGTCACCATTTCTGTAGTCATAGTATTCATAGATATTCCTTCATGCCTACGTAGTCACCATTTCTGTAGTCATAGTATTCATAGATATTCCTTCATGCCTACGTAGTCACCATTTCTGTAGTCATAGTATTCATAGATATTCCTTCATGCCTACGTAGTCACCATTTCTGTAGTCATAGTATTCATAGATAATCCTTCATGCCTACGTAGTAACCATTTCTGTAGTCATAGTATTCATAGATATTCCTTCATGCCTACGTAGTCACCATTTCTGTAGTCATAGTATTCATAGATATTCCTTCATGCCTACGTAGTCACCATTTCTGTAGTCATAGTATTCATAGATATTCCTTCATGCCTACGTAGTCACCATTTCTGTAGTCATAGTATTCATAGATATTCCTTCATGCCTACGTAGTCACCATTTCTGTAGTCATAGTATTCATAGATATTCCTTCATGCCTACGTAGTCACCATTTCTGTAGTCATAGTATTCATAGATATTCCTTCATGCCTACGTAGTCACCATTTCTGTAGTCATAGTATTCATAGATATTCCTTCATGCCTACGTAGTCACCATTTCTGTAGTCATAGTATTCATAGATATTCCTTCATGCCTACGTAGTCACCATTTCTGTAGTATTCATAGATATTCCTTCATGCCTACGTAGTCACCATTTCTGTAGTCATAGTATTCATAGATATTCCTTCATGCCTACGTAGTCACCATTTCTGTAGTCATAGTATTCATAGATATTCCTTCATGCCTACGTAGTCACCATTTCTGTAGTCATAGTATTCATAGATATTCCTTCATGCCTACGTAGTCACCATTTCTGTAGTCATAGTATTCATAGATATTCCTTCATGCCTACGTAGTCACCATTTCTGTAGTCATGGTATTCATTTTTCCAGTGTATTCAGTCCTATATACGACCGTGAACTCTTACTATGTTGTGGTCACTTGAGCCAAATGGTTCTGTTACATACACATTTCTCACTAAGTTTGGAGTTGTTGTCAGAACAAGATCTAGTACATATCCATGTCTTGTAGCTGTTTCTACAGGTTGAATCAAGCCTAGGTCCTGTGTCGAATATAAAAATGACTGTCCTTCTGCTGTTGCTTCAAATTCATTCCAATTTAGTATTTGCATGCATGTACTTAAAAGTCTTAAGATGTTTCAAACATTACTTCCATGTTTATATATTTAAAATAAAGTTTCAAGTTACTTCTTCATGAACCTTCATGTCTTCTATTAGTATTGCTGTGCAGGTGATAACGTCAACCTTGCTGCACAACTGTAAGACTCGATTGGGCAAATAATGGTTAAACCGGACCTGACCTGCCGTCGAAAAAACCTGATTCGGCCAATAATGGCTGTCATTTGTTCAACTTGCACTGGCTTACCAGTGCAAAAATCAAATGGGCCAATAATGACTGTCATTTTATCAACCAGCATTGGCTTTCCATTGAAAAATCAGTTGGGCCAATAATGGCTGTCATAGACATTTAAGGTTTTCTTGAATGTACAAGACTGGCAAAATTTTATTTCTGGCTATGGGCAGGTTTTTTGTGGCACTTACAATCCACATGGAAGCCATAAATGCCTTTGTCATGTTGACTATGTTGTCAATTTGTTATGTTGACTATGTTGTTAATTTGTTATGTTGGCTATTCTTAGAAGAAATGTATTCAACTAACAAGTTTTAAGGTACTTGGTTTTATATTGTAGTTTTGTAATATGTATATTTGACGTAGGGAATATTCTGGTGGTGTGATACTGTCAGAAATGGCTTGGTCAACGTGGCTGAATACTTCTGCTCCATGTCGCATGGTGTGTCCAAGAACTTGTCCAGCATCTAACAGTGTAATTTCTGGTTATATTTTCTGGGTCAGTCATGTCTCTGAGTGGGCTAGTGACCAAATATTATCTCTTTGTGCTTTTTCTTAAGGTAGCTGGGGTGGCTATTATATGTTTGTCTTGAATTGAGTAGTCTCGGTAGAAGTTTTTAAAATAAATAAATCATTTCTTTACAGATTGTAGTTGAAATACTATATAATATTCCAGATTAATAAAATTTTGAGTTTTTCATTAATTTGGTTATGTTTTTAAAACATTTTTGTAAATATGAAAAAATAGCCGCAAAATTCTAAATTATTTAATTTTAGAAAATCCCCAAAGAAATAAATGACATGCAAAATGGCAGTGTATTTTTGACACAAACCCTTCAATTGTAATTCAAATTCGTGTAATTTAATTTTATCTACATTTAAGACGCGTCTATATGCCAAATTCCAGCTTAGTAAGTGTAGTTTTTCTCTGGCATTTTACGAATTGTTGACAAAAGATAATGGCCATTTATAATATTGACATGTCCCCTTAATTTGTTGTCATAATGGCCCTTGAATCTGTATTTATAACATTGGTATCTATTATACCAGGTTGCGCCAGCCATCTGACAGGGTGTGTTTACGATTATTTTGATTGGTCCGTTATTCGCTGGGTCACCAGGTCACGTCTACTTGGCTTGTTCAAAAATCGATGCACACGTGGTCGTTACTATGTAAACATCATCAGCGTTTCTAAGAAGTCGGGGATTTCCAAAAGGACTGTTTTTTTTTAAAGGATGGATTGACGAAATACGACGTTAGTGCCAGGTGATTATTTGTGGTGTCAACGTTCCTAGCATGTTATGACTCTTATGAGAAAAAAGATCAACTGGCATGTTAGCCGCCCCAGCTACCTTAATCCATTAGTGACATTGGAGGTATTTTCATTTGTCGGAATTTCTGGAAATACTGGGTGAATATTGTGTGTATTACGTTGTGAGTTATTACTTAGTTGCAGGAAGTGATAGTGTAAAGTTATGCATAATATAACAAACTATTGTAAAACTACTTCATAAATTAGAACTAGCTAGCTAGATCATCCCTAGTTGTATTTCCTCTTTTCTTACATAAATACATTACAGTCAAACCTGTTTTAAGCGAACACTCTGGATGGTCAAAAAGTGGTCTCTTAATACAAGCGTTCTGGTAATGCAGGTTGTATCTAACGACAAGTGGTATTTTGGCGGGAGTTGACTGTTAATGACAAGTGGTAGTTTGGCGGGTGTTGACTGTTAATGACAAGTGATCACTTAAAGCAGGCGGTTGTTTGAACAGGTTTTACTGTAGTTCCTTTCTCCATGGACCCATATTTAAAATAATTAACTCTTATCATGTGACAAATGTCTACGATGTGACAATTATCCAGTCCATCGGTGAGTGCAGTCACAGGAATGTTGTCTCAAGACATTTATCTTTCTCTAATGGTATAGATCTACACATGTTCACACGCAGTGTAACTTACCTTGTGTATGTGACCTAGTTAACATACACTGTATGCAAGAGTCAGGCTATGCAATCGCATTGATCTCATCTGGCAGATAATGCATGAAATGTATGTTTCTCATTTCCTCTGCAATCACAGAAGTGGTTACATATTTCACAACCCTGTCATGTTGTCCTACAATCAAGTGCAACTCAAGTAAATTGAGTGAATTCAAAGTCTGCCTTTCTTCATTACAGATACTCTACATAAAACAAGCTTAAAGGAATGTGTTTGCATCACTAATGAATGAACTGTAAAAAATAAAATAACATTTCTTTAAAGCTGTCATATTGAATCATCATGAAACATTATAGGTTGGCACATTTGATAAATTTTATTAAATTACATTTCATGGGGAAAAGATTAGATTAATTCTGTTTACATGATCAGATTTCATATGATATGAATAGCTAGGCTAGCGCTGGGCCTAAAATCTGTTTAGCCAATTTGGCTAAAGGTTAAAATTTTCTTTAGCCAAATGAGATTTTGTTTAGCCATTTTTTTTAGCAGACACTAAGATGACAAAACGTGAAATTGCAAAACATGACATAAAAAATGTGTTATGGCCTCGTAAAAAAAGAAACTAGTTTCTTGTCTCCGCCTCCTGTTTTATTTGCTATTGATAAAGATTATTTTAAAAAGTTTTTCCGGTTCTGTGAAGAAATCTTTGTCGAAACAAAATTTGTTGTACGAAGTACTGTTATACTCTTTCAGTTCACTCGTTATTCATCATACAAGGTGTAGGGATGTATGTGCATTCTACAGATTCTAAAATAAGATTCAAATGATGATGCCTTGAATTAAATAGTCTTGGCAGACTCATTTACAAAATTCCAGTCTCAATCAGTATAAATATCATTCAGGTGTATGCCTGTGATACATACTAATGAAACCATGGTTAAACCTGCACATGACATTTATAAATATATTCAACATTGCGTTTGCTTCTTGTTTCTTTCTAGTCAATTTAAGTAGTGTTCCGGTGTAACAGGTATGTGCCATATTACATTTACGTAAATGTTTCTATTCATCTGCCATTCCCACTAAAAAGTAATGTATTTGACAATGGAATGGCAGGCTATAATAGTAATATACATCACTGGCATGTTCCATATTGCATCGAAAAAACTACAGCTTATCAACCACAGTGAACATCTAAGACATGGCGGCCATCTTCGAAACTAATACCAAAAAAATTCATAAATAATAAAGGCTTCCTTCTAACTTAAAAAAGAAACTAGTTTCTTTTTTACTAGGCCTAATATACGATATATTATATAAACATGATATACGTATATTAAACATATACATAGTCACAAGAGAACAACGTTTAATTATAAATATATAATACAAGAAAATCGAGCACACACTGCAAATCTCCAACACTGAGATGATACAAGTGTCACCCCAAATGTCCACCACCACTATTCTGGTCTCTGCGACAGTGTCCACCCGTTTCACTAAGAGTGAATCCGGGACGCTGCTCCTTCACCGTACAGATCTTGAAGGCTTCCTCATGAACGCGTTCTTAGCTGTCGGGAGACGGTGCATCGCTTGCGTCAACACGGTCCGCCTATGGGCGATAATCGCCGAGTTCGCGTGATCGTTCGCAGTGACGAAGTCTATCTGTCTCTGGCGCTTCGGCAGTAACATCGATCTCCGGTGGTCTGCACATATATCGTGTTTTGCCAAGTCTTCTTGGGCTTGGCGCAGTCCTTCCCGGTGACAAACACGTTCTTGCTTTCGCGTGCACGCAAACTTTGCAGCGAAAGACGTGGCTTTTGCTATTGTGAATAAGCCACGCAAACGTACGAACCAGTCCGCCCTTTTTCTTTCCGCGATCTTCGCAGGCCAAAGTATATTTACGAATCATTTTAACTGATAACAAATTTAAAAACTGCGAGGAAGTGAGCTCTCACATTTTAAGGTTATAATATCATTTTATAGCTGCCCAGCAGGATGCAAACTTTCGCTGAGAACAATTCCATCATTGGCTTATCGCTGGGCAATTATAGATTAGGGGGTGCGAAAAAAGCAATTCCCAATGTTTCAATGATCCACACAATTTTAGATATATACACTTGTATAATTATTTGACTGTTTACAAATATTGACCATGCTGTTCAGCATCCAATGTAAACATGATGTTCTGACCGAACCATTGAATAGATAACAGTAAAATTATATTTAAAAATTACATTCATTAAAACACATTTGGGCTGTGAGGATATTAGAATAGATATGTTTTATGCCACACAACATGATTCATGATAGAAACAATCAAACTTTGTAGCGTTTTGTTTTAGTGTTAATGTGTGGAGAACATTAGGGGAATGTTTTAACATGTTCAGTTGGTGTCTATGACACCTGTAAACACCTGTACTGGTCAACATCAAACAACAGTCTTGCCCTGATACATACATTACACACCCAGATTTCACTTGGCGAGGTCACGTTACAGCAGGCTTCACTTGGCATGTTAAAGTTATCTGCCAAGTATCAAGTGTGGCATATTTAAAGAAAGGAATGTTGGCTAAACACAAAAAAACCTTGAAGAATTGTGATGATGGGGTTTAGCAAATATATTTAAGTTAACCCATATTTTGTTTGTCCAGTTCTATTAAGTAGCAGGGCTGGATATGTTGTTACAAAGATGTTTTTGATAGAACATTTGTTTAATGACATCTGAGTTGCATATATAAGTCACTGTGAAAATTGTTTTTCTCCACCGCCTTCCACTGTTCCAGTTACTTATCGAATCATATTTAAAGTTCATTATTCTCATTATTATTGTATTTCGCTGTTGAAAAATGAAAGCACTGGAAGTCCAGTTTTATTTGCTCAACGTGGTTGGTGGGATACGAGGCTATTAGACTAACTTCTAACACACGCAAATGGCATTTCATTGTTTTTATTATTCTGAAACATCTGTCGAGGTATCAAAATAAATGAAAGTCCATGTTGCATGTTAGAAGTTAGTGTAGTAGACACATTGAACCAACGACTTGGTGCACATCAAAAGTGAACTTCCATTGTTTTAATTCTTCAACAGTGATTTGATATTGATCTGTTGTTTGCCCCAGTGTTTTCTGTTTGCCACTGTAAAATAACTGTCAATCAGGTTTAATACATATCATAGTTTCAAAGTTCAATGACATCATTGTATTCATTTGAAAATTACAATTAAATCTGTGATAGTACTAATTATTTCTATTTTCCATTATTGGCATTCGTCTATCTCGAAATGTAATGAACTTTTTGTTTACACCAGTCATAATTAGTAACTTTGTACTTTAGAAAGATGTATACAGTGCACAAGTTTTGTATGGAAACTTTGCATTTCCAAAAGTCTTGGTGGTACGAAATTTGAAAACGGGTAGATTATGAATATGAAGCACAAAGCCAGTAGTTTGTAACAGTAACTTCCATTCATGACCGGCATAAATCCTCTAATGCTGTGAAAAGGTTGCAGTGAATTTGTTACATTTGTACATGTATGACTACCTGAAACAAAAGTATTTGTACATACATGTGTATGACTACCTGAAACAAAAGTATTTGTATTCGTTTCTATTTGTTTTGAACACAAAAACAAAATTGCTAGGTCTGGAGAGAGAAGTAGCCGTGTGTCGTCTGTTGCAGTTAATCCACCACAGCCAGAGAGTATGCATTATGCCGACAACATGCGGCTTTCCAAATTGTAAGTTTCGTTCGCGCTATCGTGGTTCCGACGACAACCGCCATTTCTATAGGGTGCCCAAGAAGCCAACGGTGCTGCGGGATAGGTGGCTGGAGGCGATTGGACGAACCGAGGAAACAATTATCAACCAGGTAAGAATGGATCACCGTTCACTGCGACACCACTCACAGGTGACACTGCTAGGGTGTCCCTGGTTTGTAGTGAAAACTAGTGATTTCTATTTGATCTATTCATATTATTTTGATATGAGAGTTTTAATGCAGCTAATTAGGTTGGTATAAAATGTTAGTGTTGATGTAGTTAAACTGAAGTAATATTTGATTTTCATTGACTATTTTTATTAACTGGGTAGATTTGTGTATTGTGTTTATTTACTGTAGGTAGACATTTTGGAATAATCCATATAGTAGGTTTTTAGTGGCAATTTGTTTTTTTGTACTGGGCAGTGCCATCTACATAAGAACTTTCATTAGAAATTTACTATGATTATTCATTATAAATTAAGGAAATATTGCTGAAGTTTGAAAACAGTTTCTGGAATGTTGCAACTGTGTAAATCTAATTTGATGTTTTTATCACTATCTGTAAACCTAATTAACATATTAATCATTTTACAATTATCTAGATCAGATGGTCCAAGCCTACTTAATTGAGCAAACTGCTTTACATATATTTGCATTCTTAAATTTAGACATTGACAATAAATCTGTGAACAATTCGATTTGTTTCCAAAACTTTGAAATACCCAGAATCAATTTTGTGGCATGAATATGTTCATTTTCTTATTTGTAGCAATTGTTAGATTTACCTATACTCGTTCATGTACTTTTATTAATTGTATTAATTGCCATGTAGATAAATTTACCTAGTAGTTTGGATGTTTTCTTTCTTTTAATGTTTCATTGTAAAGTTATACAATTTTAGACCGGTTTAGCTGAGTTTTTTACGAGAGGCATGTGTCAGCTGTTTAAAATGTTATTGTAGTGGATGTGGAAAATAATAATTCTGTCTCATCGTTGTTAGTAGTGTTGCACTCATTTAATTACTAGGCTTTATTATCATTATCACTGTTCATTATTACCACTGTTGACTTACCAGTAGCTGCAATGTTTTATTTTATTGATTTCACCTGTTATTGCCGATGTTGTTGCATGTGTTATTCTAACGTTTTGTCTCTCCGCATGGCTTCTCACGTTTAGGTTTGTTCCGTTGCGCTGTATTAAGTAGGCGACGACCACCGCCAGTCTGTCCGGCGTCAGTCTGTCCGGCGTAGTTGTACAGCTGCGTTTTGCGCACCCCAGGTAGGCATCATCACTTTTCTCTGTGCTGGCTTTCTTTAAAAACGTGGGGTTTCACCCTTTTCCCTGGTTCACTTATGGTGTGTGCGTTCTGCGTGCGTTCAGGTGTGTCGTGTGCATCCAAGTGTAACATGTGCGTCCAAGTGTGTTCAGGTGGTTGTGTGTGGATGTTTGTTTGTGTGTGCACACGCTACACGCAGGCTAATTAATTGCATTAAGTTGATACTTTTGCTTAAACAATCATGGTAACTTTTGCTACCCGATATTCTAAACTATGCATTTTCTGTTGTTTTGAAGTCTTTGGGATCACTGTTTTTCTGCAGAGTTTTGTTGAATTGCTTGTTTTCTTTCTTCAAATAACTGAAGCATACCTATAGTTTCAACACTACGCACAAAATGTACTGTAATTCTTTTAACATCTTTGTTCTGAAACCTGGTGAAATTGAGTGATTTAAACATGTTTCTTAAGCAAGAACAGCACAGGTTTTCACACAGCAAATATATGTGATGTAGGCCAAACTGTGATAAGACAGGACAGTGATGCCTCTTACTTTGCGTGTAGTTAAACATCCAGTGTACTTCCTAATGTCACATGTTTCTGTCCTGCTGTTACCTCCGCCTGTTGGTAGATGGGTAAGAGACTTTCTAGTGGTTCTGACACCTCCTTTCAACTGACATCCTGCTGCTGGCAAATGCATGGCATAAATCTATGAGTTGCACATGCAGCATTTTTGTTTAGTACTGTTTGCACATTTTGTAAGCTAACATTGGGCTGTGGAAAGTGTGGTTTGTTGTACTTATGTTCTAAAAGGAAATTTAAGATAATTATCTTACTATGTCCAGAATGAAAATGTCTCCTTCCCCTGCAATGTGGCAGTATACTGCAATGCCACATATTAACTGGGACTGTGGCATTCTTGTATCTTGTAAACGCCAGACTGCTCCATACAACTTGGGTCACGCACACAGTTTTGGGATCCCTGGTTTTAACTTGGCCTTATGTTTCACTTTTGGCAACATTTTTGGGATACATGTGTGGGATATCTAACAATGTTAACAATATTGATTTAAACAGACAAACTGGAAGAGATGAAATATAATATGACTTGATAAAGATGAGCAGAGAAATGATTGACAAATCTATCTCTTTTTTTTTAAGGTAGGCCTGGTCTATTTATAATAAATATTTTTAGCTGTGCAGTTCACTTAGAGTTCGCAAGATAATTGATTGTCCCAACTCATCTGTTACCGGGTCCATTGTAAACCAGTTAGTGGCAGAAATAGATCTTGTCATACTAGGCAACTGACCTTAAAACACGATCAAACATGCTAATGTACATCTTGCCTTCTGCAAGATGTGCATTATTTAAAACAAGTTGTACATTATTTAAAACAAGATGTGCATTATTTAAAACAAGTTGTACACATGAAGAGTTGATAAAGATATTGAACTCGTGGTTCATTGACATTGTATCTGTTGTCATTACTGTTTGCATTAAAGAACTGTGTCATTGGTAAAGTCCAAAGTGCATTTAGTGTCACAAGATAGTAAGAGCCATTCTGTGAATACACATGAATGTGTATTCATCGAATGACTCATAGAATATTTTTTTTAGACAGTTTAGTTGACATCTTGCAAGCAGTGACAGTCATGTGACTGGCCATTGATGGAGGACATTTAGTTGTTAGAGAACTGTCGCTGCCAAGGCTTGCATTCTTCCATATCATATCCAATTTTAACCCATTAAATCCTAGCATTATTAACAAATTATGAGTGTTTTTACCACCTTGTGTTCAACATTCTGTAAAAAAATAGTGTACAATATTGATAATTACAAGTTTTTTATTTGAAGTGTAATAATTTCCCTATGTGCTTGTAGATTCAAATTATGATTTGGTCTTCAAAATGTTTATACTTTATCACAATTTGCAAAGACAGAATATAAAAAAACTGTTCAACATATTGTCATTGTGTTGAAGTAACTTATTATTGTCATTTTAGTGAAGTATTGTCCACTTGGAGACTATCCAGGAAATAGGTTCCTGAGCAAACAGTGGAGACCTGGCAGTTAAACTGTGTTGTAGAACTTGGCTACTGCTGCCTGGTTCAACCTTACTCACCAACTGGCAGAATGACATACTGGCTCTCTTAGTAATCTTAATGCTCATTCAGACATCATTTTAAAGCATGTGAAAGAAAACATGTCTTACTAATAAAATGGATAATTAAATGGGTAACTGGTAAAATGGATAACTAATTAAACACTAATTAAACTGTCACTGTAGGTGATGCACTACTGTCAGTTTGGTTCCTGTGACAGTTGTAGAACCAGGAACTTCTAGACCTTCTTGTACACTGTGTCACAACATCTACCCTCGCTTGCGCTAGCTACACACCTTTGCTACTTGACAGCACCCACATGTTTGCCTATGTTGCTTATTGCTGCTGCTGGAACACTGGCCAGTATGTGCTTGTCAGCTGGCCTGCTCAGACACCATGTGGCCACGGGTGCTTGTCAGCGGGGTAAGGATATTCCCCCCAGACACTTCCTCCTGGACATATTCCTCGTAGACATTTCTCACCCACTAAAACAAATAGGCCGATGTTTCCCTCCCCTCTATAAGTTTATTATGAAGGAAATAAAATATTTATGACAAATTACAAAGTAGTTTCTTTCCTTAATGATATATGTGATGTCACATTATAATATTATTATTAAGGTTTGTTTTCAACATGGTAGACCAAATAAAGTCTTTATAAAGGTTTTAGGTAGATAAATACTTATAAGCTAAAAACAAATAAGGGGAAAGTGTCCACCTTTGAATTTTGTTGGTGGGAGATATGTTCATGGGGGTGAAATAGCCGGGGGGGGTGTCCTACACCCCCTGTCAGCTGACCAATGGTGTGTGATTGCTCCTATGCTTACTGCACTGTAACATTGTCCCAGAGACTGGTAGACTGTGCCACATATAGACAGGTGATGAACATCTCCTGTTGACACAACCCTTAGTCTATGCCACTCGTGCTGTGGGATCTAATTGAAGTGCCAATCCACACAGTCCCACTGCTGCCTCCGTCTGCCACAGGTGGTTGTGTTGACAGACACAGGGGTAATGGTACACAGAACACTTTCACATCATCACCACTTGCACTGTTACAACACTAACACAATATTTGTAGTTAATCGTCTCGCTGGCAACTTGTATTCTTTGCTTCACTATTATACATGAAACGATGACATGTTTCTGTGAAAGAATCCCACTGACTGTTGAATGTGCAGCACTGAGCTGGCGACTAGGTGCTTTGTTAATCTAACAGTATTGCTTAATGTGTATCTTAGAGCTTTGCCTTGCTCTCAACAACAGATAATGCTAACCTTCAGACAATTATATTTCTCCAGGGATCCCTCCATCCAAGGATTCTGCCATCCAGGGATTGTATTTTTATATGTGTAAAATTTTGAGCATACATTTAGCAGAACTTTTGAATTTGTAAAATAGTTACTAAATTTTTTTATTTAACAAATTTTACTGATTAAACTGAACTGTTGGTGGCTCTCTTACGAACAGTATCAGTGGTGCTGCCAGTGGTGCCATCTGGGGTGCCATCTGGGGTGTCAAGTGATCATGGTCAGTATAAGAATGTGCTACCGAGAGTGCTTGGTATGGACCGTGCCCACTAGCCATCAGTGTTGACAAATGTGTCCTGGATCTAGATGATTTAGTGGTCATTCTCAGTGTGATGACATCACCTAGTCATTCTCTGTGATGACATCACCTAGTCATTCTCAGTGTGATGGCATCACCTAGTCATTCCCAGTGTGATGACATCACCTAGTCATTCCCAGTCTAATGGCATCACCTAGTCATTTCCAATGTGATGGCATCACCTAGTCATCCTCGGTGTGGTAGCATCACCTAGTCATTCCCAGTGTAATGGCATCACCTAGTCATTTCCAGTGTGATGGCATCACCTAGTCATTCTCGGTGTGGTCGCATCACCTAGTCATTCTCGGTGTGATAACATTACCTAGTTATTCCCAGTGTGATGGCATCACCTAGTCATTCTCTGTGATGGCATCACGTAGTCATTTTTGGTGTGATGGCATCACCTAGTCATTTCCAGTGTGATGGCATCACCTAGTCATTGTCCGTGTGACGTCATCACCTAGTCATTCTCCGTGTGACGGCATCACCTAGTCATTCTCCGTGTGATGTCATCACCTAGTCATTCTCGGTGTGATGGCATCACCTAGTCATTCTCGGTGTGATTGCATCACCTAGTCATTCTCAGTGTGATGACATCATCTAGTCATTCTCGGTGTGATGGCATCACCTAGTCATTCTCAGTGTGATGGCATCACCTAAAAATGTAGCCAGTAACAGAAGCAATTGTTAGACTGAAAGCTGACAAATATCATTCTTTTAAAATAATTGTATTCTGTTTGAAGTTAATTTTAACTTTGTAAATTAAATATAAACCAATAAACAAGAGGTTTATTCAAATTTGTTTGTTTTAAACACTGGAACTGCAGTAATGTGTTCAATATCTAATTACACAGCATCTTAAAAACTCAATTGCAACACTTTAAAAAATAAAATACAGTTACATTACTTCAATGAATAAATTACAATTACAGCACTTAAAAAAGTAAGTGCATTCATTTAGGTGCTACTTAAAAAATAAATTATAATGCTTCGTAAAGGTCAGTTGCAGTAGTTGATAGGCTGAGTGTAACTACCTTGTTTCAGAAAGGAAGGGTTACATGCATCAGTACTGCTCATTTTGTGGAAGTTTTGTGTGAATTGGTGCATTCGCTGCCTTGGCCGGGCTCAACTACAATTACTCTCTTCTTAAACAAAATAGTTACAATTAATTACAATTAAGTATGAAAGGGTCAACCAATATTTTTATCACAGTTGTATTGTGTTACTTTGAACAAAGTGCCTGCTGTGTTGTAATGACCAGAGCAGTGTCGGCTGTCAGATGTAGAACAAGAAGAGGAAGACAACAACATGTTTGTGTATAAATGATGACAAGTTACTATTGAGAACGTGCATACTTGAAGTACAAAACCATGTTAGTCGTTCACAAAGATGAAACAATGACACCATTGTTCTGTGCTGTGATGTTAACAGACAATACATGACCTGTGTGTCCTAGGCCAGGCTGACCTAGTTTGTCTGTTGTTAAGCAGCTGATTTCTGAAGACTGAAACACAGCATGCGATAAATGTAGTTGTGTGTGTGTGTGTGTGTGTGTGTGTGTGTGTGTGTGTGTGTGTGTGTGTGTGTGTGTGTGTGTGTGTGTGTGTGTGTGTGTGTGTGTGTGTGTGTGTGTGTGTGTGTGTGTGTGTGTGTGTGTGTGTGTGTGTGTGTGTGTGTGTGTGTGTGTGTGTGTGTGTGTGTGTGTGTGTGTGTGTGTGTGTGTGTGTGTGTGTGTGTGTGTGTGTGTGTGTGTGTGTGTGTGTGTGTGTGTGTGTGTGTGTGTGTGTGTGTGTGTGTGTGTGTGTGTGTGTGTGTGTGTGTGTGTGTGTGTGTGTGTGTGTGTGTGTGTGTGTGTGTGTGTGTGTGTGTGTGTGTGTGTGTGTGTGTGTGTGTGTGTGTGTGTGTGTGTGTGTGTGTGTGTGTGTGTGTGTGTGTGTGTGTGTGTGTGTGTGTGTGTGTGTGTGTGTGTGTGTGTGTGTGTGTGTGTGTGTGTGTGTGTGTGTGTGTGTGTGTGTGTGTGTGTGTGTGTGTGTGTGTGTGTGTGTGTGTGTGTGTGTGTGTGTGTGTGTGTGTGTGTGTGTGTGTGTGTGTGTGTGTGTGTGTGTGTGTGTGTGTGTGTGTGTGTGTGTGTGTGTGTGTGTGTGTGTGTGTGTGTGTGTGTGTGTGTGTGTGTGTGTGTGTGTGTGTGTGTGTGTGTGTGTGTGTGTGTGTGTGTGTGTGTGTGTGTGTGTGTGTGTGTGTGTGTGTGTGTGTGTGTGTGTGTGTGTGTGTGTGTGTGTGTGTGTGTGTGTGTGTGTGTGTGTGTGTGTGTGTGTGTGTGTGTGTGTGTGTGTGTGTGTGTGTGTGTGTGTGTGTGTGTGTGTGTGTGTGTGTGTGTGTGTGTGTGTGTGTGTGTGTGTGTGTGTGTGTGTGTGTGTGTGTGTGTGTGTGTGTGTGTGTGTGTGTGTGTGTGTGTGTGTGTGTGTGTGTGTGTGTGTGTGTGTGTGTGTGTGTGTGTGTGTGTGTGTGTGTGTGTGTGTGTGTGTGTGTGTGTGTGTGTGTGTGTGTGTGTGTGTGTGTGTGTGTGTGTGTGTGTGTGTGTGTGTGTGTGTGTGTGTGTGTGTGTGTGTGTGTGTGTGTGTGTGTGTGTGTGTGTGTGTGTGTGTGTGTGTGTGTGTGTGTGTGTGTGTGTGTGTGTGTGTGTGTGTGTGTGTGTGTGTGTGTGTGTGTGTGTGTGTGTGTGTGTGTGTGTGTGTGTGTGTGTGTGTGTGTGTGTGTGTGTGTGTGTGTGTGTGTGTGTGTGTGTGTGTGTGTGTGTGTGTGTGTGTGTGTGACAAATAAAATCATAAAAAATCAACATATATTATGATATTTTGCACGGACCACTAGTAGCCTGGGTGTGATGCTTTGGAGCGAGATAAATATCCTAAATGATTAGATGCTCACAAGGTGTGACCAAGGTGATGAGTGCAGGTGGAGGCCATGGTGTGACCAAGGTGATGAGTGCAGGTGGAGGCCATGGTGTGACCAAGGTGATGAGTGCAGGCAGAGGCTGTGGTGTGACCAAAAGGTGATTAGTGCAGACGGAGGCCATGGTGTGACCAAGGTGATGAGTGCAGGTGGAGGCCATGGTGTGACCAAGGTGATGAGTGCAGGTGGAGGCCATGGTGTGACCAAGGTGATGAGTGCAGGTGGAGGCCATGGTGTGACCAAGGTGATGAGTGCAGGTGGAGGCCATGGTGTGACACCATGTTTTCTTGGCCGTGCTAGTAATAATGTATTTGTGAGTGATGATCCAACCAAAAATATGCCAAAAGTTATTAAAATATAGCTACATTTACATTTTGATTGAGTGACACCAGCACATGCTAAGATGACTTAGCTAAGATGATTTATTGCAAAAAGAAATGACTTTATTTATGCTTACAACATCCTCCTCATTTCAATGTTTTCATTCATCTCAGTGAAAGTGGTCCGGCTCTATATACTATGACATAAGTGGTCCTGCTCTATATACTATGACATAAGTGGTCCGGCTCTATATACTATGACATAAGTGGTCCGGCTCTATATCCTATGACATAAGTGGTCTTGCTCTATATACTATGACATAAGTGGTCCTGCTCTATATACTATGACATAAGTGGTCCGGCTCTATATCCTATGACATAAGTGGTCTTGCTCTATATACTATGACATAAGTGGTCCGGCTCTATATACTATGACATAAGTGGTCCTGCTCTATATACTATGACATAAGTGGTCCGGCTCTATATCCTATGACATAAGTGGTCTTGCTCTATATACTATGACATAAGTGGTCCTGCTCTATATACTATGACAAAGGCTATTCACACTTTTGTATGTTACCTGATCTAACAATACACACTCTTATTAAACTAACTGTGTGTGTTACTTCAACTATTCACCCACTACAGATTTCACCCACTACAGATTTCACCCACTACAGAGTTGAACATCAATGAACCTGATGTGTGATTGACTTAATGAATTGAAGAGGTAGGTTTATGTGTCCTAAAACATGCAGGATATGTTGATGGTGTTTATAGTGATACAACCTTGAAGTGATACAACCTTGAAGTGATACAAGGTTGAAGTGATACAACGTTGAAGTGATACTAGGTTGAAGACAAGTGAGTTTTTGATCTAATCTAGTTGTTGGTTTCAGCAACTGCGGGTGTGTAGCGGACACTTTCACGGAGGAGAGAAGAGGGAGGGAGACATCCCAGTTGCTGATCCCGAAGTTGATCCTCCGGTCAAGATAGACCTTCCTGTCACCCCGGTGAAACGGTCGACAGAGAAACACTGCGCGAAGCGGCCACGCACTGCCGACAAGTTCATCTCGGAGAACAACCACACAGTCGTGAAGGTCGACAGATACAACGCAGATAGTAAGTGCATTCATTTAGGTGCTACCCTTTAGAAGGGTAATAAAACACATTAGCACATTGCAGTCTTTCACGTTTGATATGAGTGATTGCTCTTGCTAATCAATAATCTAAGGAGTGATTTATCGCTCTCGTCAATTGCTAAAATCACTCGCTGTCTGCAAGTGTTCATCTCGACAAGGAGTTTCTTGAGTATTAGATTCACTAGGAAAGTCTACCCTCTTTATAATGCAGTGTTCGAGGGCCAGCATTCGGAGATCACGTATCATCTGTCACTGTGGATGGCAATCGTAGCCCAGCTGCACCGAGATTGCAAGAACGCCATCGTGAAAACGACAATTTTAATAATTGTTCCACTTCGTCTTTTAACTGCTCTGAACACATAAATTCACCACGCACATCTCTGGTACAACTTAACATTGATTCACTGTTTCATGTGTGGATGACGAAATCATAGTTTTGTGCACCGAGTTTGAGTTGTGCGTTTGGCATTATGATGCAATAGAAGCTATTTTACCCCAGTTTATATTGGTGTTGTCAACTAAGCTGCATTTCTGACTATATATGTGATTCTTATATAAAGCGTATTTGTGAATCTCAACTGCAATTTTAAAACTGCCTAAGCGAAGTTGACTGTGGCAGTGGCCAGTGCACTGCCACTGGCACGACACACTGGCCTTGATTAGGCTAAGCCTACGGTGATCGATGACATGTTGCAATTCAAAACCGTTCACCAATTGCCTGTATGTGGTTCACTAAGGCAAAAATTTATTTCATGGTACAAATGTTATAGCGCCAATAAGTACCAGTTAAAATTAAATGGTAACGTAATGGCGGAATCCGAATTTGGTATATTTGACGATTTATCGCTTGCCTGTTGTTTTCAAACATGAACTACCGACATTGTATAATCTTACATAGCTTTTGTGTAGTAATTGCAGTGTAGCTTATAGCATCCCAGAGAGGTTGAGTTGGTGTGGCTATGAACAGGTCTGACAGGAGGTGAAGTGTAAAGCACTTTGGGTGATTCCGATGACTGGATACTGTACTATATAACAATTACAAGCATATCCCATTTAGCAGTTTAGCATGGACAAGATAATTTGTAAGACTATTGTATTGTTTTATTAGTAATATTTCCCAGCTAAATATAATGAGGGAATATTTCATGACGGGTGGACTCCAGGGATATCATGGCTGGCTCAGAGCCAGTCTCCTGGCGCACTTGATGGCGAGCTGTGGCACATTGGCATATGACTTAAGATGAAGGCCAGTCTCCTGGCGCACTTGATGGTGAGCTGTGGCACATTGGCATATGACTTAAGATGAAGGCCAGTCTCCTGGCACACTTGATGGCGAGCTGTGGCACATTGGCATATGACTTAAGATGAAGGCCAGTCTCCTGGCGCACTTGATGGCGAGCTGTGGCACATTGGCATATGACTTAAGATGAAGGCCAGTCTCCTGGCGCACTTGATGGCGAGCTGTGGCACATTGGCATATGACTTAAGATGAAGGCCAGTCTCCTGGCGCACTTGATGGTGAGCTGTGGCACATTGGCATATGACTTAAGATGAAGGCCAGTCTCCTGGCGCACTTGATGGTGAGCTGTGGCACATTGGCATTTGACTTACGATGAAGGCCAGTCTCCTGGCGAACTTGATAGTGAGGTGTGGCACATTGGCATGTGACTTAAGATGAAGGCCAGTCTCCTGGCGCACTTGATGGTGAGCTGTGGCACATTGGCATGTGACTTACGATGAAGGCCAGTCTCCTGGCGAACTTGATAGTGAGGTGTGGCACATTGGCATGTGACTTAAGATGAAGGCCAGTCTCCTGGCGCACTTGATGGTGAGCTGTGGCACATTGGCATTTGACTTAATATGAAGGCCAGTCTCCTGGCACACTTGATGGTGAGCTATTGCTCATTGGCATGTGACTTACGATCAAGGCCAGCCTCCTGACGCACTTGATGGTGAGCTGTGGCACATTGGCATGTGACTAAAGATGAAGGCCAGTCTCCTGGCGCACTTGATGGCGAGCTGTGGCACACTGGCATGTGACTTAAGATGAATGCCAGTCTCCTGGCGCACTTGATGGTGAACTGTGGCACATTGGCATGTGACTTAAGATGAAGGCCAGTCTCCTGGCGCACTTGATGGTGAGCTATTGCTCATTGGCATGTGACTTACGATGAAGGCCAGTCTCCTGGTGAGTTTGATGGTGAGCTGTGGCACATTGGCATGTGATATAAGATGAAGGCCAGCCTCCTGACACACTTGATAGTGAGGTGTGGCACATTGGCATGTGACTTAAGATGAAGGCCAGTCTCCTGGCGCACTTGATGGTGAGCTATTGCTCATTGGCATGTGACTTACGATGAAGGCCAGCCTCCTGACGCACTTGATAGTGAGCTGTGGCACATTGGCATGTGACTTACGATGAAGGCCAGTCTACTGGTGCACTTGATAGTGAGGTGTGGCACATTGGCATGTGACTTACGATGAAGGCCAGTCTCCTGGCGAACTTGATAGTGAGGTGTGGCACATTGGCATGTGACTTACGATGAAGGCCAGTCTCCTGGCGCACTTGATAGTGAGGTGTGGCACATTGGCATGTGACTTAAGATGAAGACCAGTCTCCTGGCGCACTTGATGGTGAGCTATTGCTCATTGGCATGTGACTTACGATGAAGGCCAGTCTCCTGGCGCACTTGATAGTGAGGTGTGGCACATTGGCATGTGACTTACGATGAAGGCCAGTCTCCTGGCGAACTTGATAGTGAGGTGTGGCACATTGGCATGTGACTTACGATGAAGGCCAGTCTCCTGGCGCACTTGATAGTGAGGTGTGGCACATTGGCATGTGACTTAAGATGAAGACCAGTCTCCTGGCGCACTTGATGGTGAGCTATTGCTCATTGGCATGTGACTTACGATGAAGGCCAGTCTCCTGGCGCACTTGATAGTGAGGTGTGGCACATTGGCATGTGACTTACGATGAAGGCCAGCCTCAAGCAGCTACGTCAGGTCACGAAAACAAGAACAAAACAGTGGGAATTACATCAATGACCAGTTGAAGAAACAGTGTAGGCGGGCATAAACGTTACAACAGCAAGATTCAAGATTGAATCAGACACTTTTAAATATAATAAATAAGCTAGCCTGTTGTTCAGTAAGAGGTCCTCATAATTGTAATCTGTTGTTCTTTCAGTGTCTGGACCACGAGGCCCCATTCCCAATGGCCCGATGCACCCGCGGCCCCTCATCGCCCTCCTGGATGGGCGTGACTGCTCCGTGGAGATGCCCATCCTCAAGGACGTTGCCACCGTCGCCTTCTGCGATGCCCAGTCCACACAGGAAATACACGAAAAGGTACGTGTAGAAATGTTGTTTCGTACTTCTACGTGCTGATAGTGACACTATGGAGACTTTGGTAATGTCTTGAAGAAAGTGTAGTGTTAGCTCAACGGAACTGTCAAGACCCCCTCTGTCTCTTCGTTCACTCCTTCAATGTCATTCTAACAGAATCCGGTACACAGTTTCATGCTGATATTGTTAATATGGTTAACTAGTACATTTAGTTGTCCATTCCAGCTGCTTAACATGGATCATTCCCAAAGTGTGGCCATCATCTTTTAACTAACCTGAGGTATGTGGTGGAACTTGAAAATGACATCCCGGTTTAAAAAACTATTTAACATCGCCTTAATATGGAGTCAAAATGATCACTGGCTGCATGAGTGTTGACCTAATAAGGAGTCAACATGATCACTGGCTGTATGAGTGTTGACCTAATAAGGAGTCAACATGATCACTGGCTGCATGAGTGTTGACCTAATATGGAGTCAAAATGATCACTGGCTGCATGAGTGTTGACTTAATAAGGAGTCAACATGATCACTGGCTGTATGAGTGTTGACCTAATAAGGAGTCAACATGATCACTGGCTGCATGAGTGTTGACCTAATATGGAGTCAAAATGATCACTGGCTGCATGAGTGTTGACTTAATAAGGACTCAACATGATCACTGGCTGCATGAGTGTTGACCTAATAAGGAGTCAACATGATCACTGGCTGTGAGTGTTGACCTAATAAGGAGTCAACATGATCACTGGCTGTATGAGTGTTGACCTAATACGGAGTCAACATGAGCACTGGCTGCATGAGTGTTGACCTAATAAGGAGTCAACATGAGCACTGGCTGCACGAGTGTTGACCTAATACGGAGTCAAAATGATCACTGGCTGCATGAGTGTTGACCTAATAAGGAGTCAACATGATCACTGGCTGTATGAGTGTTGACCTAATACGGAGTCAACATGATCACTGGCTGTATGAGTGTTGACCTAATACGGAGTCAAAATGATCACTGGCTGCATGAGTGTTGACCTAATAAGGAGTCAACATGATCACTGGCTGTATGAGTGTTGACCTAATACGGAGTCAAAATGATCACTGGCTGCATGAGTGTTGACCTAATAAGGAGTCAACATGATCACTGGCTGTATGAGTGTTGACCTAATACGGAGTCAACATGATCACTGGCTGCATGAGTGTTGACCTAATACGGAGTCAAAATGATCACTGGCTGCATGAGTGTTGACCTAATAAGGAGTCAACATGATCACTGGCTGTATGAGTGTTGACCTAATACGGAGTCAAAATGATCACTGGCTGCATGAGTGTTGACCTAATAAGGAGTCAACATGATCACTGGCTGTATGAGTGTTGACCTAATACGGAGTCAACATGAGCACTGGCTGTATGAGTGTTGACCTAATACGGAGTCAAAATGATCACTGGCTGCATGAGTGTTGACCTAATAAGGAGTCAACATGATCACTGGCTGTATGAGTGTTGACCTAATACGGAGTCAAAATGATCACTGGCTGCATGAGTGTTGACCTAATAAGGAGTCAACATGATCACTGGCTGTATGAGTGTTGACCTAATACGGAGTCAACATGATCACTGGCTGTATGAGTGTTGACCTAATAAGGAGTCAACATGATCACTGGCTGTATGAGTGTTGACCTGTGTGTAGGTGCTCAATGAAGCAGTCGGTGCCATGCTCTACCACCACATCACGCTGTCAAGGGATGATCTCAAGAAGTTCAAGGCACTGCGGGTGATCGTACGCCTCGGCACAGGGATAGACAATGTTGACGTGAAAGCCGCGGGAGAGATGGGTAGGTGCTAACAGTAGTTACTGTGCAGATCATCTAGACACAGCATGTACACTGAGGTGGTTTATTTGTAAAATTGGTGGTTCTCTTATGAGCTGGGGCCAGTTTGGTCTGCGTTTATATGAATGAAGAAACGTAAACACATTTAAACAAATCATGGTCTTCTGTCAGATATATTAGTTGTGTGATGAGTGAACTATGTATGTGGGTTCTAGAACTAGGTACTGGCAGCCAAAAACGTAATGAGGATTTATGACAGTGAAATTTATTGCAATGAATAGAAAATGAAAAAACCTGAAAAATAAAAAAAAAAATAATCTTACAAATTAACGAAATTAACGACCATTTTTGTCTTTGTAAAATGTCGAGATTTAGCAACCTTTATGACAGCCAATGTGTCACATTCATTTAAACAGCAACACATCTCCTAAATCACTCAACATGGCCTACTATACATAGAGACTGTACCCAATTTTTTTTAGAGCTGTCACGCACACCATATGGCTTCGGCATTCCTTCAAAAATGGCAAAATGTGCAATTAGTACTTTCATTACAAAGTACTCGAGTTATGCCATTTTATCCCCCATATTCAGTGGGTCACAACAATTGAACCATTCTACCTATCTTCAAGAAATGTTGACATGACTTGAAGGAAGTTATGTGCTTTACTTTACACTTAGGCTCATTGCTGTCAAAAAGTAAATATACCTGCACTGATGTTCAAAAGAGATTTTAAAAAAAATACAACTTTACCGCTAAACACCCAAAGTCATCCCTTATTCAGTGATCACCAGTCACAATCCAAACATAAAAGTCAGCAAGAAGAAGAGTTCAGCAAGTTGTCAAGTGCATTTTATTTATTTATTTTTGAAAAATAATTAAGTTTTCCATGTGACAAAATTGATGAAATATTGAAATAAGCAAATAAATATATTCAGAATGTTGGCCCCAGGTCATAAATCAGATTGCATAGATCAAGGGACTATGTTTATGTAGATACACGTGTAATTAATCAATTAAACAAGCTAATTTGAAATGCTCACTGTGACAACATGAGTATCGGTTTGCAACATGCTCACTAGGTGGTGCCATTCTCGATTTTGAGCATCCTGCTAGACTATGAAAATATATCAATAAAATGCAGAATTTACATGTATTCATGTTTGTAAATCAAAGTTCACCCTGCTGAGACAGGCTATGGTGTGGAGGAGGTGGCAGACACTGCGATATGTCTCATTCTCAACCTGTATTGTAGGTATAGCTGTGTGCAATGTGCCTGGCTACGGAATGGAGGAGGTGGCAGACACTGCGATATGTCTCATTCTCAACCTGTATTGTAGGTATAGCTGTGTGCAATGTGCCTGGCTACGGAATGGAGGAGGTGGCAGACACTGCGATATGTCTCATTCTCAACCTGTATTGTAGGTATAGCTGTGTGCAATGTGCCTGGCTACGGAGTGGAGGAGGTGGCAGACACTACGATATGTCTCATTCTCAACCTGTATTGTAGGTATAGCTGTGTGCAATGTGCCTGGCTACGGAGTGGAGGAGGTGGCAGACACTGCGATATGTCTCATTCTCAACCTGTATTGTAGGTATAGCTGTGTGCAACGTGCCTGGCTACGGAGTGGAGGAGGTGGCAGACACTATGATATGTCTCATTCTCAACCTGTATTGTAGGTATAGCTGTGTGCAACGTGCCTGGCTACGGAGTGGAGGAGGTGGCAGACACTACGATATGTCTCATTCTCAACCTGTATTGTAGGTATAGCTGTGTGCAGTGTGCCTGGCTACGGAATGGAGGAGGTGGCAGACACTGCGATATGTCTCATTCTCAACCTGTATTGTAGGTATAGCTGTGTGCAACGTGCCTGGCTACGGAGTGGAGGAGGTGGCAGACACTATGATATGTCTCATTCTCAACCTGTATTGTAGGTATAGCTGTGTGCAACGTGCCTGGCTACGGAGTGGAGGAGGTGGCAGACACTACGATATGTCTCATTCTCAACCTGTATCGTCGCACCTACTGGCTTGCGGTGATGGTTCGTGATGGGAAGAAGGTGACAGGCCCTGAGTCCCTCAGGGATGCGGCTCAAGGATCAGCGAGAATCCGGGGGGACACGCTCGGCATTGTGGGACTAGGTCAGTATGCAGTGTTTGTATATAACTGAATGTTTAGTTTAACCCTTTTCATCCTGAACAGTCGGTCAAATTTGCTACTAGTGTTCCTGACACAATATAGGAAGCGAGGCATATTTTCAAAATCTGGCACCTATGTTACGTAAATTTATATTGTTGTAGGTATTTAAATGGTTTGTACATGTATCGTACACTAAAAGAAAGCAAAGATGCATGCCTTTCTGAATGTATCATTTAAATCATCTTAACTTAACCTAATAAAAACATTTTGAATGTTTGAAATAAAAAAGTAAAACATTGCTGATGGCCTCTCTGCCTACTAGTTAATACAATGGAACTATAGAAATAAGTAAGTAGACACTCGACCATGTTGGCAAAGTGCCAGTTATAATTCATTCCATACAGGACGATGTTATTAATGTAAGTGGACTGACAAAGTGAAACTAGTTTCATTCTTCAAGTATATACTGCTAAGAAGTAATAATTTACTATTCGGCAGTGTGTAACATCATCTCCCAAAGTGGGGTGAGCTAACACGTTTGTATGTACAATAAAAGCATGCCATTGTGGACAGTGACATGTGTGGCATGTGCTGCAGGTCGCGTGGGCACAGCAGTGGCCTTGCGGGCCAAGGTGTTTGGTTTCAACATCATCTTCTATGATCCCTACCTGCCTGACGGCATTGAGAAGTCCCTAGGTGAGTCACTCCCCTTTCCCGCCCCCCACACTCGTACACCAGGCCATTGTGTCAAACCCCCGTGTCTGACCCGTCCCTCAGTCTCCCATTGTCTGAGAGACAAATGACTGAGTATCATGCAGGTGTGCCAACCTGGAACGCTGCCATAAATATCTCACTAAACATTGTGTCGCACCTTTTTCATGACTCTTATTTTTGTCAGTCTGTTTTTAGAGTGGGTGTGGCTGCCTGTTACCTGTGTATTCAGACTTGGCAGGCAGAAGTATAGTTTTTTAAATGATTAATTGATGAAAACTAGATATTTTATTTCTGTGGGTTTGTTTTAGACTGGTCCAAGAACTGTTATGATTCATTGAAAAGTTTATATGTTGCAAATAATAAGTTACTGTGGCAGTAGTGATGTATTGTTGGAGTGTCTCCATGCAGGTGAAATGTATGGTTGGAGTGTCTCCATGCAGGTGAAATGTATGGTTGGAGTGTCTCCATGCAGGTGAAATGTATTGTTGGAGTGTCTCCATGCAGTTGAAATGTATGGTTGGAGTGTCTCCATGCAGGTGAAATGTATGGTTGGAGTGTCTCCATGCAGGTGAAATGTATGGTTGGAGTGTCTCCATGCAGGTGAAATGTATGGTTGGAGTGTCTCCATGCAGGTGAAATGTATGGTTGGAGTGTCTCCATGCAGTTGAAATGTATGGTTGGAGTGTCTCCATGCAGTTGAAATGTATGGTTGGAGTGTCTCCATGCAGGTGAAATGTATAGTTGGAGTGTCTCCATGCAGGTGAAATGTATGGTTGGAGTGTCTCCATGCAGTTGAAATGTATGGTTGGAGTGTCTCCATGCAGGTGAAATGTACTGTTGGAGTGTCTCCATGCAGGTGAAATGTATGGTTGGCGTGTCTCCATGCAGGTGAAATGTATGGTTGGAGAATTGGAGTGTTGATGACAAAACGTTTTTCCCCATCACGCTACTGACAAACCATGTTCTGCTCACGGAGATTTCAACTTATGATTTGTGTCAGATTCAAAGACTTCCATGTCATCATTGTTCCAGACAACATGTCATCCTGGTCTCAGACAATATGTCATCATGGTTCCAGACAACATGTCATCATGGTTCCAGACAACATGTCATCCTGGTCCCAGACAACATGTTTGTTGGCAAAAAAAATCATGTGACGTACCTTGAAAGTGTGTGCGTATTGAATGTTGTGTGTGTGCAGTGCGGCGTATTGAATGTTGTGCGTGTGCAGTGGGGCGTTTTGAGTCATCCTGCTGCTCTGCTGTTTCAAAACTTGGGCAATTTTGTTCACCCCACTTTCCCTGTGTCTTTCGGAAGAAACACTACTGTTGGTCCCTTCTATCAGGTATATATGCTAGGGGAAGTAAAAGATCCCACATGCGGAAATGGAAAAAACTTGTTGTGGACTCACAGAACCAGTGGTCTCTATCTACATAAACTTGTTGTGGACTCACAGAACCAGTGATCTCTATCTACATAAACTTGTTGTGGACTCACAGAACCAGTGGTCTCAATTTACATAAACTTGTTGTGGACTCACAGAACCAGTGGTCTCTATCTACATAAACTTGTTGTGGACTCACAGAACCAGTGGTCTCTATCTACATAAACTTGTTGTGGACTCACAGAACCAGTGGTCTCTATCTACATAAACTTGTTGTGGACTCACAGAACCAGTGATCTCTATCTACATAAACTTGTTGTGGACTCACAGAACCAGTGGTCTCAATTTACATAAACTTGTTGTGGACTCACAGAACCAGTGGTCTCTATCTACATAAACTTGTTGTGGACTCACAGAACCAGTGGTCTCTATCTACATAAACTTGTTGTGGACTCACAGAACCAGTGGTCTCTATCTACATAAACTTGTTGTGGACTCACAGAACCAGTGGTCTCTATCTACATAAACTTGTTGTGGACTCACAGAACCAGTGGTCTCTATCTACATAAACTTGTTGTGGACTCACAGAACCAGTGGTCTCTATCTACAAAAACCCTACTGCATCAGCTGCTGCCAGTCACTAAGATAATAAAGTAAGTGCCATGAGCGTCTTGTCTAGAGGGATACCAGCTCAATATATGACTGTACGTTATTACTACTATAGTATATATAGTAGAGCATTGTTGTGATTACAGGGATCACGCGAGTCTACACGCTGCAGGACCTACTCTTCCAGAGCGACTGTGTCACACTGCACTGTAGTCTGAATGAACACAACCACCATCTCATCAACGATTACACGATCAAACAGATGAGACCTGGTCAGTGTACACAACTCACTGATGCACTTCTATCTCTGTTGTCTGGTTAACATATTCAGAAATCTGCTTTAAATGCTGTCTAGTGTAATTATGTACCAGTTCAGTCCATATTCAGAAGGTCATTTGGGTAATTTGGTTCAGTCCAAGTTCAGATGGTTATTTGGGTAATCCAGTTCAGTCCAAGTTCAGATGGTTATTTGGGTAATCCAGTTCAGTCCAAGTTCAGATGGTTATTTGGGTAATCCAGTTCAGTCCAAGTTCAGATGGTTATTTGGGTAATCCAGTTCAGTCCAAGTTCAGATGGTTATTTGGGTAATCCAATTCAGTCCAAGTTCATATGGTTATTTGGGTAATCCAGTTCAGTCCAAGTTCAGATGGTTATTTGGGTAATCCAGTTCAGTCCAAGTTCAGATGGTTATTTGGGTAATCCAGTTCAGTCCAAGTTGACATGTTTTGTACATGCACAGTTTATAACTGACGTGAACTTATGTAATGATGTATTTTTATTCATTATTTCATGTATTTTACACAGAAAACATCCACATACACAGCTGTTCCTATTAGGCGCAGTTAAGTTATTTTCTTATCATTGATTACATTTTAAAATGATTACAATTCTAGTAATATCATACAATACTTTATATAATATGTTGTAGACAACTGTATAACCTGTACTATGATTGTGAATGTTTGTAGGAGCCTTCATAGTGAACACGGCCAGAGGGGGTCTGGTGGATGAAATGGCTCTGGCCGCGGCTCTCAAGGACGGCCGCATCAGAGCCTGTGCTCTCGACGTACACGAAAATGAACCTTTCACTTTGGCAAATAGTGAGTCTGCTGTTTTATTCAGTGATAGATTTATGCTGCCATTAGGCAAGACAGTAAATTCTATTTTATAGATGTCTTTGGCTGCAGAACAGGAAGGTTTTTAGGATACGATTAAAAGTTGCATTTCACACACGTTTTAAGTATAAAAAACTTAATTTCAGTGTGCTCTCTTGAGTTTCATTTCAGGTTTGTGTGATTTGCCCTGTAATACTGTTACTGGTCTATATGATTGGGCAGCTTGAATGCTGTCCTGTCATGTCTTGGCCAGCTCTTGTCCACACCATGACTGGTGTAGTCTGTGTTTATGTTATTGCATCAACGTAGTGCAGTAGCAACTGGGCTAACATCTCTTGAATAAATGTGACCCAGGACCCCAAAATGGGACGCTTCTCTTTATAATTCCAAATTCCGTTTGTTTTTTATATTTTATAGAGCCTGGACTGAACTTTGCAACAGTGAAAATATAATTCAGATTCGTAAAGTAGAAGTTGACATTATAAAACATATTGAGTTGGTGCTATATTTATAGAGCCTGGACTGAACTTTGTACCACTGAAAACATAATTCAGATTCGTAAAGTAGAAGTTGACATTATAAAACATATTGAGTTGATGCTATATTTATAGAGCCTGGACTGAACTTTGCACCACTGAAAACATAATTCAGATTTGTAAAGTAGAAGTTGACGTTGTAAAACATATTGAGTTGGTGCTGCTATATTTTGAATTGGAAACATCATGGTTCAGTTGTTTTAAATGAAAAATGGTTGATGATGTCCTTAGATTGGAAAGTTGAAAAATTTATGGTGTTGGCCAACACCATAAATACTGTGTTTACTTACAGGTCCCCAGAAGCACAACATAAATACTGTTTTTTCTTCCAGATCCCTGAAGGGCAACATAAATACTGTGTTTATTTCCAGGTTGCCTGAAGGACAACATAAATACTGTGTGTACTTCCAGGTCCCCTGAAGGACAACATAATTACTGTTTTTTTCTTCCAGGTCCCCTGAAGGACAACATAAATACTGTTTTTTCTTCCAGATCCCTGAAGGGCAACATAAATACTGTGTACTTCCAGGTCCCCTGAAGGGCAACATAAATACTGTGTTTATTTCCAGGTTGCCTGAAGGACAACATAAATACTGTGTTTACTTACAGGTCCGCTGAAGGACTCCCCAAACATCATCTGCACGCCGCACTCAGCCTTCTACAGTGACCAGAGCGTGACAGAGCTGAGAGAGATGGCAGCGGGAGAGGTCCGTCGTGCCATCGTAGGCCGCATCCCTGACAGCCTCCGCAACTGTGTCAACAAGGAATACTTCAGCACAACCAGTGAGTAGCAGGGCGTGGCTTATGTGCTGTTTCCTCTGACTGTGTCGAAACAGTTCTGTGTAGTTCGGCAGTTATACCACCGGATTGTCAGTGGAAAGGACTGGGGTCAGTAGGAAACTGAAATGTTGCGTTTTCATCTGAAGACACTTATAGTTTTTATCGTTTTAATCGTGCTTTCCCTGTTAGCTCCCTAGCAACTGTTGACAACTATCATTGCATGCCAATTTCGATATTGCCTAATCCTTTTTTTCATGTGCCCCAGAGCTCACATTGTCGGGGATTTAGGTGCAAAAGAAGTTTACTTATTATTACGTGATCATGTTACTCAGCCAATAACTGGTCTGTTTCAGCGGCATACCCCGACAGCATGAATGGTGGCAGCACCTACCCTATTGGCTATCCCCCGGTGTCAAGCGGTGTCCACTCGACCACAGAGCCTCTGCACCATCCAGTGCCCCACAGCACCCATACTGATGCCAATAATCACCTGCCAAAGCCAGAGAGCTCCGAAGTGCACTAATACCTCGGTGTGTGCGCCACAGACATTGGGGGGAGGTAGAAGGAGCTATTTTCATAGGAAAGACGAGAATAAACAGACGGGCTGCTACTAGTGTGCAGTATTGTAGCCGTCGTAGAGGCGTTGACTGCGCAGATGTTTAATACTGGATGTTTGATATGCAGTGCCATCGGAATAGTGAGTGCCTCCGCATGCTCAGTACTGCAGCACGTGTCTGTGAACAATGTATGGCGAACAACGCCATTTCTGCACTGACAGTTATTATCACACGCTACGTGTTGTAGTGGACATGCAGACAGGACGTCTTTGACAAGTGGCTGCTTTGAGGACACTATCGCAAGTGTATTGAGTTGACAACAGTAGATGAACCTGTGACATTTCAGCCTTGAAGACATCCAGAAACGTTTGTGGATGGTCACGTCTAAGCGTCGTGTCATGGACGTGCTGTGACCTGGGTATCTGACGGTGCCAGATGCTGCTTTGTAAGCATTTGGTCGAATTGTTTTTTAATATGCTGATAGACATAATTACATTGAGTGTTGTGTCATTCTGCAGTAATGCCAATGTATGTAGCGATGTAGTTCTGATGACTAGTTAGGCATGCATGTTGTAGGTGTGTGTCTGGTGACCACAGTGAAAGTATGGCCTCTCTCTCTCTCTCTCTGTGTGACTGTGCAAGCATTAATTACCATTGCCTTCATGGGAAGACCAGCCTAGTAACTGTCTAGTTATCGTATGGTTTCATCCAAGCAGCCTAGTTTATCGTAATGGATGATCACACTTGTAGATTTGTGTAGCTGGTGAGAGTAAATTAAAGGATTAATCATGAGTTTCTTACTGCACAGGTTTGACGAGGTGAAGTGCGCAGTGGCACGTATTCTGTGTACAGTCTCGTATCCCATGTTGCATTGCACGTAGTCCTGAAACACCCCTTTTGTGGAGGGAAATAAGTTTCAGCAATGAGTCTGATAAGTTTACAATATTGTAAACTTATACATGGGACATGTGCCTTCTGGCCCATCAATGTTTTGAAACAGTTGGTGGAAAGATTTTAAGGTGTAAATGCCAGTGAAGGCATCAGTAAGAGATTATGTTTGTGCAGCTACATAATTGGTGTAGCCTGATTAAGTAGTCTGCTAATCTAGATGTAGTGCATGTCGGGTTTACAGACAAATTGTGAGCCCAGAAACATGCTAAAGTTGAGAGGGTTTCATAAATTTCAGTTATGCTTTGTGGTAGTTCTAATTTCTACATAGACTCATCGCTTATTTCAATGATTTCATTAGTCCGAGGTCGGCCAGGTAATCATGCAAGCGTTTGTCAAGTTCATAAATCGTATTAATATAAAAATGTCCATTTTGTTTTGTGCCATAGGTTTTGTTGGCGCACATTTTGTTTAGCTTGTGGGATTTATAAAAGAATGAATGGTTGCTGCCTCTGCATTGTGCATGGTGCGTTTATGAAAGAACTGTTAGCACTCACAAAACCTAAGTGCAGCGAATTAATCATGATCATTGAACAAAGACTGCAGACAAACTTGGTCACAACAAAATGGAAATCATCTTGTTTGCACCATTCATATTTGGGCAGTCAGTGTTGACAACCCACAGAATAAGGCATGAAAAATGTGGAAAGCAGTTTTTTTTACCACTAGAATAGAAATTATGTGCCGACGTTACCGCATGCAAATGTTAAAGTTTGTGTGAACACTGTAGTTAATTGACAGTGATTTGTGTACTGAAATCGTGGCTCCTCGTTCTAGTCTGTCGTTCCCGGTAGAGTATCTACAGTGACTCAGACTTGGAGGTCTTGTTTACAGCTAATGTACATATCTGGCCAGGCAGACACAACATCAGCAGTCTCTGATGGTCGTTGCAGCGGTTCTATGTACTAATGTACGTATCTGGCCGGGCAGACACTACATCAGCAGTCTCTGGTGGTCGTTGCAGCGGTTCTATGTACTAATATACGTATCTGGCCGGGCAGACACTACATCAGCAGTCTCTGGTGGTCGTTGCAGCGGTTCTATGTACTAATGTACATGTCTGGCCAGGCAGACACTACATCAGCAGTCTCTGGTGGTCGTTGCAGCGGTTCTATGTACTAATGTACATGTCTGGCCGGGCAGACACAACATCAGCAGTCTCTGGTGGTCGTTGCAGCGGTTCTATGTACTAATGTACATATCTGGCCAGGCAGACACAACATCAGCAGTCTCTGGTGGTCGTTGCAGCGGTTCTATGTACTAATGTACGTCTGGCCAGGCAGACACAACATCAGCAGTCTCTGGTGGTCGTTGCAGCGGTTCTATGAAGAAGTTCATGCAGAAGGAATGAATACACTCGCAGCATACGTGTGGTGTTCCACAGCATTCTTAAACTGAAGGTGGCAACAGTATTGCAAGGAACGGCTGTCCATTTTGTAGACTAGTTGCAGCATTTATGTTCACAAATGGCTCAAATACACAATAGTTGTTGAATTGTAATAGTGTGATTGGCAGTACTTTGTATGCAGTCTCAACATCAGCATTGGTCTGGTGGTGAGATTGTTGTGTTAAGAAATACTTGCTGATTTATGTAAGTGCTGTTTTTCTCGTAATCAGTTTTGTGCTGTAAAACACCAGATTCTTGCGAACAGGATGTTCGTGACCCGGTTTTAAAATTCACCTTGTAGCTAATATTATTTCTGTTGCACATATTGTAAAATAAAATGCACACAATTCTTGGAAACAAATTATAGTGAAACGCTATTGCGCAAAATGAAATTGCATTCGCAAAAAAATTGGTGTTTTACAGTGTGTGAAATATTGACTGTTCACCTTGTCACGTCATTCAGCGATGGCCGTGTTGCGTCACTTTGTAATTTGGCATGTCGCGTCACTCGGTGATTGGATCATGTTCGCCGTATCACGTCACTCGGTGATTGGCCGTGTCACGTCACTCAGCGATTCTCTGTTACTTTGGAATCATGTAGATGATGGCTCAGAAATACTAGATCTTCCAATTGATGAATAATGTATGTTTGAGTTTAATAAAAGATGAAAAAAATAACAGCAATTGGTGTGTGATGAATGTATTTGACTGAAGAAACAGATGCAGACATCTTTTTCTGTGTCTTCATTTAAAAAGCCACCAAAGCTACCACCCAATGGAAGGCAAACAAACAAATCACATCTTGTAAGTTATGAGATAAAGGTAAAAACATACAAGAACTCTCTTGATTTGTTACAGCAAGCCCCTACCTACTGACTTGTGTCAATGTGCTATTATTCTAGTGCGGTGGTAAATAAATAGAAGATATTTCATTATTTATGTGGGTTTAGTTTTTGATTGACTTACAGCGTACCAGGTATTATGCAATGCACAATTTCTAGGTTCTGACAGTGCAACAGAAAGAAAATTTGCAGATATTTGACAATGTTACTTTGCGCAAGACCTAGCAAGCTCAACACCAATATATTGTCTGCGGTTTCTAAATCCAATTTGCCAGGTTCTTCCACTACAAAAAGATGAAACGCTAGCAAAATAAAGATGCAAACTCCATGAAGATCAGAAGTATTGTTGCTCAAGGCACACGTTGATTCGAGCCTTTAGAAAACGGTCGTGCATAAACATTGTATTATTTATGTCATTGTACGTATTCGCATGTCTGAAAAAACATCACTTCTGCAAAGATTGTCAACATCAGTAAAAAAAAAAAAAATTTAACAAACAGGTTTTCGTAACAAATTATAGACAACTTATTTGAACATAAAATGTGTTTGTCTACGTCCAGGAATAATAATAAGTCTGTTAAATCTTGTGAGAACAATTGGAAAACAAATGCAACATGTGCACAAAATGTGCTGCCCTCTACCAAGGGGTCAATATTAAATAATTGGCCTTCCGGGGGTTATATATATTTTTCGGAAGGGAAGTATCTATTTCACAAATGTATAGGCCGTTTAAAGTAAATAATATTATACAATATTTTGGTAAAACAACATATTACATTAATCTGTCATAAGCTGATGATTTGAGTGTCTTCACCCGAAGCTTACATCGCAGACTCTGGCAGATTTCCATCTCCTGAAACGAAAACAATGCAAAGAATTACATGGAAACTATGAAAACAAAATCAACAGTATAGTTTTATCACTAAAAATAGGGTAATATGGAGAGAGAATGGAAAGCAAGTAAATAACATGCGAGAGAATTTAACAAATAGTGAAATGGAGTTGGGGACAAATCGCAAAAAAATTATTAAATGATACATAATACATACTGGACTGCAAATTCTTATTGATAATAGATACTGACAACCGCTGCCATATGAAAATAAAATACAAGTTTTCCATCTTATCCTAACTAAATCTTATATTTACCAAGTTCTTTCTATGTGGAAATGTAAACAAAACTTGATTGTAAATTACAAGGAATGAGTGAACAAACATTTGTCTCTGATGAAATGGAAACTCGACATGTTTGCTATTTCTTGCTAACTGATAATCTAATGAGTTCTTTCAATTTTGAGCAACAATGATTAGTTTAATGTGGTCGATTAATCTTTCAGTTCTAAGTCTCGGCTTCTGTGCAAATTTGCATTTTTTTGTGTGGCTATACTAGGTAAAAAGTAAATCCATCTGCAACACTTTTTTATCACTATGTCTTGGCAGCCATCTTGAAGAAAAAAATGGCTGCCAAATCACCAATTGCTGGACTCTCTTTATCGCTCTGTATATCTGGGCTTCTAAATAAGGTAGAACACTGATTTTGGTGGCTAGACCCACATATTTGAGGACATGGAATGTGATTATGACACAATACAATTACTCATTGGCAGTCATCTTGGATTTCAAGATGGCCACTACGCTATTTCCAGCTTTTTATAATCTTTTCTTCTAGACCACATAGAAAGCTGATTTTTGTGGCTAAACCCACCTTTTTAGGGGCAAGGAATTAAGTTATGTGATTCTCAAATCACATAATAAATGCCATCTTCAACTTAATACACTGTTGATTACTTTATTATCAAGGATCTAGTCACCAACGTCTACCACAGTAATGCTGGTGTTGCAGCAGTCCTCGTTTAATTCAAACTTGCAAAGTTCTGAGTCCAGATTATGGATGAGTTCCACAACTGCTTCTGTACCTCAGGGAGGACATCTCCCTCCCTATCCCGTCCCTACGTGCATGGGTCTGGAGTCAGGGGCCAGTGGTCTTATGACCATGTCTCGTGCCCAAATGGCAGCCTACAGATGGGCAGTCAGTGTGTGCTGTCTAAATGCACCAGTTGTTGGTGGTAACTTGTCCACTCCTTGGTTTGGAGAAAGGTCTCCCATCGACTTCGGCGTAGCTGTATCAGTAGCAGGTGGTGCCTTAGAGCTAAGCAGCATGCAGTAAAACTGCTCACATCGTTCAATGACATCTTCTGCGGGCACATCGCCTCTAACAAGTTGACCCAGAACAGCAACGATGTTAGGAGGAGTCTTCATGGACATGGACACATCTCTTCCCAACACCACAGCATGGAAGCCAGGTAGGGCTGAAACTCTTTCATCACCAAGTTTATCATACGTGGGTTGCAGGCTGATTTCTTTCTGTTTGGCACTTGTGCCTGTGATTATACGTGTGTTGGGCCCCGGGAGAGGTAGTCTTCTCAACATAAGGACCCAGCAATGAGTGTCCTGGGTGAAGAAATCAACCTTATTACCAGGCTCCTCACTCACCTCATTACCAGTCTCCTCATTCACCTCATTACCAGGCTCCTCACTCACCTCATTACCAGGCTCCTCATTCACCTCATTACCAGGCTCCTCATTCACGTTTAGAGCATGTGGCACATTGTGGTAGGGTGGTGTCCTGGCACACTTGCGGTAGGGTGGTGCCCTGGCACAGTTGCGGAAGGGTGGTGTCCTGGCACACTTGCGGTAGGGTGGTGCCCTGGCACAGTTGCGGTAGGGTGGTGTCCTGGCACACTTGTGGTAGGGTGGTGTCCTGGCCCACTTGTGGTAGGGTGGTGTCCTGGCACACTTGTGGTAGGGTGGTGTCCTGGCACAGTTGTGGTAGGGTGTTGTCCTGGCACAGTTGTGGTAGGGTGGTGTCCTGGCACAGTTGTGGCAGGTTGGTGTCTTGAAACACTTGTGGTAGGGTGGTGTGCTGGCACACTTGTGGTAGGGTGGTGTGCTGGCACACTTGTGGTAGGTTGGTGTCCTGGCACACTTGTGGTAGGGTGGTGTCCTGGCACACTTGTGGTAGGTTGATGTCCTGGCACAGTTGTGGTAGGTTGGTGTCCTGACACACTTGTGGTAGGTTGGTGTCCTGGCACAGTTGTGAGTACAGGCCTCCATGTCACTGTCACCACAAACTTACACAACAATATTAGTTTGTCTGCCAGGCAGAGGGTCAGGTGATATTTTGTAGTTCTACTGAACATGAAGCGTTTGGTTTCAGTTCCCCATGGCCAGGCTGTTGGGAATATGTTTGATAGTCATCTTCATCACTGGGTCACTTTGTAACTATGCAACATATTAAAAACGTTGCATGCATGAGTGTGTGCCCTGCTGCCACCCCATATGTGAGTGTGTGCACTGCTGCCACCCCATGCGTGAGTGTGTGCACTGCTGCCACCCCATGCGTGAGTGTGTGTACTGCTGCCACCCCATGCGTGAGTGTGTGCACTGCTGCCACCCCATGCGTGAGTGTGTGCACTGCTGCTACCCCATGCATGAGTGTGTGTACTGCTGCCACCCCATGCATGAGTGTGTGCCCTGCTGCCACCTCATGCGTGAGTGTGTGCACTGCTGCCACCCCATGCATGAGTGTGTGCCCTGCTGCCACCCCATGCGTGAGTGTGTGCACTGCTGCTACCCCATGCGTGAGTGTGTGTACTGCTGCCACCCCATGCGTGAGTGTGTGCACTGCTGCCACCCCATGCGTGAGTGTGTGCACTGCTGCCACCCCATGCGTGAGTGTGTGCACTGCTGCCACCCCATGCGTGAGTGTGTGCCCTGCTGCCACCCCATGCGTGAGTGTGTGCACTGCTGCTACCCCATGCGTGAGTGTGTGCACTGCTGCCACCCCATGCGTGAGTGTGTGCAATGCTGCCATCCCATGTGTGAGTGTGTGCACTGCTGCCACCCCATGCTCATTCAGTGTGCACTGCTGCCACCCCATGCATGAGTGTGTGCACTGCTGCCACCCCATGCATGAGTGTGTGCACTGCTGCCACCTCATGTGTGAGTGTGTGCACTGCTGCCATCCCATGTGTGAGTGTGTGCACTGCTGCCACCCCATGCGTGAGTGTGTGCACTGCTGCCACCCATGTGTGAGTGTGTGCGCTGCTGCCACCACATGCGTGATTGTGTGCACTGCTGCCAGCCCATCAATAATGTATAAGGTATCTGTTGTCAGTGGTACATGTTGGCTCATTCTGTGTAAGCTCATTATGTGTTGGTTCACACTGTGTTGGTTCATTCTGTTTGCTCATTCTGTCTTTGCTCATTATGTGTTTGTTCATTCTGTGTTGGTTCATTCTGTTTGCTCATTCTGCGTTGGTTCATTTTGTTTGCTCATTTTGTGTTTGCTCATTATGCGTTTGTTCACTCTGTGTTGGCTCATTCTGTGTTGGTTCATTCTGTTTGCTCATTCTGTGTTGGTTCATTCTGTGTTGGGTCATTCTGTCTTTGCTCATTATGTGTTTGTTCATTCTGTGTTGGCTCATTCAGTGTTGGTTCATTCTGTATTGGTTCAATATGTGTTTGTTCATTCTGTGTTGGTTCATTCCATTTGCTCATTCTGTGTTTGCTCATCATGTGTTTGCTCACTCTATTTTGGTTCATTCTGTGTTTGCTCAGCATACCATCAGGTTTCATAAACTTTGGGTTCACATTGTAGAACTCATGTTGGGATATGGCAGTATCAAGGTCTAGGTTGCAATCTGACTTGGCAATCACGAATAGCCTAGAGAAGAGTGAAGTTGTTGAAGTTGACCTCAACTGATCTTCTGATCACCAGCGTTTGATTTCTTGCAGAGGTCATCGCATTTCAGAAGTTTGCTTTTGTCATACGATCCCACAGGTTCACTTCACCAGAGATGCGCTGTTCAAGGAATTATGTTTTTGTCTCTTCCCCTCGTAGCTCCATATTAAAAACACTTATTTAAACTTTTTTCCCTAACACCTGTTTGGTCATCAAGTTGAGTAGTTGCTTGCTTTGGTCACTGAATAGTCCTTGGGCTGTATCATTTGTTTCTGTGATTCCACTGCCTGATGCAACATTCTGGCAGTAGAAAGGTGATGATGTCGCTGGGCGTCTGGCTCTGTCTGCACATGCTACACCAAACTTGTTAAAGTAAAGATGGCATCTATTTGATTTGATTTGAAAATCATGTAACTGTTTTCTGTCTGGTCTAGAAGAAGAGGTGAAAAAAGATGGGAAAATGGTGTGGGCGGCCATCTTGGAACAAGCCAGAAAATTACACACCAGTGAGTTTAACATCAGTTGTATATAAATTACTCGAAACATTAATTAGAGACCACATGGTGGAATTCCTTGTAAAGCATAAATTAATAAATACATCTCAACATGGGTTCCTAAAAGCAAGGTCATGTCTAACCAATCTCTTATGTTTTTTTGAAGAAATTACAAAGTGGATAGATTACGGGTCACCAGTGAATGTTGTCTACTTAGATTTTCAGAAAACTTTCGATAAAGTGCCACATCAAAGATTGCTACTTAAACTAAAAGCCCATGGTATAGGTAATGATATAATCAACTGGATAGAAAAGTGGCTTACACACAGAAGACCGAGAGTAATAGTAGATGGTGAGATTTCAAACTAGAAATTGGTTTTGAGTGGGGTACCACTGGGATCAGTATTAGGCCCTATACAGTTTTTAATATATATATATTTAAATGATTTGGAAGATGACATATCTAGCAAAGTACTCAAATTTGCAGATGACACAAAAGTATTCAGAAAGGTTACTAGTGATACAGATAAACAAAGTTTACAGGATGATCTAGATAAATTAGTTAAATGATCAGAAAAATGGCAAATATTATTAAATTTTGGGAAGTGTAAATGTATACGCATAGGACATGGAAACATGGACGAAGAATATAAAATGGGGGATGCTGTACTAGGTAGAACCACACAAGAAAAGGACTTAGGAGTAACATTTAGTGCTGACATGAAAGTTTCAGAGAAATGTGGGATTGCTGCTTCAAAAGGAAATCAAAATCTAGGGCTAATTAGGGGAACTATCATGTATAAGGACAAACAGCTAATTGTACCCCTGTACAAAGCAATAGTTAGACCACATTTGGAATATTATATTCAAGCATGGAGGCCTTATCGTAAAAAGGACATAGACAAGCTAGAAAGAATAAAATATAAAATAGTGAACGGTTATGAGGATTTTGATAGGAATATGTTCTTCAAACTTAAAGAAGGCAGAGGACATAAAGCAGCATTAGTTAAGGAGCAGTATAGGTTGGACATGAGAAAGTACTCTTTCTCACAGAGGGTGATAAATGAATGGAACAAACTGCCAAATGATTGTGTTAATGTTAGTAGTGTGAATATGTTTAAAAATAGAATTGACAGATATTTGATAAGGGCAGGCTACACATAGATGAGAAAATTGTTGGACTCTCGATAAGCCAATGGCTTCCTTGTCCACTTACCATCTGGAACGTGTTGTTTGGGACGGCAATCTTGTTAAATCTTGTTAAATCAAAGATAGTGGCCACAGAGTAATTTTATTTTGTCATAATCAAGTTCCATGTCCCCAAATATGTAGGTTTAGCCACCAAAATCAACATTCTACATGACTTAGAAGCCCAGAAATAGAGATATAGAGATTCCAGCAAATTTTTATTTAGCAGCCATTTTTATTTTCAAGAAGGCTGCCAAAATTATAGTAATAAAAAGTGCTGCAGATGGATTTCTGTTAGAGGAGTATATTGACTACGTGAGAAAACATTAACAAAGGCTTAACAAAAAACATGTTTTTTTACGTGGTCTAAAAGAAGGGTTACTGGAAAAATAGGAAAATAGTGTGGTGGCCATCTTGAAATCAAAGATGGTGGCCATAAAGTAATTTTATGTTATCATAATCAGATATCCTATCCCCAAATATACAGGTCTAGCCACCAAAACTGATATTCTACATGGCCCAGATATAGGCTGTAGAGTCCAATATATGGTGATTTGGCATAAATTCTTTATTTCAAGATGGCTGCCAAGATAGCATGATAAGAAAATGCTGCAGATGGATTTCCATTACAGGAGTAAATTATCTACATGAAAAAATAAAGCTACCTGCAGAAAAGCTACATAGTGGACCTGACTATCTGTGCATGGCAGTCGAAAATATAAAACCACACCTTGCTTTAAAACTGCCACGAACCTTGAGTGCTTCGAGCATGTGCATGTTGCATGTACGGTCAGACGGAGGGTGGCTGGAGTGGTCAGACAGGTCAACTGTCACTGTGATTGTCCGCAGGCGCTCACAACAGTCTGGCAACAGACAAGAAAGCTTTATTCTTAAAAGCCATATCCTGGGATTAAAAGTGCAATGTTCCTTAACGATTAATGTTCTTTCAAATGTTATGTACTGAATAAGTTCATAAAACATAAAAAAGCCTTTAAATTTGCCACCTCATAGAAAGTGCCGAGCGATACAAGCATTAGATTTGTGCCAGTTGTGTGACGTCACATGTAGAACACAATTGCCAGTTTGGAGCACGTGTGATGGCCTGACTGTGATTGACAGCTGTGTAATGTCACTTGCAGAACACAATCGCCAGCCTGGAGCACGTGTGGCAGCCTGACTGTGACTGACAATTGTGTGACATCACGTGTGGAACACAGCCGCCGACCTGGAACACGTGGGACGGCCTGACTGTGATTGACAGCTGTGTGACGTCACGTGTGGAACACAGCCGCCGGCCTGGAACACGTGGGGCGGCCTGACTGTGATTGACAGCTGTGTGACATCACGTGTGGAACACAGTCAATGGCCTGGAGCACATGGGGCGGCCTGACTGTGATTGACAGCTGTGTGACATCACTTGTGGAACACAGTCAATGGCCTGGAGCATGTGGGGCGACCTGACTGTGATTGACAGCTGTGTGACATCACGTGTGGAACACAGTCAATGGCCTGGAACACGTGGAGTGGCCTGACTGTGATTGACAGCTGTGTGACATCACGTGTGGAACACAGTCAATGGCCTGGAGCACGTGGGGCGACCTGACTGTGGTGGACAGCTGTGTGACATCACTTGTGGAACACAGTCAATGGCCTGGAGCACGTGGGGTGACCTGACTGTGGTGGACAGCTGTGTGACATCACGTGTGGAACACAGCCGCCGACCTGGAACACGTGGGGGCGGCCTGACTGTGATTGACAGCTGTGTGACATCACGTGTGGAACACAGTCAATGGCCTGGAGCACGTGGGGCGGCCTGACTGTGATTGACAGCTGTGTGACATCACGTGTGGAACACAGTCAATGGCCTGGAACACGTGGGGCGGCCTGACTGTGATTGACAGCTGTGCAGGTAAACAATGGCGGCTGACTCCAGTAGTTCTGCAAGGGATGTCAATGTTGACACAGAGAACGATGTATTTGATGATGATATATATTTTGCAGGCAGTGGAGACATGAACTGGCTGTGAAGTCTTTTGAAGCCCGTCTTCCACTGCATTTATCCCTCAAAGTAGTCGGGTGTCACAAAATGTGTACCACAAATGACCTTATTCGCTGTAGCATTGGTCCAGTCTTATCTCCTGTTTCCAACAAAACATGCCCATTTCTGCTGAAAAATCATGTCTTGGGGAAAGGTATGCATCGAATGGCCAGTCAAATTGGAATTGCCATAGTTTCAAAGAAAAACAGTTGAAATAAAATAAAATTTAGCAGCTAAGAATGTCAGATCTGGGGAGATGTGCTCTATATGTGACGTCTTGTCTACAAACAGCATGCCCATATCCTATTGGCAAGTATAAGAATAGTTGTATATAAATATATTTTCATTTGGCGAGTGAATTTTGCTAAACTTTGACACTCGTGACAAGGGCAAGGGTTATCTAACAGTATGGGGCAGACCTTATCTAACCAGGTAAACCACTGGCATGATATTCTTAATTGTACAGTCGAGCCTCTTTATAACGCGATGGTCGGGGTCCACGATTTCGGACTGCACTGTTCGTGAGGCGCATTAGGTGTTCTCATATCTGCCAACAGGGAGATACTAAACAACAGTGATCGGCGCCCGCTGCACCACACTGTCGAAGCCACTGTGTGATTGCAGCACTGTCTTATACGCCAATACGCATACAAATCGAAAATAATAACCTGGATCTGAGCAGCCGACAAAGTTATGTTATATTGATATTGCATACTAAATTGCATTTAAGACTGTTTATCTGATTCGTACGCGAGGTGTATTTGTGAATCTCAATTGCAATTTACAAAATGCCGAATCGAAGCCAGCGACAGTGATTGATGTCGGCGGCAGCGCAAAACAAACAACACATTGACACTCGTTCACTGATATTGTTCACCTAATGTTTCTTGAGAATTGTCAAAGCAAATCTCTAAGTAGGTCTAAGCAGGTCCATTTGGGAAAATCGGAAAATTTGGGAAAATCTGGGTCCACGACCAACCACCTTATACAGTGTATCCGAATCCATGTAACAACAGGGCGCGTAATAATGGGGCGTGTAACAACAGGGCGCGTAATAATGGGGCGTGTAACAACAGGGCGCGTAATAATGGGGCGTGTAACAACAGGGCGCGTAATAATGGGGCACGACTGTAGTTGCAAATGGTTGTTTTAACTCTGATAGCTGCACATAGCTGCATAGGCCCAAAACCATGACTTTTGTTTCCCTTTAAAGCTGCCCACATCATCGAGTGCGATAGTCGTTGTATGGAGAACTATTGTTTTCAGGTACAATAGTTTTCGTCATGGCATACGAAATGGCAGATGAACGTTTGAATTGTTTAAAAACTGAATTAATTTAAAATCATCTGAATTGTTTTAAAACAGAATAAATGAATTAAAAACCATTTGAACTGTTTTAAAACCGAACTGACTGCGACAATAGAGAACAGCCCCAATTTTGAAATTGCTCAAATCATAACGGTCGTAAAATAACCATAAAATGATACATCTGCGATCTACATTCCCTGTAATTGTCCTTGACGGCTGACACCACAAATAATGTCCTTGTCCAATTATACTATTCACAAATGTACCATTTGATATAATAATTTCTCAGACACCATATTTACACATTAGAGTGTGAAGATGCTACTGACCACTGAAATGTCTGAGGGCGTCGGGCGTCACTGGTGTACAGGTCAAGTCAAGGGCCTCCAGACGCGTCAGTCCAGCGGCACACATGTGTCTCGCGGTGCGGCGGTTCACCTCCACAACACCGCACAACTCCAGCACCTCCAGGTGGCGACACCGACGGGCTGTGATGAAACATACTACCAATGTTAATTACACTGTGCAGCTCGATCTCTCTGGGCAGGAAGCAATTTCATGCTGAGGAATAGTTTTGTAACATCATTATCTGACACCAGAAGGTTCTGCAATTACAGAAATGTGGCATAACTGTAGCTAGATTTGGCATGAGGCTGCTGCAAGATCGCACTGTTATATAAATATATAAGTATACTTGTGTGTGTGGATGTATGTGTGCGTGTATGCATAAATTAGTAAATTTTTTCACCTACACTTTTCACTCATTGCTGTGACACATGTCAATATTTTGTGCCAAAAAAACGTGCTCTAAACCCAGAGACAACACAGTGCAGTATTTCCACTTTCATCGCTTATTGTATTACTCTGGATCCACCTACCAACAGCAACGAGTCCTTTCACCGAGACATCAGCGCCACCTGCACACAGAACACGTAACTGCGGCCAGCATCGTCCAATCATAAGTAGGCCCCGATTGTTCAGTCCTAACGACTGCTGTGTTGGAACCTGCACTCCAAGACTGCATCTGTAGTCAAACAAATACATATTTATAATAATGACAGTGATATTTTGCTTTCCAAAAACTTAATGTTAATTGAGTCACATATTATTTCACAATAGAAGATGCTGGAAGTGTGGACTTGCCATGTGTACTGTAGGCGAGATAGGGAGGCTAAGTGGACAAACAGTAACTTACGTTTGTGGTGAGATAGGGAGGCTAAGTGGACTGACAGTAACTGATGTTCGTGGTGAGATAGTGAGGCTAAGTGGACTGACATTAACTGATGTTTGTTGTGAGACAGGGAGGCTAAGTGGAGTGACAGTAACTGATGTTCGTGGTGAGATAGTGAGGCTAAGTGGACTGACAGTAACTGATGTTCGTGGTGAGATAGTGAGGCTAAGTGGACTGACATTAACTGATGTTTGTTGTGAGACAGGGAGGCTAAGTAGAGTGACAGTAACTGATGTTCGTGGTGAGATAGGGAGGCTAAGTGGACTGACAGTAACTGATGTTCGTGGTGAGAGAGGGAGGCTAAGTGGACTGACAGTAACTGATGTTTGTGGTGAAATAGGGAGGCTAAGTGGACTGACAGTAACTGATGTTTGTTGTTAGATAGGGAGGCTAAGTGGACTGACAATAACTGATGTTTGTTGTGAGATAGTGAGACTAAGTGGACTGACAGTGCAATGTAAGATGCTGGAAGTGTGAACTTGCCATGTGTACTGTAGGTGAGCTAGTGAGGCTAAGTGGACTGACAGTAACTAAGTGGACTGATGTTTGTGGTGAGATAGGGAGGTTAAGTGGATTGACAGTAACTGATGTTTGTGGCAATAGGAAATACATAATTAATTTTATCAGTTGATCACACTGAGAATAGATGGATTTTGCATTGGCATTAGGCAAACTATGCAATGATATTTGGTAATGTTTTGGTCAACAGTTGGCTTTATACTCTCATTAAATGTTGATTATCCATTGGCATATGTGAAAGTATATACATAGCAACTTTAGGCAAACTGTGAATTAACACTATTGTATTGAAATGATCTGCCCTTTGTCTTGATGTTATGTATCAGGCATATCTCATAATTACATCAACATTACAATTCAACTACCTGAATTCTTTATAAACACTACCAAAACAACCATCAGCTTCTAAAAATATTTAAATAAATTAATGAATCGACTAACATGTGATGCCGGGGGGCTGGGGGTATGATGAAGGTCATGATGCGTCGACAGCCAGCGCCCAATGCCCATACCGCCTCTGAACTGATGGGGTCTACCTTGCTAGTGTAAGCCACTCTCTCCAGGTGGCAGCACTGACAACTAACCAGCCACATACATCTGTGCAAAAGAAATGTCAAAATATCAATGCGATGTTCAGGGTTGGATTCAGTTACAATGGTCAATTACAATTACAGCTTCATAAAAACTAATTACGGTGTTCCAAAAAATATATTACAATGTACAATGTATTTGTAATGAATTACAAATTACACAATTACAACTGAACTCAACCTGGCAATGTTTAATTTATAAAATACAGAATAAAAAAAGCACATCGATGTAGAGATGGCCACAACAGTTCTGTACGTTAATCAACTTTAACTTTTAATGACAACAAAATTATTTACAATTAAAGCTGCAGGAGTGTTATTGAGAGGATAAACATTTGTTTCGGCATCAATAGTTTGACATGTAATAATATATAAATAACATGGAGAATTACTTTGTACATAAATAAAAAAATTCGGAATCTTTGTTTAATGCGGACCTTCTAAGCCCGAAGTCGCACTTAAACTGTGCCAAATTATTTATTTTTGCCCAAATAAAAATATATTTATTAATTAAATGATTGAGTAGATGCATAATAGCTATCATTTAATATGGCTATGAGTGTGTCATTAGATCCGTGACATAAGTCTCACCTAGCAGTGATGACACTGTCACAGTTGACAACCTTCAGAGACAACAGACTGTGACCAGCAGCTGAAAACAGTGCCTCTAAACCTGCCTCTAGACTTCCCCTGTAGAAACAATCATCAGCACACACTGTAACTATTCCTTCAGCTGTATAAATAAGTACCTGGCTCTAGACTTCCCCTGTAGAAACAATCATCAGCACACACTGTAACTATTCCTTCAGCTGTATAAATAAGTACCTGGCTCTAGACTTCCCCTGTAGAAACAATCATCAGCACACACTGTAACTATTCCTTCAGCTGTATAAATAAGTACCTGGCTCTAGACTTCCCCTGTAGAAACAATCATCAGCACACACTGTAACTATTCCTTCAGCTGTATAAATAAGTACCTGGCTCTAGACTTCCCCTGTAGAAACAATCATCAGCACACACTGTAACTATTCCTTCAGCTGTATAAATAAGTACCTGGCTATAGACAGTGGTGAAATTATGTTAAAGAATATATTTTGTGAAGTAATTGCAGCATGACTGAAAGGTTCCCCACACCTGTCAACTTATTCATTTTTTTTTCTTGTAAATACCAAAAGATTAAGACTATAGCCATGGTAAAAAAACATGCTTATGTGTTGAAACCATTTGTTGTAATTTTTTGAAATATTCGAACCTTTTAAAATAATTATTTGTCAGACATTGAAATTGTCATTCAAATGCAAAATCTTGCCAGACAACTTTTTCGATTGACACTGGCTTCAGGGCCTGCTGGAAGTGTGAAGCAAACATTAATAAGTTGGCTTCAGGGCCTGCTAGAAGTGTAAAGCAAACACTGATAAGTTGGCTTCAGGGCCTGCCAGAAGTGTAAAGCAAACACTAATAAGTTGGTTTCATGGCTTGCTGGAAGTGTAAAGCAAACACTAATAAGTTGGCTTCAGGGCCTGCTGGAAGTGTAAAGCAAACACTAATAAGTTGGTTTCAGCACCTGCCAGAAGTATAAAGCAAACACTAATAAGTTGGCTTCAGGGCTTGCCGGAAGTGTAAAGCAAACACTAATAAGTTGGCTTCAGGGCCTGCCAGAAGTGTAAAGCAAACACTAATAAGTTGGCTTCAATGTGCCTGCCAGAAGTGTAAAGCAAACACTAATAAGTTGGCTTCAGGGCCTGCCAGAAGTGTAAAGCAAACACTAATAACTTGGCTTCAGGGCCTGCCAGAAGTGTAAAACAAACACTAATAAGTTGGCTTTAGTGCCTGCCAGAAGTGTAAAGCAAACACTAATAAGTTGGCTTCAGTGCCTGCCAGAAGTGTAAAGCAAACACTAATAAGTTGGCTTCAGTGCCTGCCAGAAGTGTAAAGCAAACACTAATAACTTGGCTTCAGGGCCTGCCAGAAGTGTAAAACAAACACTAATAAGTTGGCTTTAGTGCCTGCCAGAAGTGTAAAGCAAACACTAATAAGTTGGCTTCAGTGCCTGCCAGAAGTGTAAAGCAAACACTAATAAGTTGGCTTCAGGGTCTGCTGGAAGTGTAAAGCAAACACTAATAAGTTGGCTTCAGCACCTGCCAGAAGTGTAAAGCAAACGCTAACAAGTATATACTAAAGAAAGCTAATTCACAAAATGAAAACAATTTCCTTCAAAAGAATTTAATTACCCCAGCTACATAAAATGTTATGCAGTGGCAGTTTTCCACTCACCGGATGTTTGCGGTGTATTCCTCGTCCATCTCCCCTGGTCTCCGGGCTCGTGGTCTCAGACCTGGGAACAACATCAAACATGCAAATGTTACATTCATGTAATATTTGCTGCACAAATGTAAATTTTCAGTTTTCTTAAGCACCACTTTTGTCACTACATAAAATAATATGCTCAACTATATTGTTGTGACAATAGATTTTTTGACAGAGTTTCACATTTAACAAGATCAAAAAGATCCAAAGCTAAAATGAATATGAATACATTTATTTCAGGTAAAGACACCCCTAAACAACTGGTATATACAAATAGGTGTAAAAAATACATTGCATTTAAAAGTAAATAAGCTAGAAATATTAATAGATAAAAAAAGTTTATAAGTTAAAAACAGTTAATAAATAAATAAGTTATAAAAAGGATAAGAAATAATTAAATAAATATGTAAAAAGGATATGAAATCACCATCTTACAATATACAGTGATTCAGCCTAGCTAGATGGCAAGTGGACAAGGAAGCCATTGGCTTGGTAAGCATACATTTCAACTTGAAGTGTGAATTGCCCAATTTATTTCCGAAAACATGTTATTGTTTACTTCTGAAGACTTGATTTAGGTAAAAAAAATGTATCAAAATAATTATATTTTTCATATATACTAATTTCGAAGTTTGGACTTTTTCTGCATAGAAAAACACATTTCACTACCATCTGCAGCACACCATTGTTTTTTTAAACCAGCACTCCACAGTAGGCAGCAGTGCGTTCTAGTATAATGTGGCATTTAATACTCAACAAATAGCAACATGTTTACCTTCAAGTGTTAGAGACCGCAGTTCAGTGCACCATCGAGATATAGAGTTGATGTGCTGAAAACACAGATTCTAGTTCTACATAATCCGTGTACATGAATCAACTGGTATAATTACATTGTCTGTCTTATATGGTAGTCTAAAAGTACAACTGACATTCTTGTTTGCCTATTACAAATTATGTAAAGATAATACTAACCAGATATATTCGATTGGTTTTTTCAAACTGAGTTTATGTTTTTATTTTGTACTTAATTTGGCACTTAATTTGTGGCAGTTGCAGTAACTGGGTGGATTTCGTCAAGTCTGGGTGCGAGAAGTCCTGGGCTGAGGTCCAGGCAGATAGTTTTAGTTCTGAGTGTAGGGGATGCACAAGGATGAAGGAACTAGAGGAGGAGTTGGAAGAGCTGAGGCTGCTTGTTGTGGCAATGGTGGGAAGGGAACAGGGGAGTTGTGCCAGTAGTTCCGGTGGGGGAACTGTAGACGATAAAGTGGGGAAAGACACAAGAGATGCTAGGGAGAGCTCACCTCAGCCTGGGAGGAAGCTGAGAGGAGGGAAGGTGACAGGTCATAGGGAGACAGGACGTATGGAGACGGGAAGGAAAGGAACGGGAGTGAAGGAGAGGGGAGTAGCGGAGACAGGAGGGAAGGAGAAGGGAGTGGGGGAGACGGGAGGGAAAACAACCGGAGTGAAGGAGAGGGGAGTGGGAGAGACAAGAGCAAAGCAGTGGGAAGTGGGGGAGACAGGAGGGAAGGGGTCAGGACAGAATGTGATGGAGGGGATCGAAAGGAAGAGTTATTCTGCAGCAGTGATAGAGGGGGTGAGGAAGAGAGCGAGGGTGTTTGTGGGGGATTCGATAGTTAGGAAGACCGACAGAGTCTTAAACAAGGGAGATGATGTGGTGGTCTGCTTGCCTGGAGCCAAAATAGAGGCGATAACTGAGAGGGTAAAAAACATCGTAGGCTCGGGTAAGGGTGGATCTGTTTTAGTACACGTAGGGACAAATAACGTAGAGAGGAGGGTACAACTGCCATAGTTAGGAAATATAGGCAGTTGGTCAGAACACTAAAACAGACGCGGTTGAGCAGGTAATACTGTCAGGGATTTTACCTGTAATGGGCAGGAGGGGTCACAAATATCGAAATTGTCGGGGGATGGCAATTAACATGTTAGTCCAGAGGCTGTGTAGGGAAGAGGAAGTTGGATTTGTGGATTTATGGGGAATTTTTGTTGGGAGGGCAGATATGTACATGAAGGATGGGCTTCATTTAAGTGGAAAGGGGGCGGCAGTATTCGCGGACAAACTTTCAGCAGCAGTAGATAGCGACTTGGGTACAATGACAAATATTTTTGGAAGTAAACATTCTTTAAACTAGAAGTGCAGGGGGGTTACCTAGAGGTGTCTCAAGCAGAACAAGAGGCCACTAGCACAGATAAACCAATATCAAATCATCCGAAAAACATCTCTGAAAAAGGTTATAGATGCGTATGTTTAAATGCAAGGAGCATAGTAAATAAGAAAAACGAATTAAACATTATGGTAGAAGATATTGACCCTCACATAACTGGTATAACTGAATCATGGGCCAACATAGATATAACAGATGCTGAATTAGGACTGACAGGATACGTAATGTTTAGGAAAGATCGAATAGGAAGAAGGGGCGGGGGAGTTATTTTATATGTTAAAGAATCTATTCAGGCTTATGAAATAAAACTAGAAAGGGAAGCAGATTGCGATGAAGCTGTTTGGTGCAAAATTGTTTCCGGAAATTCAAAATTAACTATTGGATTAGTTTACCGAAGTCCAAACATAAATGAAGAGGACAACACAAAAATAAAAAACGCTATAAAGGAAGTTAGTAAAGGGGAATGTATCATAATGGGAGATTTTAACCATGGACACATACAATGGAATTCTCTAGAGAGCACAGGGATTGAGGATCAACAATTTCTATGTTTAATCCAGGATAGCTTTCTTACTCAGCACGTACTAGAACCAACCAGGGGAGAAAATGTATTAGATATAGTTTTGTCATCACAAAAAGAATTAGTGGACAATGTAAAAATATTTGAACCATTGGGTAATAGTGACCATAATCAAATACATTTTGACATCAATGTAAAATCAGAAAGTAAAAATAAGAAAACGTACAAGAGAAACTTCCACAAAGGTAACTACAAAGATATGAGAAAATACTTAGCACAGCTAGATTGGAATAACATGCTGATGAATAAGACCGCAATTGAATGTTGGAATATTCTAAAATATGAAATTGAGAGTATCGATAAATTTGTTCCCTTCCGAAAACAAGGAAAACGGTGTAGAAAGAAACACTTGTCAAAAGAGGCTATTAGAAAATAATGCTAAAACAAACTATGTGGAGGGTTTATAGGCATACCAGAAAGGAAGAAGACTATGCAAAATACAAAGAGGCACTTAATGCAGCTACAACTGAAATCAGACAATCTAAAAGAAGCTATGAGCAAAAACTGGCATGTAACATAAAAAATGACAGCAAGAGTTTTTATGCATATGTCAGGAGTAAACAAAACGTACAAGACAAGGTTGGACCTCTAGAAGACAGTGCTGGAAATATAATATCACAGGGGTTTTTAATGGCGGAAGACCTAAATGGTTACTTCAGTTCAGTGTTTACCAAAGAAGATATTAGTTCATTACCAGTTGCTGATGCTAAATTTCAGGGGGCTAAATCTGAATATTTAGGACCGTTAGTTGTAACTCCAGAATTGGTAGCTAAGAAAATAAAGGCAATGAAGGATAACAAATCACCGGGAGTGGATGGGATTCCTCCAAAATTACTAATGGAAACAGTAGATCAAATCAGTATACCACTTGCAAGAGTATTCAACTTGTCATTAAAAGAGGGAGTTGTTCCGTTTGAATGGAAAGAAGCAAACATCATACCATTATTTAAAAAGGGTTCGAGAAATAAGTCAGAGAATTACAGACCAGTGAGTTTAACGTCAGTGATTTGTAAATTATTAGAAAGGTTAATTAAAGACCATATGGTGGACTTCCTCGTTAAGCATAAATTATTAAATTCATCTCAACATGGATTCCTTAAAGCGAGGTCATGCTTAACAAATATGATATGTTTTTTGGAAGAAATCACTAAGTGGATAGACGTGGGATCACCAGTAGATATTATCTACTTAGATTTTCAGAAAGCTTTTGACAAAGTGCCACATCAAAGATTGCTACTTAAATTAAAAGCCCATGGTATCGGGGATAGCATAACTGACTGGATAGAACAATGGCTGACTGACAGAAGACAACGAGTTGTAGTAGATGGAGAAGTTTCAAATTGGAAATCGGTTTTGAGTGGGGTACCTCAAGGATCAGTATTAGGACCTATATTATTCTTAATTTATATCAATGGCTTGGACGACAGTATAACAAGTAACGTACTGAAATTTGCGGATGACACAAAACTGTTTAGAAAGGTTAATACTGATGGTGATAAACAACATTTACAAAACGATCTAGACAGATTAGTGAAATGGTCTGAGAAATGGCAGATGCTGTTCAATTTTGGGAAATGTAAATGCCTACATACAGGACATGGGAACTTGAATGTAAACTATAAAATGGGAGATACTGTTCTGGGTACTACTGTAAAAGAAAAGGACTTAGGAGTTACAATAAGCGCTGATATGAAAGTTTCAGAGCAGTGTGGTATTGCAGCTTCAAAGGGTAATCAAATTCTTGGATTGATTAGAAGAAACATAACATACAAGGGAAAAAAGTTAATTATACCTCTTTATAAAGCAATAGTTAGACCTCATTTAGAATACTGTATACAAGCATGGAGACCATATCGTAAGAAGGATATAGATACGCTTGAACGCATACAAAGGAGAGCAACTAAAATGATTCCAGAACTTAGAGACCTTAGTTATGAAGAATGCCTGAAAAAATGTGGTTTAACAACTCTAGAGACAAGGAGGTTAAGAGGAGATCAGATTGAAGTTTTTAAGATATTGAATGGGTATGAAAATATTGATAGAAATATGTTTTTCTCACTCAAGAAGGATAGCAGAACTAGAGGACATGAGGTAAAATTACTAAAGGATCAATGTAGATTGGACATCAGGAAGCACTCGTTCTCACAGAGGACAATAAATGAATGGAACAAATTGTCTACAGATTGTGTAACTGCTAGCAGCGTGAATATGTTTAAAAACAAGGTTGACACATATATCAGGAGGGCGGGTTATAAGTAGGTGAACATTGTTGGACTCTCGATACGCCAATGGCTTCCTTGTCCACTTGCCATCTGGGCCTTTGGCTTGGATGGCAAATCTTGTTAAATCTACTGTAAAAGGTAAATCAAAACTAATTTGGTAATTTAAACTCAACACAAATTAGGCATCCTGCTTTAAAGTGTCCAGATGATAAAGGCATAATTCTACTTTACAAGAAAAGGGTAAAAGTAACATAGTTATCAACATTACCACTTTCAGTCAGAAATACCACTTTTTGCTTCATTCACATTTTCCAGCTTTTTTGAAAAAAATTCCCTATTTTGTTTAAATAAAAAAATTCCCTTTTTTTAGTAAAATCAAATGATCTGTTACAAGAGGCCAAAAAGAGGCACTTATTACTGATATGATCTGAAGTTAGGTCACATTTTATCGTGCATGCATCACCACAAATGAGGCAAATCAAAATGGCAACTGATAAAAATATCGCGTATGTGTGCTTATATAATAAATACTGCATGGCAAAATAGTTGGTATTTGGCCACGGGGAGAGAATTTTATGGAAACTAATAAATTTAAGTAAGAAGGTTTTATCTTTCTAACAACCTGTGATGAAATTGTCACCCCCTTTAGTGTCACAGATCGCCACAATCTGGGGTGGTGACTCATATCCCTCCACAATCGAGAAACACGTGAAGCTCGACACAATGTCATTGTGTCAAGATAGGTGAAGACGCAGAAGATGACGTCTCTCTGTTGCTGTCGGCGCTCAGCCATTGACACACGGGACACTCTCTTTGGTGACTTCTTAGCTGTAGTCATAGCAACTACAATACAAGATCACAGCAATTAATCGCCAATGGCACCCAAAAATGGCTTTGGCTTGGGCAACTTCAATTATTGACTACAGTAGCCCGCATGGCGACTTGAAATATTTACGGAGCTGCAATATTTTAGATCCAGCAAAAATAAACGGAATGTTAATAAACATCTCAGAAGTGTTGTCCTGGCGATATCACATTTATGTTAACCATAAATAGTGTGTTTGCGACACATTTGACATTGCAAGATATGTTGCAAAACCGTAGCCGAAGCGATATCAATAGGGAGCATTCATTGTATTTTTAATCAACCACATCGACACTCAACATATAACTGAATGGTCATTCTACACTGAAATAATAACCGGTCATGTTAATAGTCTTGGTGCCGCGAGGCGCCACTTTTATATATACTAGCAAAAATGCCCGTCCCCAGGACAGGATAACGTAATATTTCATATGTGATAGTCATAATAGCAATGTTTACCAAATGCCTCGGCTCAGGCCAATATTCCATCAATACGTTCGAAAGAATTACCAGAAACAACTGCGTCACGCACATGATTCAATACTCGATTGTTGCATGTTCAAAATGTTGAAGGTCGCGTGAATTTAGACCCATGGGCATGGATACTTATATAGGTTGTAGAATAGTAGAATATCTGCTTTCTACTGTCTTTTTATTGTGTATTGGCCCTTGGTCTGCGACCTCGGGCACATACGTGGGTGCGCGATTTCTACTATAATTAATATAAACCGCCCATATGGCGCTACGTACTCTCAAATGGTTTACGTACTGAAGTATTCGCCGTGGCGCGCGTGGTTTCTGCGATTGTTGGAAGTTAACGTTTTACACAGCAAACATTTGATTTACCATAAAAACCACTAAGAACCCTTGATATATGGGCAAAACTGTTGAGTTCAGAGGACCTGATGTCCTGTGACGCTTGGAGACTTTTCACCTAGACTGTTGGTGTACCATGTTATGAAAGCAAAACAACACATAACGTGTACAATTGTATACCGTATTTTATTCAGTATTATGTATTACACTGTATTGATCCTGCCTTGAAAATAAATGTTTCAAAACTGTTTGTTTTTTATGTTTTTTATTTGTCATTGATGTCGTTCATAGTCTATCTTCAAAGTATTTACTTTCTATCATCAAAGTATTGATTAGCAATTGGGCTACCTAAGAAGCTGTCAGGCTACTTCACTTTGCAAGGTTGCGAGCCCGACTGGCTACCTTCCATGACTTGCTAAATCTCACCCCAGAAGAGGCACTTAACCTAGCTACAACTGAAATAAGAAAATTAAAAAAATTGGCAGGTAATATAAAAAATGACAGCAAGAGTTTCTATGCTTATGTAAGGAGTAAACAGAAAGTTTGAGAAAAGGTCGGACCACTGGAACACAACAACAACAACAACATCATTTCAGATGGGTTTCAAATGGCAGAGGTCCTGAATGAGTATTTCAGCTCAGTTTTTACCACAGAAGATATCAGCTCACTTCCGGTTCCAGTTACTAAATTTGAGGGCGATAAATCAGATCATTTAGGGCAGTTATTTGTAACTCCTGAAATGATAGCAAAAAATTAAGAATATGAAAGATACTAAATCACCTGGAGTTGATGGGATACCACCAAAACTGTTTAAGGAAATTGTTGAGCAAATTAGTACACCACTGTCAGAGGTGTTTAACTTGTCACTAGAAGAGGGAATAGTTCCTTCGGAATGGAAAGAAGCAAACATTATGGAATTATTTAAGAAAGGATCGAGGAACATGTCAGAAAATTACAGACCAGTGAGTTTAACATCAGTTGTATGCAAGTTATTAGAAACACTAATTTAAGATGACATGGTGGAATTCCTTGTAAAACAAATTAATAAATACATCTCAACATGTGTTCTAAAAGCGAGGTCACTTCTAACTAATCTCTTATGTTTTTGGAAGAAATTACAATGTGGCTAGATGATGGGTCACAAGTGAATGTTGTCTACTTAGATTTTCAGAAAACGTTTGATAAAGTGCAACATCAAAGATTGTTACTTAAACTAAAAGCCCATGGCATAGGTAATGACATAATCAACTGGATAGAAAAGTGGCTTACACAGAAGACAGAGAGTAGATGGTGAGATTTCAAACTGGAAATCTGTTTGAGTGGAGTAGCACAGGGAGCAGTATTAGGACCTATACTATTTTTAATATATATATATATATATATATATATATATATATATATATATATATATATATATATATATATATATATATAATGATTTGGAAGATGGCATATCTAGCAAAGTACTGAAATTTGTAGATGACACAAAAGTATTCAGAAAGGTTAAAAATTCTACGTGGTTAAATGGTTTAAAAAATGGCAAATGTTATTCAAGATTGGGAAGAGTAAATGTATACACATAGGGCATGAAAACATGGATGAAGAAGGAGTAACATTTAGTTGTGACATGAAAGCTTCAGAGCAATGTGGGATTGTTGCTTCAAAAGGTAATCAAATTCTATGGCTAATGAGTATAACTATCACATATGAGGATAAACAACTAATTGTACCACTGTACAAAGCAATAGCTAGGCCGCATTTGGAACATTGTACACAAGCATGGAGGCCATATCATAAGAAGAACATAGACAAGCCAGAAAGAAGAGCAACTAAAATGATTCCAGAATTGAAAGACCTTAGTCACGAAAGCCGCTTATTACAATGTGGTTTGACAACACTAGAGACCAGGAGATTAAGAGGAGACCAAATAGAAGTATTTAAAATAGTGAGTGGCTATGAGGATATTGATAGGAATATTTTCTTCAAACTTAATGCAGTAGAACCAGAGGACACAAAGCAGCATTAATTAAGGAGCAGTGAAGGTTGGACGTGAGAAAGTACTCATTCTCACAGAGGGTGATAAATTAATGGAACAAATTGTCAAATAATTGTTAATGCTAGCAGTGTGAATATGACATTTGTTTAAAAATTAAATTAATAGATATCTGTGTACATAGATGATAAAATTGTTGGACTCTCGATAAACCAATGGCTTCCTTGTCCACTTGCCATCTTTTAGTTTTGGATGGCAATCTTATAAAATTTGTGATAATAAGGCAGTTTGTACTGGCCTCAGTGCCCCCTAAAATATATCAAAGCCAAGACCAGCCGGCCTTGCCCTCGATGTTGCCAAATCCGAGGCCTGTCTTTGTAAGCAAAGAATACAGAAATATTGATCATTTAACTATGATGATGGAATACTTGTAATATGATTACCTTGTGGAGCTTGTCGGTGATATCTCGCCAGTTCTGGTCGGCTGCGTGAAGATGCTCCCTGGTGGCCACGTACTATGGTCACAACAGACGAGGACACTGACGATGATGAATCAACTGAGCCACTCACCTCAGAATCATCGTCGTCATTGCCCAGCGTGTTTCCACCAGGGCCGTGTTGCAGCTGCAACGTATGTAGCTGCTGGTTAGTTGCCAGCAGCTGCTGCTGCTGCTGCTCCAAGCACAACACTTGCTGCTGCAGCTGTTGATATGAAGGCTGGTTTATTGACTCATGATCTCTAGATGCGTGGTCTGTGAGTGGATGGTCTCTAAACTTATGGTCTCTAGACATATGGTCTGTATCAAGAGGAAAAAATGGTCCCACCCCACTGTGTCCGGTAGAGTGTGTCCAGCCTCTGTGTCCATCTGGTCCAGTCCGGCCACTGATGGGTGCCTGGTCATCTCCGTTCAAATTGAAACTGACCCGGTGAGAGGCTGACTGTCTGAACAAGGAGTGGTTCTTGGAGATGTTTGAACAGGTCAACAGTGGAAGAGGTCGGAGTTCAGTCGAGTCGGTGGCCAGTGGCACCCCCTGCCAGTCAGACTGCACACTACCACCGATGTCTCGGGTCTCAGGCCCCTGTCTTCCCTCGTATGGCTGTTGCTCTAGAAATTTGACAACAACATCCGTGTGTGGAGATGGTCGTGATTAAAGGGATTGTTTCAACAGGAAACTAATGATTCTTACTCCACTTGCAATTAACATTATCATTTGGACAAAATAAGTCTTTTTAAAGGGGGGGGTGAAGCACTTGAACAACCATGGCCCAAACATAATAACATACCATTTACAGTATATATCACCCTTATATGATGGGCACAACGCCACGGTAATTTTGTAATATCCTTTTTAACTTTGCCATTATCTTCGCTGGGCGGCGCCATATTGCTCTGCGGGGGGCTCAGCGGCAGAGTGGTTTGAGTACGAGCTCCTGGCACGGCGTTCACACAGTAAAAACCTCTCGGAAAAACGGCCGAAACGCATGGAAAATCGAATAAAAAGAAAACTGGTGTGCACTGGATGGCTCCTGGATATATCAACTAGTACTACAAATGCAAGGAAAAAACTTTTGATCGACTTCCGAGGAAGAATTTGCAGCGGAAAAGGTGGTTGCAAATGCGGAAATTGCCGTGTCCGCCAGCCGCAGGCTCTGCGAGTGACCACTTTTCCGATGCAGATTACAAGACAAAAGACTGTGTGATGAGCATGGACAGACAGTGAGCATCAAGATGTCATTCTTGGTCAAAGACACCGTTCCATCGTAGATCTTTTTTCCGCATGTGACCATGCATCTATAGACTATTCTGCGACAAGGAAACGTCAGATATCAAAGGGCAGAGCGATGCGCAGGAAGCGACAAGCCGAAACCAGGTTAGTAAATTGGATTACCGTTACCATTGTGACTTATCACTACGATTACAATATAGTTCCACCCCAATAAGCACAGCTGTGCTTCAACGTCAGCATATATATGACCCACAGTAAATCGAAATGTATGAATACAATAAAGTGCGAGTAAGTGTTAATAGTTTGATATAATTACGAGTGTTTTCCAATCCGCCGATTTATTTTCGACGTGATCATACGTACCGTACCGTCGTCAATAGTGACAATACGTGGCCGTACTCAAAACAATAACAATTACTCAGTAAGTGCTACAAGATATACTGCAGCCTTATAACATGGGCCATGGCGTATGTACTAGGCAAAATTATTCAAGAAAATAATTTGATATTATTTATTGACAGTCATAATAAGTCTCATACTCCTGTGTTCTAAATGCCTAGAGAGCAAGCGGCAAGCGTAAGGCTATACCTCGGGGGGGGGGGGGGGCTAGATGCATGGGAGAAACACGACCAAAAGACAGTATAGACTATAGTGCAACAGAAGCCTACTGTTGCTGTTTACATTTCAAATTCTTTATGGAAATATTTAAAATATACAAATACTTTCATTGTGATTAAGTGCAAAAGCAGTTACAAAAACTTTTAAAAAGTATTTAAATATTTAAGTAAAATGCATTTCACCCATGCAATGTCTAGCTGGAAAGGAAACTAACTAAGGCATCGTCATCTACCCAGTTGAACACTGTCAGATTACATGTCTGCTTTCTATAATGACACTTTACAATTTATGTCTGAATTCTTGTGACTTGAGAATAAGGCAAAATTATATAAAATAAATTTGCTTTATTGATCAGATTAAACCCCACATGTAATAACCGGAAGTTCATAGAGATGTATTAAATTACATTTTAAGTCAACTGATAACACTGTAATGAATATCGTGGGGGAAGGGGCAATTGTCGGCAACCCACAATAGTATTAGTACAAGCTATACATATGAAGGAAGTATATCAGGCATGGGGTCAATTCTGTTTTGTCAATTCCAAAAATCAGTTCTAATTCCACCTTGCAAAAAATCAATTCCAACTGTTAAAATGCTAGGCTAAAGAAAAATTCAAATGCAATTCGTTTTAACACAGTTTTATTTGTCACATGTGCACAATCATATTTAATTAGATATGATTAAAAAATTATTGTTCGTTAAACGCACACACACGTACACGCCCACGCACACACACACACACACCAGGTTTGCCATAAAAAACTTTAAAATGGCATCCAGCCATTTCATATGTACTTTCTGCTGCGACACCTCTCTTGGATTTTTGCTAACAAAACCAGACATTTTGGACAGCCCTGGACAATTGGGTCATTAATCTGAGTTTTGAACAGTTTCCCCTGTTTATATCGGGTCCAGGTCATTTGCCCCCCCTTCCGGACATTTGCCCCTTTGTCACTTGCCCCCCAGACATTAGCCATTTGCCTTATTCAAAATCTGGACATTTGCCCCCTGTCCGTAGCTTCTGGATTATATTGTAAGTTTTTTTTAAGAAATGTTTTTTTAACTTCTGAACATGAATTCAAGATATATATTACCCTAATTGCAATTAATGTTCTTTGTGCCAGATCAGCCAAGTAAATTACTTTATGTAGTTGGAGATGATCCTGTAATTAAAGGATTATCTTTATTGCAATTGTGGAAGAAGCCAGTGACATTAGGACCTGGACATGTTAGGACAATTGAGGATATTTGAAAGAAGCCATCTCAACAAAGTTTCTTTTGAATTGCATTTACCATGGAGAGTTGGAGTGACTCCATTTTCCTATAAAACTGGATGCACAAGCCAGAGTTGTCAGAATTCACTTATATAACTTCACCTTGGAAATTACTACTAGCATTTGACAAGGTCAGAAGCTATGTTTTGAGTGTCATTCCTTCACCAAGAAGGGGGACCAACAAGATTACTCTTAATTGGGAGTGAAGCCAGCGTCGATCCTGATCATGCAAGGGTGCTGTGGTCACTGATCTGATCTCCAGATCCAGAATGCGATCAACAAGACTGCCTGCAACCATGATGGTGACATAGCACAGATAGAAGCTGCCAAGGTCCGTGATGACCTGAAAACTAAGGCAGCTAATACCAGGGGCACTCCAAACCAGCTGATCTCTGACCCGTTACTGTCCACCACTGTTTGTGGAAGCGTCACCCCAAGAACCCATCTTCCACCACTGATCTGACTATCAATGATACCTGGAAGACAACTGGTGACAAGATCATCTCATACACACTCCAGGGGATAGGCCATTGCATTAGGCTAAAGTGACTTCGACTTGTCATTGAATGTTATGTTATTGTAGTAATAATGATAAAACTGCAAACTGATTTTCACTTGTCAACTATCATAGAAAAAAGGGGCAGATGTCCGGGGGGGAGCAAATATACTAGGAGGCAGATTTATATCATTATCAGTTGTGGTATCATTGATATTTCATCAAATTTACTGGAAAGTTTGAGTCTTCAACATCCTAATCTCCAACATGTATTCTCCATGGGGACATTTTTAATTACTACAAAGGGCAAACCCTACAGCCACATGTAACAGCATTATACAGGTGACCAGTGACATGTTTAGTATGGGAAACTTGTGGGCTGAACATTAGGCTCGGATAAACAAGGGGCTGCATTCAAGTGGGGCAGGCTTCCTCTCTCACACAAAGGGAATGAGCAGGCAGGTGCCCTTAATTGGCAATCTCTGTAAATAAACCTTATACACTGAAAAAGAAAATGAGGCATGAATGGTCTGATTTTGGTTTTACTGTCTGTTACAGTAACTTAGTATTTCTTTTTGATGCAAATGCTTGATTATATCGTTCTTGGTCACAATGTTTCAATACCAGAGTAGACAGTGTCTATGCTGTAATGTTGACAACTTTCTGGCTGTTACCAGATTCATGGTGACATGCTAATAGCAGACAAATATGATTTTTAAAGTAATATAAGTAAATATAAGGGTTAATATTAACAGGATCAAGTCAATAATTCCAACAAAATCAATTCCAATTCCAAAAAAATAAATTTCGGAAAAAAAATTCCAATAAAAAAAAATAAATTGAAGTCAATTCCAATTCTGGAATTGAGGGTCAGTTCCAAATCCGGAATGGAATTGACCACATGCCTGAAGTATATTCATGACAATATCTTGTCTCTGTGTACTACAGCAACAGTCATGAACAGTATAATTGAATTGAAACAAACTTATGTCTGTGTGGCTTTTGTCCATGCACCATACTATCTAACAGATGCTTTCAGTATAATACCTAATAATTATATATATATATATTTACACATATACATATACGTGTGTGTGCATACAGCATTTATAAGGTAAAGATGTCACAAGCATAGATCTGCATTTGGTCCAATAACAATATTCATGCATTATGTTATCTAAATCGAGTGTCAGATATAAAATAAGGAACCCCATAGAAAGTGTACCTATGGATCCATATTTTGTTATGGAATTTGGACCCCTTATAGAATTTTGACCTCCCTGGCCCATTGAAAACAGTGCAATGTTGATTAGATAATATAATGCACTTTGGAGCTAGGATGCTAAAATTTTGGTTACATGCATTTGGTTATGTTACCAGTGGCATTCGTCAAACTGACCAAACAGATTCATTAAAAACATTAAGAGATCAGTGAAAGACCCACTGGTTGAATTAACATGGCTCCATAGGGAAAATGATTTTCCCTGTGGTTGATTACTTTATACATTATATAATACTGGCACTCTTATATTCTAAAAATAATATATACACGAGAAAGTTTCTCACGTTGTGATTCATTTTTATTATGCAAAAGATGAATTTTGTAAAATTTTCAAGTCACTGTATGTGTAATCTTTTCAGATGAAAGATTCACCATTGGTTCGTACAAGTACAGGTACTAGTTTTGAAGCATCCAGTGCTACGGGTGATGCCGTCAATCTTTACATTATGGATGTCACCTTTAGTGCCATCACTGCTACTACTGCTGTGGCACCACATACAACTGATGCTGCAATGCAAATCGATCCGGTAACGATATTTCAAGTGCAACACTTCGCGAATGCTGCTGTAGTCACGGATGACATTATTGCACCAATGAACGTTGATCATGACTACTCCTATGTGAAGCTTCCATCAGATTCAGTGAGAATAAAGACATTGGTGCGGATGATGCACACTATGTGATAACAGCGACATAACCGAGGGTGACTCAAGCAGCTCCGACACCTATGAGAAAGAGAAGAAGTTTGTCATTCGTGAGAAAAACTTATGTCACTTTTCTGCACCTGCCACACACCAAACAGCCATAAACTGTGACACAGGTTGTACTCATGTCTGATCTATCAGCCAAAGTCTTTCGGATACTGGGGTGTCTGTCAGGAAAGTGTGCTGATTTCTACCCCTGGATGAGTTAAAGGTGAATCGAATATGTTAATAAGTAGTGTATTGGTGTATATTTAGTGCCAGTAGTGTATTGGAACAGATGGTTGGTGTGCAGGTACTATCAGTCAGAACAAGTAGTGTATTGATACATATGATTGGTGTACATTTACTGTCAGTACAAGTAGTGTATTTGGTAGAGAATGAGACGCTTGGTTTACATTTGCTGTCGGTAGGAACAAGTAGTAGATTCAGTCAGAACAAGTAGTATATTGGATACACATGATTGGTGTACATTTACTGTCAGAAGAAGTAGTGAAATGGTGCAGATTCCAGAATGAGATCATTGGTGTACATATACTGTTGGTAGGAACAAGTAGTGTATTGGTATGCATGATTGGTGTACGTTTACTGTCAGTCAGAACAAGTAATATTGTTACACGATTGGTTTACATTTACTGTCCAATCAAAACAAGTAGTCTATTGCCAAAGGTACAGATGATGATGGTGAAACAGTTAAAATGCCTTGGCTTTATAAAGATTAATTATTTCCTAAGCTAAACTACCAGTATATTTGATATGTTGTGGCATAATAATGATGTGTGTAACTGTGATATCCATGTTCCAGGTTGTATTTCCCGGTGGTAGAAGTCACTGTTTTTAGTCAATGTTTAGTCGTTCTAGTTAGCCTTATTTCTTTGGTAATTGTTTATCTATGTGAATAAACTGTTGATATATTTTATGTTGGTCTCAATATAAATGAAATTGTGTGTAGTGACATGCAAGATGCTGCAGGAAACATTTTTGTTGACAGAAGTGGGATACGGATAAGAAGGCATTCACATCATTCAGTTATTAATATTTTAGTGGGAATTTTTGTAGTTTTCCAGGTTGTTTTTCAACCTGCTGCATACTGTGGATGCCTCACAATTTGTCTATATAAGACTATCAGTACACTCACCTGTGTCAGGTCAATCTCCATAGCTAAACTTTCCATCAATTCAATTCGGTTCAGAATAGACATCACAGATCCTTCCCACATCGCAGGATGGGATTACTTGTCTTGCCTTTGCTGAGCCTGAAATATAATTTGTCAGGGTTAGTTGATAGCACTAATTCCATAATTACCATAATAGTTACAAAACTGTGAACATTACATATTGTCAGTAGTTAATTATTGTTATTTAAATGATTACATTGCACCAAACAACAAGGCGTTATAGTGTGCTACAGAGAGGGGTGATTACAAGTACAAATATTAATGTAATCATGATTACAGTAATTATTGCAATCACAATTACTAATGTAGTCATGATTACAATCATTATTACAATCACGATTATGGTAACATTTAAGAATATATATATATATTCACATAATGAATGAAATAAACCCTCATGTTATTATTGTCATCAATGTTATTCAACACAAAATCAAACACAATATTAAAATACAGTCACGGTACACTTCATTAGATTAGATACAAAATAAAGAGAAAAGCCTGCTTGCATTGCCATTGTGGTTCGGACCTCGCCCTCGGGCTAGGTAAAAGAAATCTGCAGAAAAAATATGATTATTAAAATGGCAATGATTCAATAACAATTGAATTACTGACCTGCTAGCTATAGGGCGAATCAATGAGTCGGCACGCAAATCATGCAATGACAGCAGGCCAACATCTAGCACCGCTCTGTTTGTGCATATCACTACAAAATCATCGTCTTCGCCTTCGTACGGTGATGCAAGCAACAACGCGGTCGGGCACACGGTGCTGCATAGCCATAGCCTAGCCCTAGGCATGGTAGCTTCCTCGGCGCAGCATGATGACTCAACGTAAACGTGCTCAGACATCGGGACGCAATTTCCACAGGTTCACCACATCACATTACCTAGTCAGGAATCGTTGACAGTCAAAGCGCTGTTGTAATTTTTCCTGAATCCACCGTCAACAAAGGAGAAGCCGACCTGGAGTCTGGAGCGTGACTCGCACACTCCGTGACACTTTACGACTGTCAACGGTTGTTTCCGTGTGGCCTGTCGAACTAGACTCTTCGTCTGTGGTTTCCATTTCTCCAAAGATAGACAACTATTATGGAAGTTCAGTAAACCACTAATCGCTAGTAGCAGATCTGGTGAAACTGTCACAAGCGATGCATCCATCTTGTCAACAAGTAAAAAATAGTTCCGGTATTCCGTTATCGCATATTCTCGTTGGTTAGCGTCTTGTGTGTTCGAGAAGTGTGGCGTTTTCGACGATTTTTTGCGTGTTTTGTTGTAATTTCTTTAACTTTTTTATTTGGAACGAACAAAAACGCTATTTTGTTGACGTGTGTATATATAACAGAGACCCATATCTTTTTTTTCGCTCCAGAATGCCTATTTACGAAATAAATCGCAAAAAATCGAAAATTTACATTGATTAGATATACGCGACTCAAACCACTCGTTTCGACAACAAGATGGCGATACGCAGTGATGTATTTTGTCGATTTTTGTCTCGAACAAAATCAGTTTTTCAGTTTATCTCATAAATTAGCAGGTATCTGTCACCATTAATGCATAGTTAGATAATATATATTTAAATATACGGCACAACACAAAATTGCTTCAGTTCCCCTTTAAATAAGTGGTCCACATGACTGAATGGATGGATAGAAGGATGAATTGGTGGATAGATATATGAATGGATGGGTGAGTGGGTGGGTGAACTGATTGATGGATGGATGGATATATATATGAATGGATGGGTGAGTTGGTGGGTGAACTGATTGATGGATGGATGGATGTACAGTCGTGCCTCGTTATAACGCGCCCCGTTATTACGCGGATTCGGATATAACGCGGTCGGTCGTGGACCCCGAATTTCTGCCACCAGGGGAAATGTCAAATGGGCCCGCTTAAACCTACTTAGAATTTCTTTGACAATTCTCAAGAAACATTAGGTGAACAATGTCAATGAACGAGTATCAACGTGTTGTTTGTTTTGCGCTGCCGCCGACATCAATCACTGACACTGGCACTGTCGCTGGCTTCGCTTCGACAGTTTGTAAATTGCAATCGAGATTCACAAATATGCCTCGCGTAAGAATCAGATCAACCGTTTTAAATGCATTTAACAAGCAGTACCAATATAACACTTGGGTGAAATTACATGCTTCCGTTACATCGTAAATTTAATCGTTTTCGCGACGCGAAACCAACATGCCAAACTCATAAACCCAAGGTGCTACCGGTGGCGAAAATACGAATTCGTCATCCGCACATGAAATGATGAATCGATGTTAAGTGGTGCGTAATCAATTTATTTTTCAGTCAAGATCGGTTGAAAGACGAAGTGAAACAATTATTAATTCTACCTATTGTCTTTTTCTGTGTTTTATCAGCTTGCATACTACGTTTGTCAAATCATATACGTTTTCGGCTGCTCAGGTCCAGGTTATTATTTTCGATTCGTAGGCCTGGCGGTCCAGATCATCGTAGTAGATATATTCCATAATGGTATACGTACATGTGTTTTATTCAGTTCAAGAGTCAAGAGGGTGTGACATTTAAAAATAATACACGTTGATGCTAGTATACGCATTTAATAAGTTCCATAAACTGCATATTGCCGTATAAGACAATGCTGCAAGCACACGGGGCTTCGACAGGGTTCATGGACTTGGTGCAGCGGGCGGCGGTCGCTGTTGATTAGTAGCTCCCTGGTGGCAGATATGAGAACACCTAAGGCGCCTCGCTTACAATGCGGTCCGAAGTCGTGGACCCCGACTACCGCGTTATAACGAGGCGTGACTGTATATATGAATGGATGGATGGATAGATGGATGAATGGTGTTTGTGTGGAGGTGTTTGTTAGGATGGATGGATAGGTGGATGCATGGGTGGATGGATGGATATATATGAATGCATAAATTGATGGATGGATGACTGAATGGATGGATGACTGAATGGATGGATGGATGACTGACTGAAGTAATGGATGGATGGATGGATGAACTAATGGAGGAAATTTTGAAACTAAAGTGTCTAGTGTTGTTTAAACATAATATTCAAACATGTACATTAGGTCCAGCGTAACAGCAAAAATACCAAATAATGTATGTAAACTTATGCAACATTTTAATCCAGTTACCTTGTGGAATCCCTTTATCTGCTAGCATGATGTAGACGAGTAAGCTTACCTGAGGTCGCCTTCCACTGAAAACCAGGCATCGTCTCTACACTGTCGTGTTGTATGCTGCCCATGTCATTGCTGACTTGTGGTGCCACCTACAGCAGAAATTCATCAACTAAATGCTGAATAGCTACATGATGATCTAGTGCATCAAGAACGTAAGATTTGTAGATGACAATCACAAATATGTTGGCTGGTGCTGACACCTCTGTCATTCAGGACTTAAGGTAGTTGGGGTTGCTATTATATGCTTGTCTTGAATTGAGTAGTTTCAGGAGAAGATTTGAAGAAAAATTAACCATTTCTTCATAGATTTTTGTTGAAATACTATATAATATATAGTAATAAAATTTTGAGTTTTCATTTATTTGGTTATGTTACATGATTTTTAAAACATTTTTGTAAATGTGAAAAAAAAATATAGTTTTGAAAAAATCCCCAAAGTAATAAATAACATGCATATAAGTATGACAGTGTCACTGATAACTTTAAGGTACATTTTTGTTAACATAAACGAATTACCTCTGCAACACCACCGTGAATCAATTAAACAAAAGTTGAATGACAGCCTATCGTGTATTTTTGACACAAATCCTTCACTAATCGTAATTCCAAATGGTGTAAAATTGCCTAAATGTAAGATTCGTTCATATACCAAATTGCAGCATCGTGGATGTTGTAGTTTAAAAAATTTAATTAGGTAACGTTTCCTGATCGTTAGTGATAACAGAAATGTCGATAGATACATATATCATGCTTGAAATATGATGATTTTCACTGGCGTTTTACATATTGTTGACAAAACATAATGGCCATTTGTAATATTGACATGTCCCCTTAATTTGCTGCCACAATGGGCCTTGAATCTATTTTTGTAATGTATTGTCATCTATGATATCAGGTTACACCAGCCATCTGACAAACACGTGGCAGGGTGTGTTTACGATCATTTTGATTGTCCATGATCCGTCGTGGTCACCAGCATTTCTAAGTCAAGGGGATTTCCAAAAGAACCGTATTTTTAAAGGATGAATTGGTGAAATATGACGTCAGTGCCAGGTGATTATTTGTGGTGTCGATGTTCAGTTAAATATTTCCTAGCATGTTATGAAGAAAAAAATCTACTGACATGCTAGCCGCCCCAGTTACTTGAAGATGACAGAAACAATGACAAAAGGAGAAGGAAAACAAGAAATGTTGACATCAGCCAGCCAGCAACAATAATCAATGCCAGCCTAACCCAGGACTTCAGTGGAGAGCAACAATAATCAATGCCAGCTTCACCCAGGACTTCAGTGGAGAGCAACAATAATCAATACCAGCCTAACCCGGGACTTCAGTGGAGAGCAACAATAATCAATGCCAGCCTAACCCAGGACTTCAGAGGAGAATAACAATAATCAATGCCAGCTTCACCCGGGACTTCAGAGGAGAGCAACAATAATCAATGCCAGCCTCACCCGGCACTTCAGAGGAGAGCAACAATAATCAATGGCAGCTTAACCCAGGACTTCAGAGGAGAGCAACAATAATCAATGGCAGCTTAACCCAGGACTTCAGTGGAGAGCAACAATAATCAATGCCAGCTTAACCCAGGACTTCAGTGGAGAGCAACAATAATCAATGGCAGCTTAACCCAGGACTTCAGAGGAGAGCAACAATAATCAATGGCAGCTTAACCCAGGACTTCAGTGGAGAGCAACAATAATCAATGCCAGCTTAACCCAGGACTTCAGAGGAGAGCAACAATAATCAATGGCAGCTTAACCCAGGACTTCAGAGGAGAGCAACAATAATCAATGCCAGCTTCACCCAGGACTTCAGAGGAGAGCAACAATAATCAATGCCGGCCTAACCCAGGACTTCAGTGGAGAGCAACAATAATCAATGCCAGCTTCACCCAGGACTTCAGAGGAGAGCAACAATAATCAATGCCAGCCTAACCTGGCACTTCAGAGGAGAGCAACAATAATCAATGCCAGCCTCACCTGGCACTTCAGAGGAGAGCAACAATAATCAATGCCAGCCTAACCTGGCACTTCAGAGGAGAGTAACAATAATCAATGCCAGCTTCACCCAGGACTTCAGAGGAGAGCAACAATAATCAATGCCAGCTTCACCCGGGACTTCAGAGGAGAGCAACAATAATCAATGCCAGCCCCATCCAGGACTTCTAAGGGAAGCAACAATAATGGTGGAAAAAAACTAATGATCATTGCAGGACACATGAAATGTTTAAATAAAAACATCACTGGTTATACAATGGTAAATTCACAAGTTTATATTAATTAATAGCGAAATATAGGTAATATATTTTTGCCACAGCTATTTGAGAGGTGTTTGTGTGAAGCTGTTTGTGAGGTGTTTGTGTGAAGCTGTTTGTGAGGTGTTTGTGTGAAGCTGTTTGTGAGGTGTTTGTGTGAAGCTGTTTGTGAGGTGTTTGTGTGAAGCTGTTTGTGAGGTGTTTGTGTGAAGCTGTTTGTGAGGTGTTTGTGTGAAGCTGTTTGTGAGGTGTTTGTGTGAAGCTGTTTGTGAGGTGTTTGTGTGAAGCTGTTTGTGAGGTGTTTGTGTGAAGCTGTTTGTGAGGTTTTGTGTGAAGCTGTTTGTGAGGTGTTTGTGTGAAGCTGTTTGTGAGGTTTTGTGTGAAGCTGTTTGTGAGGTGTTTGTGTGAAGCTGTTTGTGAGGTGTTTGTGTGAAGCTGTTTGAGAGGTGTTTGTGTGAAGCTGTTTGTGAGGTGTTTGTGTGAAGCTGTTTGTGAGGTGTTTGTGTGAAGCTGTTTGTGAGGTGTTTGTGTGAAGCTGTTTGTGAGGTATTTGTGTGAAGGTTTTTGTAGGGAGCTGTTTGTAAGGTGTTTGTGTGGAGGGTGTATGTGTGAAGATGTGAAGGTGCTTTGTGAGGAGGTATCTGATTGGAGGTGTTTGTGTGAAGGTGTTTGTGAGGAGGTGTTTGATTGGAGGTGTTTGTGTGGAGGTGCTTATGACGTGTTTGCGTGGAGGTATTGGTGAGGAGGTGTTTGTGTGGAGTATGTTTATGTGGAGGTGTTTGTTAGGAAGTGTTTGTGTGGAGGTGTTTGTGTGGAGGTGTTTTGTGGAAGTGTTTGTGTGGAGGTGTACTGACCGTGGGTAGTTGTTGGAACTCTCCTGGACTGGACGGCAGCCAAGGCACTTCTGGTCCACACGACACAGTGACAGGGTTAGGCAACGACAAACCACCTGCATCGCCACCAGACTGTAGACATACAGACAGAGAGATGTAAAGAATAATAACAGTGTTGTGAATAACTCGAGATATACTTACAAGGTAAAAATACTGTGTGGAATGTGTACATTTATAAAGAAAAGGTATTCTGCTACTTTAGACAATGAGCATTCTGACAATGAAACTTGCATGTAATAATAATTTGCCCACATGTTTTAGTGGAACGGCCACACATCATGTTTTAGTGGAACGGCCACACATCATGTTTTAGTGGAATGGCCACACATCATGTTTTAGTGGAACAGCCACACATCATGTTTTAGTGGAACAGCCACACATCATGTTTTAGTGGAACAGCCACATATCATGTTTTAGTGGAACGGCCACACATCATGTTTTAGTGGAACGGCCACACATCATGTTTTAGTGGAATGGCCACACATCATGTTTTAGTGGAACAGCCACACATCATGTTTTAGTGGAACAGCCACACATCATGTTTTAGTGGAACAGCCACATATCATGTTTTAGTGGAACGGCCACACATCATGTTTTAGTGGAACGGCCACACATCATGTTTTAGTGGAACAGCCACACATCATGTTTTAGTGGAATGGTCACAAATCATGTTTTAGTGGAACAGCCACACATCATGTTTTAGTGGAACAGCCACACATCATGTTTTAGTGGAACGGCCACACATCATGTTTTAGTGGAACGGCCACACATCATGTTTTAGTGGAACAGCCACACATCGTACTGTTCTGTGTAAGATAACATGGTAAGAAAGTACAATTTCTAGCAGACTGTCACTTCTAAGAAAATAATTTTTTTTTAAAACAACCACTTTTGAATAGTGAGTAAACCCACTTCTTCAAACCATATTGATGATATGCTACTGTTGTCACCAAATACAACAGTAAACGTTGCATATTAATTACCAAGATGTACAGCATGCCTTGACACAAAAAAACATTTATTTTATAACTAAGCCAACTGATACATTGCCCACTAATGTATTGTCCACTGATACAATCCACTGATACATTGTCCACTGATACAGTCCACTGATACATTGTCCAATGATACAGTCCACTGATACAATCCACTGATACATTGCTCTCTGATACAGTCCACTGATGCATTGTCCACTGATACAGTCCACTGATACATTGCCCACTGATACAATCCACTGATACACTGTCCACTGATACAGTCCACTGATACATTGTCCATGGACACAGTCCACTGATACATTGCCCACTGATACACTGTCCACTGATACACTGTCCATTGATACAGTCCACTGATACACTGTCCACTGATACAGTCCACTGACACAGTCCACTGATACACTGTCCACGGACACAGTCCACTGATACATTGCCCACTGATACACTGTCCACTGATACAGTCCACTGATAGACTGTCCACTGATACAGTCCACTGACACAGTCCACTGATACACTGTCCACTGATACAGTCCACTGATACACTGTCCACTGATACATTGTCCACTGATACAGATCATTGATACATTGTCCATGGACACAGTCCACTGATACATTGTCCACTGATACAGATCATTGATACATTGTCCAATGACACAGTCCACTGATACATTGTCCACTGATACAGATCATTGATACACTGTCCACTGACACAGTCCACTGATACATTGTCCACTGACACAGATCATTGATACACTGTCCACTGATACATTGTCCACTGATACAGATCATTGATACACTGTCCACTGACACAGTCCACTGATACATTGTCAACTGTTACAGATCATTGATACACTGTCCACTGACACAGTCCACTGATACATTGTCCACTGATACAGATCATTGATACACTGTCCACTGACACAGTCCACTGATACATTGTCCACTGATACAGATCATTGATACATTGTCCACTGACACAGTCCACTGTCCACTGATACAGTCCACTGATACATTGTCCACTGATACAGTCCACTGATACATTGTCCACTGACACAGTCCACTAATACACTGTCCACTGATACAGTCCACTGATACATTGTCCACGGACACAGTCCACTGTCCACTGATACAGTCCACTGATACATTGTCCACTGACACAGTCCACTAATACACTGTCAACTGATACACTGTCCACTGATACATTGTCCACTGACACAGTCCACTGATACATTGTCCACGGACACAGTCAACTGTCCACTGATAGAGTCCACTGATACATTGTCCACTGACACAGTCCACTAATACACTGTCAACTGATACACTGTCCACTGATACATTGTCCACTGACACAGTCCACTGATACATTGTCCACTGACACAGTCCACTGATACATTGTCCACTGACACAGTCCACTGATACATTGTCCATGGATACAGTCCACTGATACATTGTCCACTGACACAGTCCACTGATACATTGTCCATGGACACAGTCCACTGATACATTGTCCACTGACACAGTCCACTGATACATTGTCCATGGACACAGTCCACTGATACAGTCCACGTACAAAATAACAGAATCAACGGCCTCAAATTATTGTTGAATGTGAAAAAAGAAAACTCACTCTATTGTTGTCAGGTAATTCGAGTGGCGTGCCTGACATGTTTCCCAGAATGCACCTGTACATGTCCTTCTGCTTTGTCATCGCAATTAAATTCATCTCAAGACTTTCTTTCTGGGTCAGCAAGCCATTGAGCATTTCTTGCAGTTTCTCACGTGCAAACGTTTCCTTCTCGGCAGACGACTTCAGAAATACAGTCAAACTATTGAGTTCTCTGCCAAACAGACATAGCCACAGTCATAGTTATAATGTTTGCTACATTCCTAAGTATTAAGACACTGCTACAGCAAATAAGATTAATAAAATGGACAGTGCATGATTTAGGGCTATACCAAGTAGGGGAAGGTGGGGAATGTCTGCACCCCTAAGGTATAATGCGCCCTAGCTAATTAACTATTTATGCCAAAAGGGTAGAATTTGGCCTCGTTAACTAGTACGTGGCAGCTGACAACTGCCAGTTACCAGACAACAACTCCAATAAGTAAAAACTAGATTTAGCAAAACGTAACTTGCGCAGTTATATCACTGTGGCAGTGAGACATAAATACCACTGTGGCAGTGAGACATAAATACCACTGTGGCAGTGAGACATAAATACCACTGTGGCAGTGAGACATAAATACCACTGTGGCAGTGAGACATAAATACCACTGTGTCAGTGAGACATAAATACCACTGTGGCAGTGAGACATAAATACCACTGTGGCAGTGAGACATAAATACCACTGTGGCAGTGAGACATAAATACCACTGTGGCAGTGAGACATAAATACCACTGTGGCAGCGAGACATAAATACCACTGTGGCAGTGAGACATAAATACCACTGTGGCAGTGAGACATAAATACAAAGGTGTATGCAGATATGCACTGCATATTTTAGGCCATAGAAATGAAGTAATTTGGCACAGTATGCAGTTTCACTGGTAATTAGTCCAGTGCTGGATAAACAATAGCTCTACTTTCCACTACATTTTTATTGTTATAAAAGTGGCATATAAATTTTTAAGAGTAACATTGGTTTAAAATTTGTGAAAAGGAATAATGCATCAATCATTGTAACTACTTTTAAACAGCATAGAAAGTACCAAAACATTGTTTATTTCCATAAAAAAATATGTGTTCCACAAAATCTTATCATTTCGGTCAAATATGTGCAAAATGTATGTAGTTATATTAGTTTTTAAAATCAATTGAACCCTGTGACTTGATGTAAAACCTGAGATCAACCCTGTGACTTGATGTAAAACCTGAGATCGACCCTGTGACTTGATGTAAAACCTGAGATCAACCCTGTGACTTGATGTAAAACCTGAGATCAACCATGTGATTTGACGTATAACCTGAGATCAATCCTGTGACTTGATGTAAAACCTGAGATCAACCATGAGATCAACCCAGTGATTTGACGTATAACCTGAGATCAATCCTGTGACTTGATGTAAAACCTGAGATCAACCATGTGATTTGATGTAAAACCTGAGATCAACCCTGTGACTTGATGTAAAACCTGAGATCAACCCTGTGACTTGATGTAAAACCTGAGATCAACCATGTGACTTGATGTAAAACCTGAGATCAACCCTGTGACTTGATGTAAAACCTGATATCAACCATGTGACTTGATGTAAACCATGAGATCAACCCTGTGACTTGATGTAAAACCTGATATCAACCATGTGACTTGATGTAAAACCTGAGATCAACCCTGTGACTTGATGTAAAACATGAGATCAACCCTGTGACTTGATGTAAAACCTGAGATCAACCATGTGACTTGATGTAAAACCTGAGATCAACCCTGTGACTTGATGTAAAACCTGAGATCAACCCTGTGACTTGACGTAAAACCTGAGATCAAACCTTTGATTTGACGTATAACCTGAGATCAACCCTGTGATTTGATGTAAAACCTGAGATCAACCCTATGATTTGACGTATAACCTGAGATCAACCATGTCACTTGATGTAAAACCTGAGATCAACCCTGTGACTTGATGTAAAACCTGAGATAAACCATGTGATTTGACGTAAAACCTGAGATCAACCCTGTGATTTGACGTATAACCTGATATCAACCCTGTTACTTGATGTAAAACCTGAGATCAACCCTGTGACTTGATGTAAAACTTGAGATCAACCCTGTGATTTGACGTATAACCTGAGATCAATCCTGTGACTTGATGTAAAACCTGAGATCAACCATGTGATTTGACGTATAACCTGAGATCAATCCTGTGACTTGATGTAAAACCTGAGATCAACCATGTGATTTGATGTAAAACCTGAGATCAACCCTGTGATTTGACGTATAACCTGAGATCAACCCTGTGACTTGATGTAAAATCTGAGATCAACCCTGTGACTTGATGTAAAACCTGAAATAAACAGCTGCTCTGGAACAAACACACAACATCAGATAACTTACTCATTTTTCGACTCGATCATCTTGTCTTTTTCACTCAATGCATTTTGTAGCTGTGTGATTGTTTCCAAATGAGCAATGTTTTGTTCAGTTGCAGTGCCGAGTTGCTGCTGGACTGTACGTTTGTCCAGCGTGGCCCGCTCCAGGTTCTCCCTGATGGTCTCTATCTAGAGACAGCATACAAACTGTTGTTCCCATTGAAACCAAGGCTAAGTCAGAGGTCAGCACTGATGTGTATTTGCTGCCAGCCGTCCGCCAAACATTGTCATCTTAGCACAGCGCAAGTGCTCAAAAGTAGCAATTTTTTTTAAAGGGTACAATGTCAAAATCACTGGCATTTTATTTGTATGACATGAACTAGGAAGTGAATTAATGATCTATCCCCACCTGCATGTCCTTGAGTTTGACTGTCTCGCTCAGAGTGTCGATCTCTCGCTGTCGATTCTCAACAGCGTCTGCCGCCCGACTCCGCAGAGCGTCCAGCTCTGTCTGAACTCGGTATAGGTCATCCGTTAACACTTGTTTCTCAATCTCTTGCTTCTCTATCTCACTGTCCTTCTGTTTCACTGACAGTATCTGACATAGTTGGGGTCAATTACAATTGTAAATTACACAGCATCATAAATGTTCAATTACAAGTATGACTACCCAAAAAATCAATTACAAAGCTTAATAAAGGGTCAAGTGTAATAGCTCACATGTTGAGTACAGCTATATTGATTTATAATAGTTCACATGTTGAGTACAGCTACATTGATTTATAATAGTTCACATGTTGAGTACAGCTACATTGATTTATAATAGTTCACATGTTGAGTACAGCTACATTGATTTATAATAGTTCACATGTTGAGTACAGCTACATTGATTTATAATAGTTCACATGTTGAGTACAGCTACATTGATTTATAATAGTTCACATGTTGAGTACAGCTACATTGATTTATAATAGCTCACATGTTGAGTACAGCTACATTGATTTATAATAGTTCACATGTTGAGTACATCTACATTGGTTTATAATAGTTCACATGTTGAGTACAAGTACATTGGTTTATAACAGTTCACATGTTGAGTACAAGTACATTGGTTTATAACAGTTCACATGTTGGATACAGCTACATTGGTTTATAAAAGATGATTTACATTACATGTACAATTACTGCTAATTGTTAAACAGAGTTTTAGGTGAATTCATGCATTCTTGTTACAAAGCCTCATAAAAACTCAATTACAATTATACTGTTAAAAAATCAAGTACAAATACTGTACACTGCAATTGTAATTAATTACAAATTACACAATTACAACTGAACCCAGCCCTGATACCTGCTGCACTGTAGTGTCATTGGAGTGACTCGTGTGGACGTGAGGCATTCTTGACCACGGTGTGGCCCCATACGGACACAGCAGGGAACCCGAGGAGAAGCGCAAGTGTTCCTTGGATCTCCCCAGTGCTCTGTCCCCCCCCAGGATGAAGTCGCTGGTGCAGCAACGCAAGCCAGCAGGTGGCACCTTTGACAAATGATCTTTCATGCTGGATGTCACTGGGAGCAATCCCTCGTGTCCAGTAGAGGGTGCTGTGGACTGGTCAGGAGACTCATGCTTCTTGTTTGTTGACTCCTCAGAGTTCTTCCTTTGTTTCTGCAGGCGAAGCTCTGCCACCAGGAGTTCGCTCTCCTTGGACAACATATTTAGGATCGGCAATAACGTGTGGTCTACCTGACCTTCCTCGGACCTCTTGACCTTAAATAATAATAATAAAAGCATTTATATAGCACCCGATCAATCGAGATAGCTCTCTGGTACTATCAAATACATGCGTGTAATCATTTGTGTGGCACCCGATCAATCGAGATAGCTCTCTGGTACTATCAAATACATGCGTGTAATCATTTATGTGGCACCCGATCAATCGAGATTGCTCTCTGGTACTATCAAATACATGCGTGTAATCATTTATGTGGCACCCGATCAATCGAGATTGCTCTCTGGTACTATCAAATACATGCGTGTAATCATTTATGTGGCACCCGATCAATCGAGATTGCTCTCTGGTACTATCAAATACATGCGTGTAATCATTTATGTGGCACCCGATCAATCGAGATTGCTCTCTGGTACTTTCAAATACATGCGTGTAATCATTTATGTGGCACCCGATCAATCGAGATTGCTCTCTGGTACTTTCAAATACATGCGTGTAATCATTTATGTGGCACCCGATCAATCGAGATTGCTCTCTGGTACTTTCAAATACATGCGTGTAATCATTTATGTGGCACCCGATCAATCGAGATTGCTCTCTGGTACTTTCAAATACATGCGTGTAATCATTTATGTGGCACCCGATCAATCGAGATTGCTCTCTGGTACTTTCAAATACATGCGTGTAATCATTTATGTGGCACCCGATCAATCGAGATTGCTCTCTGGTACTTTCAAATACATGCGTGTAATCATTTATGTGGCACCCGATCAATCGAGATTGCTCTCTGGTACTTTCAAATACATGCGTGTAATCATTTATGTGGCACCCGATCAATCGAGATTGCTCTCTGGTACTTTCAAATACATGCGTGTAATCATTTATGTGGCACCCGATCAATCGAGATTGCTCTCTGGTACTTTCAAATACATGCGTGTAATCATTTATGTGGCACCCGATCAATCGAGATTGCTCTCTGGTACTTTCAAATACATGCGTGTAATCATTTATGTGGCACCCGATCAATCGAGATTGCTCTCTGGTACTTTCAAATACATGCGTGTAATCATTTATGTGGCACCCGATCAATCGAGATTGCTCTCTGGTACTTTCAAATACATGCGTGTAATCATTTATGTGGCACCCGATCAATCGAGATTGCTCTCTGGTACTTTCAAATACATGCGTGTAATCATTTATGTGGCACCCGATCAATCGAGATTGCTCTCTGGTACTTTCAAATACATGCGTGTAATCATTTATGTGGCACCCGATCAATCGAGATTGCTCTCTGGTACTTTCAAATACATGCGTGTAATCATTTATGTGGCACCCGATCAATCGAGATTGCTCTCTGGTACTTTCAAATACATGCGTGTAATCATTTATGTGGCACCCGATCAATCGAGACTGCTCTCTGGTACTTTCAAATACATGCGTGTAATCATTTATGTGGCACCCGATCAATCGAGACTGCTCTCTGGTACTTTCAAATACATGCGTGTAATCATTTATGTGGCACCCGATCAATCGAGACTGCTCTCTGGTACTTTCAAATACATGCGTGTAATCATTTATGTGGCACCCGATCAATCGAGACTGCTCTCTGGTACTTTCAAATACATGCGTGTAATCATTTATGTGGCACCCGATCAATCGAGACTGCTCTCTGGTACTTTCAAATACATGCGTGTAATCATTTATGTGGCACCCGATCAATCGAGACTGCTCTCTGGTACTTTCAAATACATGCGTGTAATCATTTATGTGGCACCCGATCAATCGAGACTGCTCTCTGGTACTTTCAAATACATGCGTGTAATCATTTATGTGGCACCCGATCAATCGAGACTGCTCTCTGGTACTTTCAAATACATGCGTGTAATCATTTATGTGGCACCCGATCAATCGAGACTGCTCTCTGGTACTTTCAAATACATGCGTGTAATCATTTATGTGGCACCCGATCAATCGAGACTGCTCTCTGGTACTTTCAAATACATGCGTGTAATCATTTATGTGGCACCCGATCAATCGAGACTGCTCTCTGGTACTTTCAAATACATGCGTGTAATCATTTATGTGGCACCCGATCAATCGAGACTGCTCTCTGGTACTTTCAAATACATGCGTGTAATCATTTATGTGGCACCCGATCAATCGAGACTGCTCTCTGGTACTTTCAAATACATGCGTGTAATCATTTATGTGGCACCCGATCAATCGAGACTGCTCTCTGGTACTTTCAAATACATGCGTGTAATCATTTATGTGGCACCCGATCAATCAAGACTGCTCTCTGGTACTTTCAAATACATGCGTGTAATCATTTATGTGGCACCCAATCAATCAAGACTGCTCTCTGGTACTATCAAATACATGCGTGTAATCATTTATGTGGCACCCGATCAATCAAGACTGCTCTCTGGTACTATTAAATACATGCGTGTAATCATTTATGTGGCACCCGATCAATCAAGACTGCTCTCTGGTACTTTTAAATACATGCGTGTAATCATTTATGTGGCACCCGATCAATCAAGACTGCTCTCTGGTACTATTAAATACATGCGTGCAATCATTTATGTGGCACCCGATCAATCAAGATTGCTCTCTGGTACTATTAAATACATGCATGCAATCATTTATGTGGCACCCGATCAATCAAGATTGCTCTCTGGTACTATTAAATACATGCATGCAATCATTTATGTGGCACCCGATCAATCAAGATTGCTCTCTGGTACTATTAAATACATGCATGCAATCATTTATATAGCACCCGATCAATCAAGATTGCTCTCTGGTACTATTAAATACATGCATGTAATCATAACTTTCATTTCTATTAAAACCATACCAACAATAATTATTCTAAAATGTAGTACATGGAAAAAAGTCCTTATAGGAGGTTTTCTGATTGTCTAATACTTTTTTATCCTGAAATCATGTTATATAGTTTAAAATATATATATTCTAATATATACTAACCGCTCAAATGTGTATAAATGAAGCAGAAGCAATTTTGAAAGCATCAAACTTTCAGCTAGTTCTGAGAACTTCATCAGCAGAGTTGGAGGTATGTCATACCACAAATTGTTGTAAATATTCTGTTTGTCACTGTGTTTGTGAAATTAACTTTGTTTAAGATTGTGTTATTGCAATGAATGTTATTAACAAGATGTGTCCGTCAACAACATTCTAGATTATTCATACATTTGATTTGTCCACCGACTGTCATTCGTCTCTACTGAGCCATTAGACGCCGTAGGCATGTAGCGAGTGTAAATTTATGATTAGGCCGGCTATGTCACATATGCATGTGGTATGGATAAATGAATTCAATCACAAGTTTGGATTATGTGATTATTATCAGCAGACATTACTAGTAGTACCGGATAGTACCGGGTGGCATATGAAAACCGTGCATCTGGCCCAGACATCAGTATGACAGCAAACACAGGTGTCAGACCCGTATGCTAGTGACCCGGACAGCAGTATGACAGCAAACACAGGTGTCAGACCCGTATGCTAGTGACCCGGACAGCAGTATGACAGCAAACACAGGTGTCAGACCCGTATGCTAGTGACCCGGACAGCAGTATGACAGCAAACACAGGTGTAAGACCCGTATGCTAGTGACCCGGACAGCAGTATGACAGCAAACACAGGTGTCAGACCCATATGCTAGTGACCCGGACAGCAGTGTGACAGCAAACACAGGTGTCAGACCCGTATGCTAGTGACCCGGACATCAGTATGACAGCAAACACAGGTGTCAGACCAGTATGCTAGTGACCCGGACAGCAGTATGACAGCAAACACAGGTGTCAGACCCGTATGCTAGTGACCCGGACAGCAGTATGACAGCAAACACAGGTGTCAGACCAGTATGCTAGTGACCCGGACAGCAGTGTGACAGCAAATACAGGTGTCAGACCCGTATGCTAGTGACCCGGACATAAGTATGACAGCAAACACAGGTGTCAGACCCGTATGCAAGTGACCCGGACAGCAGTATGACAGCAAACACAGGTGTCAGACCCGTATGCTAGTGACCCGGACAGCAGTATGACAGCAAACACAGGTGTCAGACCAGTATGCTAGTGACCCGGACATCAGTATGACAGCCAGACCCATACACAGGAGCTATGTGTAAGGCTTACTGTAGTACTGAAATAAATGTATGCCATTTGAAATTAAAAAAGTGGTGTGATACATTACTAGTCTAGTGTAATGCATTTGTGTAATGTGCCACAATAATCTTATTGTTCTACCTTCCTTCCTTGCGCAGGGAAGGAAGGCAATTTATTAAGGTAGCAGAAGTTTTTAAGATAAATTAACCATTTCTTCAAAGATTGTAGTTGAAATACTATATAATACACCAGATTAAAAAAAAATTGGAGTTTTTCATTTATTTGGTTATGTTACAAGGTTTTAATTTTCTTTTGTAAATGTGAAAAAATAGCCACTAAAAATGAAGTTTAATTGTTTTGAGAAAATCCCCAAAGAAATAAATGACATACATATAAGTATGACAGTGTAACTGATAACTTCTCGGCACATTTTGGTTAACATTAACCAATTATGTCTGCTACACCACCATGAACGAATTAAGCAAAAGTTGAATGACAGCCTAAAGTGACATCGTATTTTTGACACAAATCCTTCACCAATAGTAATTTACTGCTGTATTACGTTGCGTGTACGTAAGGTGCTTTCATATACAAAATTGCAATGTCGTGGGTGTTGTAGTTTTTCTCAAACAATATTTTAAACATTATTTCCTTGTTATTAATGAAAAAACAATATCAACAAATGATTGTTTTTGTGTTGAAATTTACGGTTTTTCACTGGCGTTTTATGTATTGTTGATAAAACATAATAGCCATTTGTAATATTGACATGTCCCCTTAATTTGCTGCCACAATAGCCCTTGAATCTGTAGTTGTAACGTGTTGTCATCTATGGTATCAGGTTATGTGCGTCGGCATTTCCATTAGTGTCAAAAACATGATAAACTACATTAACGCTGATATTTGCTGGTTTAAGTACATGATTTAGTTAGGTAGATATAATACTGATGTGTACTAGCATTACAGTAACCAGATGTTGTGGTTTGCTTTCACGGCGAATGAATAAAGCTGGTTTCCGGAAACTCAAGGGGATTTCCAAAAGGACTGCGTTTTTAAAGGATGGATTAACGAAATATGACATTAGTGCCAGGCGATTTTTTGTGGTGTCGACGTTTAGTTCAGTATATCCTGGCATGTTATGAAGAAAAAATAAAAAAATCAACTGACACGCTAGCCGCCCCAGCCACCTTAAATTAATATATTAATGCGCCAAGTATAATTTCTGCCACTTTACTGTCTCTTTTCAGTTTTAGGACAGCCTTTGGGTGATGCCAACGTCCCTTTTGGTCTTTCTGTGTCACTCTTGTGGCCATTCTCGCTGTGTCCAGCTATCTATTCCTCCTATTCATCGCAAAACACAATGCAGCATGACATATGCCTGTCAGCCATGATTTTGAATGTCAACAAACCGGGTGTGCGCATGTCAATCCCGCAATTATATGATACGCATCTCATTTATTTTAGGCAAAGCTTAGCTCTGCCTCCATTTTTCCCGCTACAAACACTTTTCGTTACGAAACAATCAAATTGCAAACAAATGTATTGGGCTTATTAAACACGCTATGGCGGGCAGTACACTTTACATATATTTATTATATTATTAAACGAGCCAAAGAAATCCCCCTTTAATAAAGAAATTAAATGTAAGAAAAAATAATAATAAATGCATATACAAATCAATTCAAATGTTCATATCAGCATATTATAAAAGCATGCTCTAAAAAAATTTATTTTTAAAAGTGTTCTATATTGCGGCAGTGTCTTCGCTGTGGTCATTAATGAAACCGGGAACTGCCACACCTGCAGCGCTACAACCCATCACTAGACAGAGACTTACCTTTGACGGCAAGCTGCAGATATGTATGCTTTCAATGTGTGAATTTAGTGCTTCTAATGACAAGAACGTTTGAGAGGTGCCACAGCTAGGACAGTGAAACAGGTTTATGGGATCAGTGTCTTCCAGGGCTTGAGACTCAGACGTGTCCCTGGCTGTCATCCTTAGATGAGTGTCACTTCATTCTTGTCATAAAACAAAAACAAAATCAATATATTAAAGTGAATATTTGAAGATAAATATATACAAAAAGCAATTATGATCATGTGACATTATTTTCATGCCACAACCAAGTTTAAAATGCATCTATTTTTATGACCAGCATGGTGTTTACTTAGAGCAGTTAGACAATGGACAGTCTAGTTAAATACTAACCACTGTATGTACAAGAATATGTACACACTGTACTTGCAAATGAAGTCTTACCCCATATGCATATCTTGTACACACTGTTCGACACAAACATGTGCTACTTCCTAAGATAACGCTAACACCATCTGTTATTGATTTGCTAGTCGCTATCATAGTGCATATAGTGACAATAACACCAGCTGTCATTGAGGTAGACAATACCAGTGTAAATTCTGTGGGTGAATTCTTAAATGGTTTTACGTTGCTTAATACCTGACTATTTTATACCAAAACATGTTGTCTACAAAACTGTGTTATAACAATCAAAACACATATGAGTGCAGATATAATGACAATTAAGTGCTTACGATTCGCAATGTGGTAAACATTTCCACTTTGTCATATAAGGACAATTTAAAATGGCAAACTGTAAAAAAAACTGTGTCGGTGGTGGGGTCAGACCACAGCTAATATCCGCACTTGTGGTTTTGCAGGCTATGTTAATAAATTGTAGACAAAATTAATTCATTAGAAATTCTAAGAGCTTATGACATCCAGTTATCCTGTTGCCAATGTGCTGAATGGAGTTGGTTAAAATACACTCTATGTATACGTCTCTTAAGCCTATTGCAGATGATGCTATTATGAAAACTGGCAAGTTGCAAAATACTAATGCATGTTTGAGAACATCACCACTAGTACTACAGTCTCTGACTCTGTCATCTTCAATGGTTGAAAAATTCAACATTTGCTGCCTGACTACATTAACTTCCTGTGGAATTACAATGGTTTAGGCCCAACATTCACTGAAATGCAGCAGGACTTGTAATTGTGGTGTTATAGACCAGCCCAAAGACCTAATGAGTAATGGCAACCCGCTGTAATGTAATGTGATCCAGTGTTTACATATGTCGTCTGTCTAGAATCAAAACTGCGTAAGTCCATTTTTGGTCAAACAAATATTATCATTGAAAAATAATCATCTAACACATACCGATACAGGAGAAAACAACCTAAGCCCTTAAGGTATATGTGGTGCCACCTAGCGAATAGATGCAAATTGACGTTTATGTTGACGTAACGTTTTTGAGAACAAAAATCACACAAGTCCATTATTCATGCACTTCGCCTAAACTTGCATGTGCTGGGTCATCAGAGTTTGGCCTCGATGTTATGAGATTAGGCCCTCTATCAGAAATGTGAGTTTACGAGAGAAATGTAAAGTGCCAATTTAATATCTAGTGAGTTAAAACAATAATGAACCCAAATAGTTTTGCAAGCAGTCAGCAAAACGTGCATATGTTGAGATAGACGATGGCACAAGAAAGGAGCTTTTTCATGGATTTTGGCAGTAATGGATTGGGGGCAAAAAAACATACATTTCCACCTTAGTGGATGTTATGCCCAAAGCATGTCAGCATAAAAGAGAACATAACAAAGCAGGCCACCAGAGAGGGGCCACATTGCACTACCATTTGAAAGTGAATGGAACAAAAAAACAAGTGTGCCAAAAGATGTTTTTAGAAACAATGGCTCATTGGATGGCCGGAGCTGCACATGGCGTTCATCAAACCGAAGGCGAAAAGAGACATCCGCAGAAAAAAAAGCTGAAAACGAGGAAAACAGGAGTCACGTCAAAGACTTTCTTGGCACTCTTCCCAACATGCCACCACATTCCTGCAGGGCAAACACAACAAAATGCTATCTGGAGCTGATCATTCAAAACAAGAACGTATTGTACAAGCTGCACCAAGTGTGGTGTAACGAGATCAATAAGAAGGTTGCTTCCATGTGGTTACTGCTCTGTGTTTTCGAAGAAATTAACCTGTCTTTTCTTCAGCCAAAAAAGGATCAGTGCGACATTTGCTGCACACATGAAGCAGGAAATGTATCCGAGGAAACCTATGAAGCGCACATATTAAAGAAGGATTTGGCCAGAGCTAAAAAAACTTTGGACAAAAAACTGCACTGGTTGATGGGAAAACAGTGGTATTGACAATCGACTAAATACTTAGAGACCTTAGTTATGAAGAACGCCTGAAAGAATGTGGTTTAACAACTCTAGAGACAAGGAGGTTAAGAGGAGATCAGATTGAAGTTTTTAAGATATTGAATGGGTATGAAAATATTGATAGAAATATGTTTTTCTCACTCAAGAAGGATAGCAGAACTAGAGGACATGAGGTAAAATTAGTAAAGGATCAATGTAGATTGGACATCAGGAAGCACTCGTTCTCACAGAGGACAATAAATGAATGGAACAAACTGTCTACAGATTGTGTAACTGCTAGCAGCGTGAATATTTTTAAAAACAAGGTTGACACATATATCAGGAGGGCGGGTTATAAGTAGGTGAACATTGTTGGACTCTCGATAAGCCAATGGCTTCCTTGTCCACTTGCCATCTGGGCCTTTGGCTTGGATGGCAAATCTTGTTAAATCTTGTTAAATCTTGACTTGCAGGCTGTCCTGCTGACTCCTGCAATCCTGGCCAGTGCTGTGAATTACAAAACAAAGCTATGCTACCACAATTTCACTGTACATGACCTCAAATAACGTCTGTTGCTATTTTTGGCATGAATCGGAAGGTGGCTTGCAATCTACCAGTTTTGCAGTACAAGGCGGCATTTGATGAAGAGTGGGCCAAGCTCCCTCAGAGGGAGAGGGCTGTTACAGTGTCTGCAATTCCACACCTGTATGACACTCCACTTAAGATAGGCAGTCAGGAATATGAACACCTCCAGCAGCTCAAGAGAGTGATACCATCAGACTTCCATGGCTTTTACGACTACTTACCTCACATGTAGCATCAGCATGCTGACCATGCCACAGATCTGTGAACTGGGTAGCAGTGATGCAACCAAGCTTCTGCATGTTGAATGCTTTGTTGATGGACTTGTCCAGTTACATGGACGTTACATTTATCACACACGTTGGTAGCAATTAGTCTATGACAGCAAATAATGATGAGACATGTGAGGATCAATTTGATAGTTAAGACATGACTATGTTCAAAAAGATGTGATGTGTTTCATATTTTTAAGGTACTAAAAGGTCAAATATTACAATGCAAAGCTTGTTAATAAGGACATGTTCTGGCCAAATGCCAAAACAATAATGGATGTACATCAGATTTGACATTTCTCTATCATGTTTTACCATTTCCCTCATAATCCAGTATAATAAGAAGTTGTTTTGTCCAATAATATTGCTGTGCAAAACGCACTAATTTTTTTGGCCAAATGCCTACAATAATGAACACACACAAGATGTAATATTGCAATATATTTTTTACTGTTTACCTCATAATTTACATGTCTTACATGTGAAAGTTATCAAAAGTAATTATGTCCAATTGCATTATCGTGCAAAAATAAATGTAAAATGCGATTGTACATCGTTGATGAAATAGGAAGTTGGAAGATGTCGAAACCGCTTTCCCCACTTTTTGCTTTATACTAGATGAACACGGGGGTTTGTCCCCTAGTAGTTGGTGTTCATGGGGTTTTCTGCGCCGACAGGCTTCCTGTTTCTTCATCGGTATTCTTGGCTTATGTTTATATAGGTTAGCGAAATGGCCCCACCTGTTTGTAATTAAATTTGTGTATTGGTGGTGGAATGTCTGTATTCTTTGCATTACATGTTCATGACGACTTCTTGATGTATATATGTTATCGTCATGCCTGTAGGAATGTGGGCTCTGAGAAACTTGCCAGACGGGGCTGTACATGTGTTCAGTTCCTGTCTGGTTTGCTTTGAGGAGCTCACATTCCTGTTAATGTGCTTCCCAAAGTGGCTGTGTGATAAGCAGTCCACTTTGCAATAAAACATCATTTATTTGGCCCTTTTCAATCTCTACTACATCGGACTTGTGTTGGTTATTGCATAAATAGGTCTTTATGTGAAATTATAAAAATTAATTAAGTCCAATTGCATTATCGTGCAAAAATAAATAAGTCCATTGTGTGGCGAAATGGCCAAGGCAAAAGTAGCACATGTACACCAGATTTAACATTGCTGTATCATTTCTGACAGCTTTCCTCAAAATCAAATGTATTAAGACTATGTTTTGTCTAATACAGGTCATTTAATAAACGTTTTATTTACGGGAAACGTCTGTTTTGGACTTACACATATTTGGCTCTAGACAGACGATAATGCTAATCATAATTCACGGTTAACGTAATGGGTGAACTGACAAACATGAATTTATGTGACAGCGGCGCATAAAGGATTTTATGCGAAATAACGAGACAATGAAGGTGGTTCGAGGTTAGACATGTCCTGAGGGCGAGGGTATTAGCCTATTTACTCAGACACGCGTAGAGATACACTGGGCTATATAAGCAGCCGCAGTACCTAGATCCGGCCTCACTCGATTTCCAAGCTAGCTTGTGTCGTTGTGAGACCTTTGCGCTTGCAAATAATTCCGAACTTCTGCTGTTACTGGTTAATCGTTATTGTTGAATTTGTTGATGATATTGCAAGATCATTTTAGTGTTCAGTTTATCGTGTTCAATCTTGTCAGATATTTTTGCTCCCACCCTCCTCCCTGGTACCATAAACATTGAAGACTGAGAGGTATTTCACAAAGAGTTTGAATACGCTTTTCCCTGTAGCTCGGTACACAACGTGTGCATTAACGCTTTTCCCTAATCAGGCACTGAGTTTTTCGGTAGTGTACACAGGGTTTTTAGTGCGAGTACTTGTTAGTACATATAGTGTGGCCCTTGGCCTTACCTCTCGGTGTGATGTGTTAGTGGCGGAGTGACCCCCACCGATATCATGTGAATTGTATTGAAGACAGTAGTGGTACAGATAGTACTGGTAGTCGGTAGCTGATAGGCATGAGATACTAATTATGTATAAACACTTCTGGGGGCCGGCATGCTTGCTGAGATTATTTGATGTATCTTATTTTAATGATGTATGCTTGCCTGATTTCATGCTACTTAATTATTAAATCTAAATGTCATTCATTGGCCTATTTCAATCTACACTGGACTTGTGTTGTTATTTTGCATAAAATAATATTAATAAACACGGGGTCTAATAAATATGAATTAACGATTCCTAAATAGCATATATGTGAAGCTGCGTTCCACGACGTAGCCAGTACAGGTGTGCTGCAATTGTTATTATGACGAACACTGTCTCTGAGTCTGACAGTGACTGTCACTGACACTGAAACTGTTTCGATTCAAACAGTAGCAGACGCATCTTGCAAATCAACCGTGACGCTTGCACGGTTCACTGGCTTCTTTGTTAGCTACAATAGTGTCCACTGATACTATCTCGTCTCGTATGCAATTTACTGACAAACAGAATTCAACATAAAGATGAACGAGCAGCAACGAGAAACACTCACGTCTGCTTGTTTTTCGCTTGACGAACGTCGATATCGCTCTGCGCGTGCCGTGATCGGGATCGTGCATTTAATGCATCAGGGCAACGTCTTCATTTCCATACATTAATATTGTATTATTTATCAACAAATTGCACACGTCATACGTGTACGGATTACAGGAATCGGAGTACGTAATATTACCACATTTTTGTCACATTCAACGTGTGATAGAAACATGATTACGGCATAATCTACAATAATATTATATAACACGTGTATCTGATTCTGTGACTGTGTGATTCTGGTCGATTAATCGCAGTCACATGCTGAGGAAATGGCCCCTCGATAGGAGAGCAGAGGCGGTGATAACGAGGAGAGCAGAGGTGGTGAGAACGAGGAGAACAGAGGTGGTGAGAACAAGGAGAGCAGTGGCAATGTGAGGGAGAAAGCTGGTGAGAAGAAGAAATATGGAAAAAGGAAGAATGTGCAACAAAAGGAAGATAACCGAGTGAGTGAAGAGGGATTGTCAGGTGGCAGGATGGTCGAGGATAACAAGAGCAGAGAAAAGGAGAAGACTGTGGATCAGAAGAATAAAGATGACAGAAGGCAGAGTATGCAACAAAAGAGAGGTAAGCGGGTGAGTGGAGAGGGATTGCCAGGTGGTAAGACAATAAAAGTTGATGATATGAGAGAAAGAGTGCATACTAGTAGTGTGCAACAGGAAAGGAGTTTTGCTGATGTAGTATCACAGGGGAAAGCGAGGAAAGCCCGGGTATTTATGGGGGATTCCATCATTAGGAAAGTGGATAAAATTGTAAATAGAGGAGATGACATAACAGTATGCCTACCAGGGGCAAAAATAGAGGATACAGCAGAGAAGGCAGGACAAATCATGGGTGGTGGCACGGGAGGTGCTGTTCTCGTGCATGTGGGAACTAACAATGCCGAGAAGGAGGGAACGTCAGCCATCGTTGGTAAGTACAGGAGGTTGACCAAGACACTTAAAGAGGCACGAGTTGGACAGATTGTATTGTCGGGGATATTATCAATAATGGGAGGCAGGAATGAGGAATATAGGAACTGTAGGAGGACGGCGATCAACACACAGGTACAGAAGGTATATATGGAGGAGGGAGTAGGTTTCATAGATATGTGGTTAAACTTTGTGGGAAGAGATGACTTCTTCATGAGAGATGGACTTCATCTGACAGGGAAGGGTGCTGCAGTTCTTGGGTGTGAGTTTGTCAGAGTTGTCGACGAGGGCACAGGTACCATAAATTATTTAAACTAGATGCGCAAGGGGAACTGACAGAGAAAAGTCAAAGGAGTACTACTACAAATACACACAGCCAAAGAAATTTTCACCAATAATTTCGGACAATGAACTTAAATGTGTATGCTTAAATGCCAGGAGCATGGTATATAAAAAAAGTGAGTTAGATATTATGGTAACATATGTTGATCCTCATGTAATAGGCATCACAAAATCATGGGCAAATGAAGATGCAGTAGATGCTGAGTTAGCACTGACAGGCTATGTAATGTTTAGGAAGGATAGACGAGAAAGAAGGGGAGGTGGAGTAATTTTATATATTAAAGAATCTATCCAAGCATATGAAATAACACTGAAAAGTGAAGCAGATAGTGTGGAAGCAATCTCGTGTAACATAATTACCAGGAACTCAACATTAACAACAGGAGTAGTTTATTGTAGTTCTAACATAGGACAAGAGGAAGATGTAAAATTACAAAAGGCGATAAGGGAGGTGAGCAAGGGGGAATGTGTTATAATGGGTGATTTTAACCATGACCATATACAGTGGGAATCATTAGAGAGTGCTGGAGGTGACGACCATCAGTTTCTACTTCTAACACAGGATTGTTTCCTTACTCAACATGTCTTGGAACCAACCAGAGGTGGGAATGTGTTAGATTTTATTTTGTCTTCTCAAAATGAATTAGTTGACAATGTTAAAGTACACGAACCTTTGGTTTCAAGTGACCATAACCAAATCCATTTTAATATAAAAGTAAAAACAGGGAATACTTATAAAAAAACAATGGAGGAGGAACTTCAACAAAGGCAAATATAAAGTGATGAGAACATATCTAGCAAATATAGATTGGAATAACTTGCTGAAGAACAAGACAGCAACAGAATGCTGGACTTGTTTAAAATATGAGATTGAGGGCATTATTGAGAAATTTGTTCCATTAAGAAAACAAGGGAAAAGGTCCAGATAAAAACACCTATCAAAAGAGGCTATTAGAAAAATTGCTCACAAACAGCTGCTGTGGAGGGTATATAAACACATTGGAAATGTAGAAGACTACACAAACTACAAAGAGGCACTTAACCTAGCTACAACTGAAATTAGAAAATCTAAAAGAACCTTTGAACAAAAATTGGCAGGTAATATAAAAAAATGACAGCAAGAGTTTCTATGCTTATGTAAGGAGTAAACAGAAAGTTTGAGATTAGGTCGGACCACTGGAAAACAACAGTGAAAACATAATTTCAGATGGGTTCCAAATGGCAGAGGTACTGAATGATTATTTCAGCTCAGTTTTTACCACAGAAGATATCAGCTCACTTCCAGTTCCATTGACTAAATTTTAGGGCAATAAATCAGAACATTTAGGGCAGTTATTTGTAACTCCTGAAATGATAACAAAGAAAATTAAGAAGATGAAAGATAATAAATCACCAACACTGCTTAAGGAAATTGTTGAGCAAATTAGTACACCACTTGCAAAATTGTTTAACTTGTCACTAGAAGAAGGATTAGTTCCTTCAGAATGGAAAGAAGCAAACATTACGCCGCTATTTTAGAAGGGATCGAGGAAGAAGCTAGAAAATTACAGACCAGTGAGTTTAACATCAGTTGTATGTAAATTACTTGAAACATTAATTAGAGACCACATGGTGGAATTCCTTGTAAAACATAAATTAATAAATACATCTCAACATGGATTCCTAAAAGCAAGGTCATGTCTAACCAATCTCTTATGTTTTTTGGAAGAAATTACAAAGTGGGTAGATAACGGGTCGCAAGTGGATGTTGTCTACTTAGTTTTTGAGAAAGCTTTCGATAAAGTGCCACATCAAAGATTGGTGCTTAAACTAAAAGTCCATGGTATAGGTAATGATGTAATCAACTAGATACAAAAGTGGTGTACACAAAGAAGACAGAGAGTAAGAGTAGATGGTGAGATTTCAAACTGGAAATCTGTTTTGAGTGGGGTACCACAGGGATCAGTATTAGGCCCTATACTGTTTTTAATATATATATAAATGATTTGGAGGATGACATATCCAGCAAAGTACTCAAATTTGCAGATGACACAAAAGTATTCAGAAAGGTTACTAATGATACATATAAACAAAGTTTACAGGATGATCTAGAAAAATTAGTTAAATGGTCAGAAAAATTGCAAATGTTATTTAATTTTGGGAAGTTTAAATGTATACACATAGGACATGGAAATATGGAGGAGGAATATAAAATGGGGGATGCTGTACTAAGGTAGAACCACACAAGAAAAGGATTTAGGAGTAACATTTAGTGCTGACATGAAAGTTTCAGAGCAATGTGGGATTGCTGCTTTGAAATAAAATAAAATTCTAGGGCTGCTTAGGAGAACTATCATCTATAAGGAGAAACAGCTAATTGTGCCCCTGTACAAAGCAATAGTTAGACCACATTTGGAATATTGTATACAAGCATGGAGGCCGTATCGTAAGAAGGACATAGACAAGCTAGAAAGAATACAACGAAGAGCAACTAAAATGATTCCAGAATTGAGAGACCTTAGTTACGAAAGTCGCTTATTACAATATGGTTTGACAACACTAGAGACCAGGAGACTAAGAGGAGACCAAACAGAAGTGTTTAAAATAGTGAATGGTTATAAGGATGTTGATAGGAATGTTCTTCAAACTTAAAGAAGGCAGTAGAACCAGAGGACACAAAGCAGCATTAGTTAAGGAGCAGTGTAGGTTGGACATGAGAAATTACTCTTTCTCACAGGGTGATAAACGAATGGAACAAACTGCCAAATGATTGTGTTAATGCTAGTAGTGTGAATGTTTAAAAATAGAATTGACAGATATTTGATAAGGGCGGGCTACACATAGATGACAAAATTGTTGGACTCTCGATAAGCCAACGGCTTCCTTGTCCACTTGCCATCTGGAACTTGTTGTTTGGGGTGGCAATCTTGTTAAATCCTGTTAAATCAAACCAGTGTGAGAGACAATCGCCACAAGTTGCAGATGTAGTAGCAATGCTGGACCTCGTTAGGCGGCGCTAGTAGTACTATGATTGGCAAGTCGACCAAAACGTGTACCCAGAGAGGCCCGTTTATAGGGCGTGCCTTTAGTGGTCCATAGCAGCCGACATAGACCACCTATAATAAAGTTGTGCATATGCCTGTAAAGCTAAATAAACGTCCTTTACTCCGATGTACATCCTGCTTTATTTCTTTAGGTGAAAGTAGTTTGTTTTTAAGGTGAAAATTTCACGTCTTTCATTGATCATTTATTAACACAAAAATATTTTTGTTTGATTTTGGCTAGGTCTGGCTAGTAATGTACTGTACAACTAAAACAACCCCCTATCACTATCTACTGACGCCAAGAATTATCTAGCTATTTGAACGTTAGGTGGCGCCACACACATGTCAGAATAATACATTATGAGATTTAACAAGATTTGCCATCCAAGCCAAAGGCCCAGATGGAAAGTGGACAAGGAAGCCATTGGCTTATCGAGAGTCCAACAATGTTCATCTACATATAACCCGCCCTCCTGAGATATGTGTCAACCTTGTTATTAAACATATTCACGCTGCTAGCAGTTACACAATCTGTAGACAATTTGTTCCATTCATTCAAAGTCCTCTGTGAGAACGAGTGCTTCCTGATGTCCAATCTACATTGATCCTTTACTAATTTTACCTCATGTCCTATAGTTCTGCTATCCTTCTTGCGTGAGAGAAACATATTTCTATCAATATTTTCATACCCATTCAATATCTTAAAAACGTCAATCTGATCTCCTCTTAACCTCCTTGCCTCTAGAGTTGTTAAACCACATTCTTTCAGGCGTTCTTCACAAATAAGGTATCTCAGTTCTGGAATCATTTTAGTTGCTCTCCTTTGTATGCGTTCAAGCGTATCTATATCCTTGTTACGATATGGTCTTCATTTTTTCCCTTGTATGTTATGTTTCTTCTAATCAATCCAAGAATTTGATTACCCTTTGAAGCTGCAATACCACACTGCTCTGAAACTTTCATATCAGCACTTATTGTAACTCCTAAGTCCTTTTCTTTTACTGTAGTAACCAGAACAGTATCTCCCATTTTATAGTTTACATTCAAGTTCCCATGTCCTGTATGTAGGCATTTACATTTCCCAAAATTGAACAACATCTGCCATTTCTCAGACCATTTCACTAATCTGTCTAGATAGTTTTGTAAATGTTGTTTATCACCATCAGTATTAACCTTTCTAAACAGTTTTGTGTCATCCGCAAATTTCAGTACGTTACTTGTTATATTGTCGTCCAAGTCACTGATATATATTAAGAATAATATAGGTCCTAATACTGATCCTTAAGGTACCCCACTCAAAACCGATTTCCAATTTGAAACTTCTCCATCTACTACAACTCGTTGTCTTCTGTCAGTCAGCCATTGTTCTATCCAGTCAGTTATGCTATCCCCGATACCATGGGCTTTTAATTTAAGTAGTAATCTTAAGTAGTGGCACTTTGTCAAAAGCTTTCTGAAAATCTAAGTAGATAATATCTACTGGCGATCCCACGTCTATCCACTAAATGATTTCTTCTAAAAAACATAACATATTTGTTAAGCATGACCTCGCTTTAAGGAATCCATGTTGAGACGAATTTAATAATTTATGCTTACCGAGGAAGTCCACCATATGGTCTTTAATTAACCTTTCTAATAATTTACAAATCACTGACGTTAAACTCACTGGTTTATAATTCTCTGACTTATTTCTTGAACCCTTTTTAAATAATGGTGTGATGTTTGCTTCTTTCTATTCAAACGGAACAACTCCTTCTTTTAATGACAAGTTGAATACTCTTGCAAGTGGTATACTGATTTGTTCTACTGTTTCCATTAGTAATTTTGGAGGAATCCCATCCACTCCCGGTGATTTGTTATCCTTCATTGCCTTTATTTTCTTAGCTACCAATTCTGGAGTTACAACTAACGGACCTAAATAGTCAGATTTAGCCTCCTGAAATTTAGCATCAACAACTGGTAATGAACTAATATCTTCTTTGGTAAACACTGAACTGAAGTAACCATTTAGGTCTTCCACCATTAAAAACCCCTGTGATATTATATTTCCAGCACTGTCTTCTAGAGGTCCAACCTTGTCTTGTACATTTTGTTTACTCCTGACATATGCATAAAAACTCTTGCTGTAATTTTTTATGTTCCATGCTAGTTTTTGCTCATAGCTTCTTTTAGATTGTCTGATTTCAGTTGTAGCTGCATTAAGTGCCTCTTTGTAATTTGCATAGTCTTCTTCCTTTCTGGTACGCCTATAAACCCTCCACATAGTTTGTTTTAACACTATTTTTCTAATAGCCTCTTTTGACAAGTGTTTCTTTCATCACCGTTTTCCTTGTTTTTGGAAGGGAACAAATTTATCGATGATACTCTCAATTTCATATTTAGTATTAAGTATTTTCTCATATCTTTGTAGTTACCTTTGTGGAAGTTTCTCTTGTACGTTTTCTTATTTTTACTTTCTGATTTTACATTGATGTCAAAATGTATTTCATTATGGTCACTGTTACCCAATGGTTCAAATATGTTTACATTGTCCACTAATTCTTTTTGTGATGACAAAACTATATCTAATACATTTTCTCCCCTGGTTGGTTCTAGCACGTGCTGAGTAAGAAAGCTGGATTAAAAATAGAAATTGTTGGTCTTCAATCCCTGTGCTCTCTAGAGAATTCCATTGTATGTGTCCATGGTTAAAATCTCCCATTATGACACATTCCCCTTTACTAACTTCCTTTATAGCGTTTTGATTTTTGTGTTGTCCTCTTCGTTTATGTTTGGACTTCGGTAAACTAATCCAATAGTTAATTTTGAATTTCCTGAAACAATTTTGCACCAAACAAATTCATCGCAATCTGCTTCCCTTTCTAGTTTTATTTCATTAGCCTGAATAGATTCTTTAACATATAAAATAACTCCCGCGCCCCTTCTTCCTATTCGATGTTTCCTAAACATTACGTATCCTGTCAGTCCTAATTCAGCATCTGTTATATCTATGTTGGCCCATGATTCAGTTATACCAATTATGTGAGGGTCAATAGATGTCCTAGCCCGCTGTTTTTTCAAGTTCGTCTTTCTCGTCGTAGTTGTTGAAAGTTCATAAATATCCAATCTTCAAGTACGTGTGTAAGTAGTAATTGATCTATCTAACTATATTATCATGTAGCAGTGTATGTTTGAAGTTCTGCAGGGTGTTTTGCTCATTTTGGCGGGAGATAAAACATGTAAACAAACTTGCAGTGACAGCAGACAAGACGAAGAAAGGCATCCATTACTAACATTAGCTCAAAGCTGACAGTCTTACACTTGGAATGTTAATATGATTTACACTGTGCTTTCTGATTGTTTTTCATTATAAGTACTATCATAACTGTGGATACGACTTATGTATAGTGACTATATGACTAGTATTAGTAGTAATGTAAATATTTGTTTATGCCAAATTTATCTATTTTGGATATGATGATGGCCTAGATGATGGGTGAAGGGGCATGAAACTCTAAAAATGATGTACAACTGATAGTTGGTATGCAATATTGTGTCAGAATGGTTATTTACTCAACGATCCACACATATTAGTTGATATGATACTTGTAATAACGTAATATTTATAGTAGTTGTTTCTTATTTTAACTACTAATACACCCAGATAATGCAATAAGTATGACATTAAAAGCTTACATTTCATCCTACATGACAAGGCTTCTGTCAAAATCTGCATAATAGTTCGCAGTTAAAACCTTGTAAACAATATTTTCATATACATAATAATGCTAATGACCGATACATGTCAATCATGCTTAGAAATATACACCAAGTTTTTAAATGTCTGTGTAAGGTATATATTGGTTTTTTCTTTTTACCAACTGCCCCTGTATAAATGTGCAACATAAGTGAAAAATAGCACTGTCTACAACTTTCTTGCAACCAAAATAATGGATACACTGGTATGAATGACCCCCACACAGGTTGAGAACATTTAGTACTTCCACAATATGTCAGAAAAATTACATTAACATTAATATTAGTAATTTTTTAAAGCCAGGTATACTTTTTTAATAAAAATAGAAAAAACGTGTTTTGGAAATGTTGACGGGGGTGTCTTTAAAGTGCTCTAAGATGAAAACTAATTAACCTACAGCCACACAACTGATTCCATGATGCATCTTAATAATATATCTTTCCAATGATCATCATCCTACATGATACACGTCACATATTCATCTTGCATCAGCATGTCTTCAGCTGTGAACATGCTTCTGTAAAGATACATAAAAGTTTGCAGTTTAAAAAAATCTTGTAAAAAATATTGTTCACATATATAATAATGCTAATGACCTATACATGTTAAACATGCTTAGAAGTAGATACTGAGTTTTAAAAATGTATTTGTGGTTGTTTTTTACTTTTTACCAACTGCCCCTGTAAAAATGTGCAAAATAAGTGAAAAATAGCACTGTTTACAGCTCTCTTGCAACAAAAATAATGGATGCACTGGTATGAATGACCCCACACAGGTTGAGACCATTGAGTACTTCCACAATATGTAAAAAAATACATTAACATTAATATTAGTACATTTGTTAGACCAGGTACACTTTTTTGATCAAAATAGAAAAAACGTGTTTTGAAAATGTTGATGGGGGTGTCTTTAAAGTGCTCTAAAATGAAAACTAATTAACATACAGCCATACAACTGATACCATGATGTATATTAATAATAGGCCTTTCCAACGATGTATAATACTTTGCAATAACTTAATTATCTCAAAATGGTCCAGCATAGTTAGATGTAGCGATGTGGTTTTGAAAACGCCTTGCGACATAGGCAAAGTTAATCGCCATACATTTTTTTATCTGGCTGTTGCTGATGTAAGGCGAAGTTCTCGCTCGGCTAAAACATAAGTATTTTCATGAAACGTGAAACCTTACAAAAACGCCATAAACAGAGCAATAAACACGTATTTCGTGTATGCATGCATTCTTACATGTATATCACTAAAGTTACCTGACAATAACCATGTAAAAGTGTGAAATTATTACCATTTTGTCAGAACGCATGTTCTTGTCAACATATGTATATAACCGGATGTTGTTGTGAGCGAGATTACCAAACGGGATTATCGTAGATCACGGTAAGAATTGCCGTCTGCTGGCCATAGAGTTACATCATTAATCATCTCCCTATAAACTACTAACTTACTAACGGGTGTTTTATTTATGTCTGTGCTGCTGGCCCACTCTGGTATCATTCTACACGAAATCACGTTTGATCATGTGACCCAAAGGCAACATCACGTGCACAGTATAGCGGCTATTTATGAAATATTTTCTGTGTGATCGATAAATGTACTCATAAATAATTATTTGAAGCACATTTCTTCAGTTTCTTGACGCCCAAGTGTCGGTTGTATGTCACGGAATACATATGTAAAACGGTTAGTGCGTATCTGTTTTAAAACTTAAGCTATTAGTTCCGTAGCCATTTGGCTACGGAAAGCCCAAATCGGCGAGTTAATAAAACCCGGTGTGGACTTTCGCCCCAGAGACGAAGAGTGGGGCGGACAAGTTTGCTTACTTGCGACATAAACCCAGCGCCAATAGACGATCAATTATAATTCACGTCTATGACTGTTTGTGGGTGACCCCGGCTCCCCGGGTCAAGGACGCTCTCGCTCTCCGGGTTTAATTTCGGTTGGTCGTGTTTTCTTGTTCTGCATTAAATGTCATGTTACATCTTACTAGTGTCTGTTTGCAAGGCTAAATATGCGTTCTTTATCACCCTAATGGCGTGGTGGCAGTGTTCATAACGAACTCACACACCGAATTGTGTACAATAGCAAATTGAATCGCATTGATTTTCTAGCCTACTAATCGGCGCAAGCAGTTAGCCTTGAACGACGGCTTTGACTTTGTCGCACCAGTAAAATCATAGTAGCCTAACGTTAACATGGCCAACACGCAACGTGCACCGAAACAGTGGTGTCTCACGAAAACCGAAACCGTAAACTCGTTTGAGAACTGGCGTCAAAACCTTATTTATACTTTATCGCTCGACACCAACTTCACGCAATTTATTACCACTGACGCCAACTGGGGGAAGAAGTGTGCCTCTGAACCAAACAGAGGTTTCACTGATGATGACGTCATTGCGTCAGGCGGCCGTACGGCTCTCCAGCAAGTGTACATGCTAGAGCTGATGCTAGGCCAGATAGCCAGTTACTGCCCAGTTATATCGCGCAACACGATCGTCAAGAATTCAACTAGTTTATCTTGCATCTGGCAAACTATTCGTCTACACTACGGATTTCAGTCTACGGGCGCCCATTTTCTTGACTTTGCCGACATTCGGCTCCAGGCTGATGAACGTCCTGAAGATCTGTATCAGCGCTTAGTGGCCTTCGTTGAAGACAACATGCTCCAGCGAGGGAGTGTTATTCTTCACCATGGTGACGCCATAAATGTCGACGAAGAAATGACACCTTCGCTCGAAAACATGGTTGTGCTCACATGGTTGAGATTAATTAACGTGGCACTCCCAAAGCTCGTCAAGCAACGATACCGCACTGAACTGAGAGCTAGAACACTGGCGTCGATTAAGCCTGAAATTTCCCAGGCCCTAGACTCACTACTTGATGAAATCACTTCCGCCGATGATGCAAAGATCATGCGTACAGCTACGGCTCACTATCAACAGAATAAATTTAGGCAGAGACAGTCCTTCTCAAAGCGTCAACCATCTCCATTTTCTGCTCCAAGGCAGTCTACCAGTACAAAAGCATGTCCACTCTGCAAACAAGCTGGCCGCAGCAACGTGCAGCATTTCTTGAGCGAATGCCCATATCTTCCCGAACAAGATCGTCGCTACATGGCTAAGATCCGTCAAGTCACTGACGTACACGAAGAGGAAGACGAGTATGAGTACAGCGATGAGCACCATCAACCTGAAATCGTTGACCAGCCTACGTTAGGCCTCGCTACGGCACAACGCATCGACATACGTCAGTCGCCTTATCTGGACACGTTTTGTGGCCATCACACGGTCCGAGTCACCATTGACAGCGGTGCAACAGGCAACATGATCCGACATTCCACTGCTCTGAGACTCGGTTGTGAGATCAAGACCTCTTCTCAATCGGCTCATCAAGCTGATGGGACATCGCCCCTGGCCATAATTGGCGAGACTATAGTGCGCCTAACGCGCAAAAACCACACCTTCTCGTTTTGTGGGTTAGTCGTAAAGAACTTGGATGTCGAAGTTCTAGCTGGCACTCCATTTATGGAAGTCAACGGCGTGACCCTACGTCCAGCTAAGAGAATCATCACGCTGTCTGATGGCACGACTTACACGTATGGTACAACCGATGAATCTCCCAACCGACATGCAGTCCGACGCACCCACGTGTTGCAAGCCCCCCCCCACCAATACCACGGTTTGGCCTAGCGAGTTCATGGAAGTAAACCTCCCCACTGACTTGTTTACTACGGACTCCACATTCGCTTTGGAGCCACGCCTTGACACAACAGGCAACAAGTTCACACGAGACAGTGACCTGTGGCCACAACCGTCGCTCGTTACCAGCGTAGATGGCGTGGTACGTATACCCAACCTGACAAACACCACTCGCTTGCTGAAACGAAACGAACACTTTTGCCAAATTCGAGACGTATTTGTACCGGACGTTCCAACAAACACTCCCTTACGTTCTGACGTTATCAGTAAGGCCATAGACCTACAACCTCGCAGATCTACACCTAGCAAGCACTCTGCCTCTGTCCAAATCGATCCGGACATGAAACTATCATCCGATGAACGTGCATCATTCCGCGTCATCATTGAAGAATACGACGATGTATTTGACCCTAACTACACTGGCTATAACGGCCATGTTGGACCTTTCCAAGCGGTCGTAAACATGGGCCCTGTTCAATCACGTCAACGGAAAGGCCGCCTACCACAATACGGTCGAAATCAGCTCGTTGAGCTTCAGAGCAAATTCGACGAACTTGAGACGATGGGCGTTGTCGTCCGACCTGGGGATGTTCCTGTGAACGTCGAGTACCTCAATCCGTCGTTCCTCGTTAAGAAGCGAAACGGTGGACACCGATTAGTCACTGCATTCACAGACGTGGGACGCTATAGCAAACCACAACCATCCCAGATGCCCGACGTTGATAGCACCCTGCGTAAAATCGCACAATGGAAGCACATCGCAACAACAGATTTATCGAATGCTTTCTATCAAATACCACTCTCCCGTGAATCAATGAGGTACTGCGGTGTCGTCATGCCGTTCCGCGGCGTACGCGTGTATGCACGCTCTGCAATGGGGATGCCCGGGTCAGAAACTGCACTCGAAGAATTGCTATGTCGCATACTCGGAGATCTGCTGCAAGAAGGCAGTGTCGCTAAACTTACAGACGACATCTACTGCGGCGGCAATACCATTGTAGAACTTCAACAAAACGTCAAAAGGCTGTTACAATGCTTCGCCAACAGTGGTTTGCGACTATCAGCCACCAAAACAACGATTTTTCCGACGTCAACTACCATTCTCGGTTGGATATGGAATATGGGTACCATTCGGACGAGTCCTCACCGTATTGCTACCCTAGCCAGCTGTGAAGCTCCCACGACTGTGAAGGCCATGCGCGCATTCGTTGGAGCTTACAAAATGCTAGCGCGTGTAATACCCGGTTCCTCTGCCTTACTCGCACCTTTCGATAACGCAACTGGCGGACGCCAGTCTTCTGAACACATCGTTTGGACAGACTCGTTACGGAAGGCCTTCAAGCATGCACAGGACAGTCTACATACGAACAAGGCTATCACGTTGCCTCGACCCTCCGACAAGCTATGGCTTGTGACCGATGGCTCCACCAAACAGTACGGACTAGGGGCTACCTTGTACGTTATGCGTGCTGGCAAATTGAAGCTGGCCGGATTCTTCAGTGCGAAATTACGCGGGCGACAAACTACGTGGCTGCCTTGCGAGATAGAGGCGTTGTCCATTGCAGCTGCAGTGAAGCATTTCAGCCCGTACATCGTACAGTCGAGTCACACTGCGTCTATCCTCACTGACAGCAAGCCTTGCGCACAAGCTCATGAAAAACTGTGTCGCGGCGAGTTCTCTGTGAGTCCGCGAGTCTCTACATTATTGTCGGTAGTCAGCCGCTATCAGGCAACTGTCCAACACCTCGCCGGCTCAGCAAATGTCCCATCAGACTTTGCTAGTCGCAACGCACCGACATGTCTCGAACAACAGTGTCAAGTATGCACCTTCATCAGGCAAATGGAGGAGTCGGTTGTCCTGCAATGCGTCACTACCAAAGATGTGACATCTGGGATGGCTCGACTGCCGTTCACCAGCAGATCAACGTGGCTAGCTATCCAAGCCGAATGCCCTGATTTGCAATGCACACTTTCACACCTCACACAAGAGACGCGACCATCCAAGAAAATAACGAATGCCAAAGACGTCAAGCGATATCTAAACGTCGCATCCATCGCCCGTGATGGTCTGCTAGTCGTACGTCGTAACGATCCACTCAGCCCAGCACGAGATTGCATCATCGTTCCCCGCATGGTCCTTGACGGGCTAGTGACAGCACTACACATTCAACTGGACCATCCCTCATGTTACCAGTTGAAACAGGTCATGCATCACTATCTGTACGCGTTGGACCTGGACAAAGCAATCGACACAGCGTCGCGTAGCTGTCACCAATGTGCCTCACTACGCGATACTCCACACACGACTATCCCACAGTCTACAGGCAATCCTCCAGAGGTGGTAGGAATTTCCTATGCCGCAGACGTCATCAAACGTGAGAAACAACTCATCTTGGTCCTACGCGAGTGCGTAACGTCATACACTGCTTCGTGTTTAATCGATGACGAACGCCGCGACACACTACGAGACTCTCTGGTCAAGTTGTGCATTGGCTTACGACCGCTAGATGGGCCTCCTGCTGTCATACGCACTGACCCCGCCCCAGGGTTCGCTGCTCTCGTCAAGCTGTCCACGTATCGACTCACGATTGAACTTGGACGCGTCAAGAACGTCAAAAAAATAAAATCCGGTTGCAGAAAAGGCTGTACGCGAGCTCGAGCATGAACTGTTACACCAACAACCCACAGGCGGCGCTGTCACGCAGCTTGTTCTATCTATTGCCACCGCAAACCTCAACACTCGTATACGAAACAGGGGGTTTTCCGCCGGAGAGTTGTGGACCCAGCGAGACCAGTTCAAAAACGAACAACTGCCGTTAACCGATTAGGACCTCATTCGCCAGCAGCATTCTTTGCGAAATGTCAACCATGCTCCAAGTCAACTATCGAAGTCACCCAGTCATACCGTATCCAAAGCACTAAATATTGATGTTGGTGACATTGTGTATCTGTACTGTGACCGAAACAAGTCACGTTCTCGGTGTCGGTACCTAGTAGTGAGTGTAGATGGGGTCTGGCTCAATGTCAGCAAATTCATCGGCAATCAATTGCGAGCCACCTCCTATCGAGTGAAACGGACGGAATGCTACAAGGTTGCTGCCAATACATTTGATCCGCCAACGGCGTATCAATACGGTGACTCGACGAATACGCCGACATATGACCCCACTCCAGAACCTCGATCGAGCATACCAACACAGCTACTGTACCCTGCCACACCTGACGACGCTCAGTCGGTACATCCGATTCCGGATGCGCAGACTCCGGTCGTTCCGGACGAGGAGAGGCAAGAGTCCGAAGATGAAGAGAACTTCCCCGCCGAGGAGCTTCCCCGTCGATCAACCAGAAGACGCAGACCTCCCGAGTATCTAAGCGACTTTGTCACTTAGACTATAATTGCAATAATATTATTGTATAGTTGCTTTCTCTATAATTAGTCATATATAGTATAAGGAGAAGAAAGAACCCGGCTCCCCGGGTCAAGGACGCTCTCGCTCTCCGGGTTTAATCTCGGTTGGTCGTGTTTTCTTGTTCTGCATTAAATGTCATGTTACATCTTACTAGTGTCTGTTTGCAAGACTAAATATGCGTTCTTTATCACCCTAATGGCGCAGTACGTCTCGAATATAATACAGAACGGAAATATTGCCATACTCGCGGAAACAAACAGTACAATATGCCCGAAAGGCGAAAGGTTTTCCGGAAAGCAGAAGATCCGTGAGAAATTCTTGGAGTTTATCTTGTGTTATTCCTGGGTTGCGTGCGCGCCTATCGCCGAAAAGGCCGAGCATCTCGGTTTGGCCCGAACGATGCACGACCAAATATACGAGGGTGCGTTGAATATGGCCGGGAAGACGAATGTATAGTTGCTTTCATGCTCATCTATAACACAAAAAAGCTCTGCTGAAAATAATCATGCGCAGTGGTGGAGCTCGCACGCGCACACGCACACGCACACGCACACGCACACGCACACAATGACTCCCTGTTATAAGGCTCCTATCACTATCACTATAAAAGCCAGCCCCCGACAGTATACAATAAAAAACACGACATGGTGTCAGACGGAATCAAGACCATGCACACAGGTAACAGACAATAGTATTAATGGTTGAATCGGAGAAAAACAAACTGCGAAGCCAATGACCTAACGAGGTCACGAGACAGTGTCACTGATTGGGCGATAAAACAGTTGCGTTCCTTAGACGGCGTAAAAGCCAATGCAATCGTGTACAGGGCATAAACTGTCAGTGTCATAAACACAAATATGACAATGCAAGGCGGTATATACTGTTCACACACCGTTGTGACGCTGACATGTGTGTTATAGACCTACTCGTCACTGACAGTGACAGACATAAAGTTGTAAGGCTGCGACACAGCCATAAGCATAACACAGCGTTATAGTAGTAGTACTGCCGTGTTCGTAAACGTTGTCGGCTGACACTGTTGGCAACAATGGCGGAACTAACGGGCGTACCAATACCTTCAATTGACTGGCGTGCCACTAACTTACCTGAGGCCCTAAGGAAATTCAGGAGAACGTGCGAATACATTTTCGACGGTCCTCTTGCAAACAAAGACGAAACAGTTAAGGTGCAATACCTCATGCTATGGTTCGGGGAGGACGGCAGAGACATTCGCGATGGATGGGGACTCGCCGTCGACGACAAAACATTGTTGGCGCCACACTGGAAAGGTTTTGAAGATTACGTCAAATCTAAGTCAAGTTTCCGCGTTTCTCGATTCTATCTCCGAGCACTAAAACAAGACTCGCACGAATCTGTTGACGCATTCACGACGCGAGCTCGCCTAATCGCCAATGAATGCGAGTACACGGACAAAGAAGAACAACTACTAGACACATTAATTGTCGGGCTACACAGCGATGACGTACGCCGCCAAGGACTAGACAACAACATTGGATCAGGCGTACGAGCATATGAAGGTACGGAGAGGTAAATGGATGACATCCAGGGCACCCGGCAAGTACAGGCAGTAAACAGACAACTCCCCCAATACAGGAAGATGGAGAAGACAAGAGCCGATCTTCTTGGTTGCTATAATTGTGGAAAAACACACACTAAAAGTGACACATGTCCGGCGGCAGAATCTACCTGTCTATATTGCACTCTCAAGGGACACTGGGCTTGCGTCTGTCTCAAGAAAAAAACGAGACCAAAAGAGCGGAGCAAGACGCCAACAACAGCCCCAGAACCGTCGGCTTGAGTGCATATGGTGGTACAAAGGTAGAGCAGTATGGATGTTTCACGCTACATTGCACACACAGCGACATCGCACTCGACATCGAATTTCATGTCACTCAAGACAGCGGGTCAACAATGCTAGGACTGCAAGCATGTATGGACTTGAGACTGATTTCGCTGAACTGTGAACAGAAATCATCATGCTATGACTGTCACAACACCAGTCAAGTCTCTTCACTGAAGAAAGAGGCAGACAACCCATCATCTAGTGGTAGGAAGGTGACGCAAAAGGGGACCTACTCAACAAATACCCGAAATGCTTTCGAGGTGCTGGTCTTTTTTCTGGCGAGTACCACATTGACCTGAAGCAGGACGCAGAGCCTGTCATACACCCACCAAGACGCGCCATGAATCGTTGAAAGAATCGGTGAAGAAGGAACTGAGTCGAATGATTCAACTAGACATCATTGAGAAGGTTGACCAGCCGAATGACTGGGTTAACAGTGTCGTGTATGTGACCAAACCATCAGGTGAGATACATATATGCTTGGATCCAAAGGACTTGAACACATGGATAAGAAGACCTCATCACTACACACAGGTTATGGACGACATACTACCGCAACTGCAAGGTGCTAGTGTTTTCACAATACTAGATGCACGGTCCGGATACTGGAATGTGAAGCTTGACGACGAGTCGAAGCTGCTCACAACGTTCAACACGCCATACGGGAGGTACTGCTTCCGCCGTCTTCCATTTGGTTTAGTTTCCGCACAAAGAGGTGTTCCAGAAGAAAGTTGACCAGACTTTCGAGGGTCTTCCTGGAGTTGTTGCAATCACTGATGACATCGTTGTGTTCGACAAAACAGAGGCTGAACATGACAAGCATCTGGACAACGTCATGAGACGTACGCAAGAGGTCGGTCTATGTCTCAACCCAGACAAATGCTTTGTGAAATCAAGAAGAATCAAGTTCTTCGGAAACTACCTCTCGTCGAACGGGTTAGAACCTGACCCGGGCAAGATTGCAGCAATCGTTGACATGTCGCCACCGACAAGTGCCCACGAACTGCATAGCTTCCTTGGTATGGTAAACTACCTAGGACGCTACACGCCAGATCTCGCGACCACAACAGCACCCCTCCGTGATCTTATCAAGAAAGACAGTGTCTTTCTGTGGGGCTCTGAGCATCAGAAAGCGTTCAACAACGTGCAAGAAGCAATCACTGCAGCATCAACATTGGCTTACGTCGACTCCAGCAAGTCAGTCACCATACAGACAGACGCGAGTAAAAGGGGAATTGGCGTGACACTTCTACAAAATGGACGACCAGTTGCGTATGCAAGTAAGAGTCTGACAGAGATTGAAAACAACTATTGCAACATTGAGCATGAAATGCTTGTTATCGTGTTCGGTCTCGAGCGATTCCATCATTACGCCTATGGACGCCATGTCACCGTCGAAACGGACCATAAACCCCTGGAATCCATCACACACAAAAATCTGACAAACGCCCCACCGAGATTGATGAGAATGCTGCTACGTATACAGAAGTATGACTTCACTGTCAAGTATGAGCAGATGGACTTTCACGTCTACCCATTCACGGGGAAGAAATACCAAACATCAACGTGACTATTCACGACATCACTGGTGTTTCCGAATCAAGACTCGAAAAAATCAAGGAAGTGACAAAATGTGATGAAACACTTCAAGTTCTAACCAGAACTGTAACCAATGGATGGCCGCAATACAGGAACCAATGGATGGCCGCAATACAGGAACCAATGGATGGCCGCAATACAGGAACCAGTGTCCGGAAGACATTACGCCCTTCTGGAACTTCAGAGATGAGATTGTGATGTACAATGGAGTACTTCTGAAAGGAAACCGTGTCATCATAACTCAGAGCATGCAAGCCGAGGTATTGATGAAAACACACACGGGGCACCAAGGCATAGAAAAATGCCGACTACAAGCACGCGATTCTGTGTTGTGGTGTGGAATCAGTGTAGACATTGACAACATGATCAAGACATGTGATGTGTGTCAACACAACCAGACATCACAGCAAAGAGAAGAGCTGATCCCTATCGAAGCAACTCATCCATGGGAGATCGTTGGTTCAGACATGTTCCACTGTAGAGGAGATGAATACCTGCTCGTTGTTGATTACTACAGCTCGTATCCCATCATCAGAAAGCTAAGCTCCACAACATCCAGTGCGATCGTAAGTAAGCTGAAGCTAATATTATCAGAATTTGGCATCCCAAATATCGTCATCAGTGACAATGCCAAGCAGTACAAATTTGAAGCCGACTACGACTTCAAGCATCAGACTAGCAGTCCTCGATACCCCCAATGCATGAAAGGCGGAATGATTCGTTGGCACAGCGAAGAAAACCCTGTAGAAAGCATACGAATCCAGAGATGATTGAGCCATCGCTCTTCTGTGCCTTCGTACAACACCTATCGAACCAGAAGTTCCATGACCTGCTGAGCTGTTGTTTGATCGCAAAATTCAGTCAAACTTGCCCATCGTCAACACCATGAAAACAGGGAAAGCAAATTTCCACAAGAAAGAAAAGTGGCAACAACAGTATAACCAACATACACGTTCACAGAAGGAAATGCACCGAGGTCAAAGTGTGAGAGGGCAGGTTCATGTGAAAAAGAAATGGGAACCAGCCATAGTGAAACAGAAGGTTGGCGAACCGAGGTCATACATAGTCACCACCAAATCTGGAGCTGAGTATCGTAGGAATCGGTGACACATAAGAACGACTGGAGAAACATTCAAACTCCCAGATAGACGCCACGATGACGAGAACACAGACGGAGAGCACGAAGCAGTTAATCCAGCTGAACCGGTAACTTGTGAAGAACAGAGCAAGGGAAACGAATCAAGCCATGTGGCTGGACAAGCATGTGCTTACATCGGAGACGTACCATACAAGACAAGAGCGGGGAGATCTGTACACCCACCAAACCGTCTTGATGTCTAAAGTGTGCCATGACATTATGAACCAGTGAGATAGGAACTATATAATCTTAAGTTTTGACTAGTGTCTTAATCAAACGTACTTATATGTGACATTACATTCTAAATCATATCGTAGTTTAGTTCCTCGGTATTACAGGTTCATTTTACGTTCATGTTGATTGACATTAGCAGAGAACAGATTAAGAAAACTTGCTATAATTATGGACGATACACGTTAGCGGAGAATGGATCTAGAAATGTGTTTTCTTAAGAAGGGAGATGTTATGATATATACTTGTGCTGCCACACAGCGGACAAGAAGGATATAAAAGACACTACTCTTCAACCAACCTCGTTGTGTCATTCACATCCATGGCTTATCCTGATACATGTTAATTACATAATATACAAAGTATGAGTATACAATAAAATAACACGACAAGTTGTATGTAAATTACTCGAAACATTAATTAGAGACCACATGGTGGAATTCCTTGTAAAACATAAATTAATCAATACATCTCAACATGGATTCCTAAAAGCAAGGTCATGTCTAACCAATCTCTTATGTTTTTTGGAAGAAATTACAAAGTGGGTAGATGACGGGTCACCAGTGGATGTTTTCTACTTAGATTTTCAGAAAGCTTTCGATAAAGTGCCACATCAAAGATTGTTACTTAAACTAAAAGCCCATGGTATAGGTAATGATGTAATCAACTGGATAGAAAAGTGGCTTACACAAAGAAGACAGAGAGTAATAGTAGATGGTGAGATTTCAAACTGGGGTACCACAGGGATCAGTATTAGGCCCTATACTGTTTTTAATATATATAAATGATTTGGAGGATGACATATCTAGCAAAGTACTCAAATTTGCAGATGACACAAAAGTATTCAGAAAGGTTACTAATGATACAGATAAACAAAGTTTACAGGATGATCTAGAAAAATTAGTTAAACGGACAGAAAAATGGCAAATGTTATTCAATTTTGGGTAGTGCAAATGTATACACATAGGACATGGATATATGGACGAGGAATATAAAATGGGGGATGCTGTACTAGGTAGAACCACACAAGAAAAGGATTTAGGAGTAACATTTAGTGCTGACATGAAAGTTTCAGAGCAATGTGGGATTGCTGCTTCAAAAGGAAATAAAATTCTAGGGCTAATAAGGAGAACTATCACGTATAAGGAGAAACATCTAATTGTACCCCTGTACAAAGCAATAGTTAGACCATATTTGGAATATTGTATTCAAGCATGGAGGCCATATCGTAAAAAAGACATAGACAAGCTAGAAAGAATACAACGAAGAGCAACTAAAATTATTCCAGAATTGAGAGACCTTAGTTACGAAAGTCGCTTATTACAATGTGGTTTGACAACACTAGAGACCAGGAGACTAAGAGGAGACCAAATAGAAGTGTTTAAAATAGTGAACGGTTATGAGGATGTTGATAGGAATATGTTCTTCAAACTTAAAGAAGGCAGTAGAACCAGAGGACACAAAGCAGCATTAGTTAAGGAGCAGTGCAGGTTGGACATGAGAAATTACTCTTTCTCACAGAGGGTGATAAATGAATGGAACAAACTGCCAAATGATTGTGTTAATGCTAGTAGTGTGAATATGTTTAAAAATAGAATTGACAGATATTTGATAAGGGCGGGCTACACATAAATGAGAAAATTGTTGGACTCTCGATAAGCCAACGGCTTCCTTGTCCACTTGCCATCTGGAACATGTTGTTTGGGGTGGCAATATTGTTAAATCAAACCAGTGTGAGAGACAATCGCCACAAGTTGCAGATGTAGCGATGTGGTTTTGAAAACGCCTTGCGACATAAACCCAGAACGTCTCGAATATAATACAGAACGGAAATATTGCCATACTCGCGGAAACAAACAGTACAATATGCTCGAAAGGCTAAAGGTGTTTTTATTCCATCAGTACAACCGACGCTACAGTTAAATGTTTTCCGGAAAGCAGAAGATCCGTGAGAAATTCTTTGAGTTTATCTTGTGTTATTCCTGGGTTGCGTGCGCGCCTATCGCCAAAAAGGCCGAGCATCTCGGTTTGGCCCGAACGATGCACGACCAAATATACGAGGGTGCGTTGAATGTGGCCGGGAAGACGAATGTATGGTTGCTTTCATGCTGACCAATAACACAAAAAAGCTCTACTGAAAATAATCATGCGCAGTGGCGGAGCTCGCACGCGCACACGCACACGCACACGCACACGCACACAATGACTCCTTATTATAAGGCTCCTATCACTATCACTATAAAAGCCAGCCCCCGACAGAGACCATAATAATTATATATCGCTATGCAGAAGTAGGGCTTTCCCACGACAATTCCCCCACACGAAGCACAATGTTTATGTGCGACCGTGCGTGCTTGAACAATAAGTTCTGTCACCTGGTGCATCTTTTTGGAAACTGGGCACCCCTTTTTCAGAGTCTGACTCCGCCCATGTTCACCTGCCTCCCGGCAGCTAGCTGGCTTGTCGCTCTAGTCTACAGGTGAGTGATTAGAGGTGTAACTCTGTGGATACACATCTCCTTAGTTCCTCAACTAACTCACATTATGAAGTACTCAGTATTGATGCGGTATAGCGATGCTCGTAACTAGACGATGATCCAGGATGCGAGCTCACTATAGGAGGCAGAAGACACCATCTGCCAGGGAACTGTCCAGACTATTTATAACAGATCCAGGATTTCACAGTGGGGGACGTACTTCTACACTGGACAATTATCCCCCTAAATTCGCATCCGGTGTGACAAATGCGGCACCTGTTTGCACATCGGGTGATTCAAGCCCTGAACTTTGTTGCTCGACTGTTGAACGTTGCACTCGTTCACCAGTCGATTCGTTCGTTCGTTCGTTCATTTTGTTTGTTCATCTTTATTCTCATCAGTAATGTTGACTACTTGAATGGTGAAGTGTTAGGACGTGTATGCCGAGAGAGACGAGTAAACAAGTTAAACATAAGCTGTTCCAAGGACGGCGTTATGGTCACTGTACCCGTAGACTGACTCGACACAGCATTGCATCTTACGAAGGTGGGAACCTCGTCTAGGAACTGGTTAGGTGGGTCAATTGTGCCCGTCCATTCTGTTCGTCTGCTCTCTTAAATATTGTTTAATTCATTATTATTATTATTACAGTTTTCAACAAAAAGACGAAACAGATTAAGTAGTTATTAACATGCACGACGTGCTGTTTAGTAAATTCAGAGCAATATTAAATAAATTATCGAAATCACACCCAATAGTATCTATGCCTTCGTATGAGCATTGTTATTATTGCGGATATATTCTTTGGAGCGGCAACAGTTGCAGCCCGACTGTGTCGTAATCTTAGAGCCCGTGTAGAGTCGCTAAAGTTACGGCACTGTTGTAGCTTTATCATTCAGGCTAATGTTACGGCATTGTTGTTGCTTTATCAATCAGGCTAAAGTTACGGTATTGCTGTAGCTTTATCATTCAAGCTAAAGTTACGGCACTGTTGTAGCTTTATCATTCAGGCTAATGTTACGGCACTGTTGTAGCTTTATCATTCAGGCTAATGTTACGGCACTGTTGTAGCTTTATCATTCAGGCTAATGTTACGGCATTGTTGTTGCTTTATCATTCAGGCTAAAGTTACGGTATTGCTGTAGCTTTATCATTCAAGCTAAAGTTACGGCACTGTTGTAGCTTTATCATTCAGGCTAATGTTACGGCACTGTTGTAGCTTTATCATTCAGGCTAATGTTACGGCATTGTTGTAGCTTTATCAATCAGGCTAAAGTTACGGTATTGCTGTAGCTTTATCATTCAAGCTAAAGTTATGGCACTGTTGTAGCTTTATCATTCAGGCTAATGTTACGGCATTGTTGTAGCTTTATCATTCAGGCTAAAGTTATGGCACTGTTGTAGCTTTATCATTCAGGCTAATGTTACGGCACTGTTGTAGCTTTATCATTCAGGCTAATGTTACGGCACTGTTGTAGCTTTATCATTCAGGCTAATGTTACGGCACTGTTGTAGCTTTATCATTCAGGCTAAAGTTACGGCACTGTTGTAGCTTTATCATTCAGGCTAATGTTACGGCGTTGTTGTAGCTTTATCATTCAGGCTAAAGTTAAGGCACTGTTGTAGCTTTATCATTCAGGCTAAAGTTACGGCGTTGTTGTAGCTTAATCATTCAGGCTAAAGTTACGGCACTGTTGTAGCTTTATCATTCAGGCTAAAGTTACGGCGTTGTTGTAGCTTAATCATTCAGGCTAAAGTTAAGGCACTGTTGTAGCTTTATCATTCAGGCTAAAGTTACGGCGTTGGTGTAGCTTAATCATTCAGGCTAAAGTTACGCCACTGTTGTAGCTTTATCATTCAGGCTAAAGTTACGGCGTTGGTGTAGCTTAAACATTCAGGCTAAAGTTACGGCACTGTTGTAGCTTTATCATTCAAGCTAAAGTTACGGCGTTGGTGTAGCTTTATCATTCAGGCTAAAGTTAAGGCACTGTTGTAGCTTTATCATTCAGGCTAAAGTTACGGCGTTGTTGTAGTTTAATCATTCAGGCTAAAGTTACGGCACGTCAGCAGTTTTGGTAACTATTAACGTCTGAGGTTGGGATTACGATTAAGATTATGGTTATGGTACACGTTAGGGCCTTGGTTAGGGTTCGGAAACATTCATTTAACATAAAACAATGTCACGACTTTAGCCACGGCCTATCGTTTTGCGCAAAATGACGGTCCACGAGCTACTGTTTGTTTGAATAGGAAGTGTCGAGTTTTGTCTAAGTTTTATTTTCCTCAGGTTAGGAAGTATAGAATCCGACAACCAAGATGGCTGAGGCACCAAGTTCTGCGCTCAACAGTCGGGCGCCAAAGTTCACTGAGTTCAACGACTTGGCGAGTCAACAGGTGAGGTATTCGTCACCTTCTGGCACAGACTTCTCCGTGTGAAGAAGAATGGCTCCTTCTAATACATTTGAAGCATTACATCAGCAACTTCTTAGGACAGCTTCGTATGACATGTTGCATTACATCAGCAACGTCTTAGGACAGCTTCGTATGACATGTTGCATTACATCAGCAACGTCTTAGGACAGCTTCGTATGACATGTTGCATTACATCAGCAACGTCTTAGGACAGCTTGGTATGACATGTTGCATTACATCAGCAACGTCTTAGGACAGCGTCGTATGACATGTTGCATTACATCAGCAACGTCTTAGGACAGCTTGGTATGACATGTTGCATTATGTCAGCAACGTCTTAGTACAGCTTCGTATGACGTCTTAGGACAGCTTGGTAAGACGTCTTAGGACAGCTTGGTATGACGTCTTAGGACAGCTTGGTATGACATTTTGCATTATGTCAGCAACGTCTTAGGACAGCTTGGTGTGACGTCTTAGGACAGCTTGGTATGACATGTTGCATTATGTCAGCAACGTCTTAAGACAGCTTGGTATGACATGTTGCATTATGTCACCAACGTCTTAGGACAGCTGCTTGGTAGGACATGTTGCATTATGTCAGCAACGTCTTAGGACAGCTTGGTATGACGTCTTAGGATAGCTTGGTATGACATGTTGCATTATGTCAGCAACGTCTTAGGACAGCTTGGTATGACATGTTGCATTATGTCAGCAACGTCTTAGGACAGCTGCTTGGTAGGACATGTTGCATTATGTCAGCAACGTCTTAGGACAGCTTGGTATGACGTCTTAGTACAGCTTGGTATGCCGTCTTCGGACAGCGTGGTAAGACATACGTCTTAGGACAGCTTGTTATGATGTCTTAGGACAGCTTGGTATGCCGTCTTAGGACAGCTTGGTATGACATCTTAGGACACCTTGGTAAGATGTTGCATTATGTCAGCAACGTCATAGGACAGCCTGGTATGACGTCTTAGGACAGCTTGGTATGACGTCTTAGGGCAGCTTGGTATGATACGTTGCGCTACGACGTCAACACATTTGCGTTTTCCTCACATACATCAATATGACACAACCCCTTAGTAAATGAAGACTGCTGAGCTACGATCAAAAGACACGTGTTACAGCGGGACAAGCATCCATGCAGTTGTAGGACAGAAATGGATCAGTGAGATCCATGCAGTTGTAGGACAGGAATGGATCAGTGAGATCCATGCAGTTGTAGGACAGAAATGGATAAGTGACATCTATGCAGTTGTAGGACAGGAATGGATCAGTGAGATCCATGCAGTTGTAGGACAGAAATGGATAAGTGACATCCATGCAGTTGTAGGACAGAAATGGATCAGTGAGATCCATGCAGTTGTAGGACAGAAATGGATAAGTGACATCCATGCAGTTGTAAGACAGAAATGGATAAGTGACATCCATGCAGTTGTAGGACAGGAATAGATCAGTGAGATCCATGCAGTTGTAGGACAGAAATGGATAAGGGACATCCATGCAGTTGTAGGACAGAAATGGATCAGTGAGATCCATGCAGTTGTAGGACAGAAATGGATAAGTGACATCCATGCAGTTGTAGGACAGAAATGGATAAGTGACATCCATGCAGTTGTACGACAGGCATGGATCAGGTGATGTCCATGCAGTTGTAGGACAGAAATGGATCAGTGAGATCCATGCAGTTGTACGACAGGAATGGATCAGTGAGATCCATGCAGTTGTAGGACAGAAATGGATAAGTGACGTCCATGCAGTTGTAGGACAGAAATGGATTAGCGACGTCCATGCAGTTGTAGGACAAAAATGGATCAGTGACGTCCATGCAGTTGTAGGACAGGAATGGATCAGTGACGTCAATGTAGTTGTAGGACATAAATGGATCAGTGACGTCCATGCAGCTGTAGGACAGGAATGGATCAGTGACGTCCATGCAGCTTTTAGGACAGGCATGGCTCAGTGACGTCCATGCAGTTGTAGGACAGGAATGGATCAGTGACGTCCATGCAGTTGTAGGACAGGCATGGATCAGTGACATCCATGCATGGATCAGTGACATCCATGTAGCTGTAGGACAGGCAAGGATCAGTGACGTTCATGCTGCTGTAGGACAGGCAAGGATCAGTGACATCCATGTAGTTGTAGGACAGGCATGGATCAGTGACATCCATGTAGCTGTAGGACAGGCATGGATCAGTGACATCCATGTAGCTGTAGGACAGGCATGGATCAGTGACATCCATGTAGCTGTAGGACAGGCATGGATCAGTGACATCCATGTAGCTGTAGGACAAGCATGGATAAGTGACATCCACCCTGCTGTAAGGCAAGCATGGATAAGTGACATCCACCCTGCTGTAAGGCAAGCATGGATCAGTGACATCCAACCTTCGGTAAGGCAAGCACAAATAAATGACGTCCATCCTGCTGTAAGGCAAGCATGGATACGTGACATCCACCCTGCTGTAAGGCAAGCATGGATAAGTGACGTCCACCCTGCTGTAAAGCAAGCATGGATCAGTGACGTCCACCCTGCTGTAAGGCAAGCATGGATAAGTGACGTCCACCCTGCTGTAAGGCAAGCATGGATCAGTGACATCCACCCTGCTGTAAGGCAAGCATGGATCAGTGACGTCCACCCTGCTGTAAGGCAAGCATGGATCAATGACGTCCACCCTGCTGTAAGGCAAGCATGGATCAGTGACATCCACCCTGCTGTAAGGCAAGCATGGATCAGTGACGTCCACCCTGCTGTAAGGCAAGCATGGATCAGTGACGTCCACCCTGCTGTAAGGCAAGCATGGATCAGTGACGTCCACCCTGCTGTAAGGCAAGCATGGATCAGTGACATCCACGCTGCTTTAAGGCAAGCATGGATCAGTGACATCCACGCTGCTGTAAGGCAAGCATGGATCAGTGACATCCAATCTTCGGTAAGGCAAGCATGGATCAGTGACATCCAATCTTCGGTAAGGCAAGCATGGATCAGTGACATCCACGCTGCTGTAAGGCAAGCATGGATCAGTGACATCCAATCTTCGGTAAGGCAAGCATGGATCAGTGACATCCAATCTTCGGTAAGGCAAGCATGGATCAGTGACATCCACGCTGCTGTAAGGCAAGCATGGATCAGTGACATCCAATCTTCGGTAAGGCAAGCATGGATCAGTGACATCCACGCTGCTGTAAGGCAAGCATGGATCAGTGACATCCAATCTTCGGTAAGGCAAGCATGGATCAGTGACATCCACGCTGCTGTAAGGCAAGCATGGATTAGTGTCATCCAATCTTCGGTAAGGCAAGCATGGATCAGTGACATCCACGCTGCTGTAAGGCAAGCATGGATTAGTGCCATCCAATCTTCGGTAAGGCAAGCATGGATCAGTGACATCCAATCTTCGGTAAGGCAAGCATGGATCAGTGACATCCACGCTGCTTTAAGGCAAGCATGGATCAGTGACATCCATCCTTGCATACGAATTCATACATGCATACATACGTATGTATACATGCTTACATACGTACTTACATATACATACATATGCATACACGTACGCTCGCACGCACGCAAGCACGCACGCACATACATACACTACCTTAAGATTAATTTCTATTCCAGGTTGAAACTCTGAACCAGGATGGGTCGGGTCGCGTCGGGTCGGCTCGGGTCGGCTTGGCTCGGGTCGGGTCGGGTCGGGTCGGGTAGATGTTTTTAAATCAAATCGCATACTAACGTAGGGCCTAGAATGTCTACTTTGTACGGCAGTTGTGATTAGTATGTTGATTAGGTTGGCGGGAAGATTGTGTTTGCGACTGACGACTGGTTTGCAGTTGCTGATAATCTACTCAAGGTGAGTGCGACCATAGTCCCTGACAGTTTCACGTAATACACGCGCGCACGCACGCACGCACGCACGCACGCACGCACGCACGCACGCACGCACGCACGCACGCACGCACGCACGCACGCACATTGTATGGACAACATATATCGGTTCCGTGGACTGGCACTGCGCGCGATGTACGACCCTACAATAAAAAAATGTCGTGTAGTGTCAAAATAGTCTTGAGTTCATCTCCTAGACAGTATAATCGTTACAATCATAGACAACTACCAGCCTGCCTACATCATTCGGTGGACGATGTTGGGTAGGGAGAGACGCCGGTATGGAAGGAGGGCGAGTTCACGGAATACGGGAAGTGGATGGACGGCTGGGAGACGAGACGCAAGAGGATCCCGGGGCACGACTGGTGCATCATACAGCTAGGTAGGACGATAGTTCAGATCACAGTAACACGACACATGGACGAAGTGACAACACGTCCAACACATTATCGGGTCTCGCCTGACTTATGGTGACTATCTCTAGATGGTAACAGCCTCGCCACTTAAAGAGAGCCACCGTAACACGCAGTGCCGATATCAGCGAGTCGTGCACTAGACAGTGTGAGCAATATATATATATAACACAACACAACACAACACAACACAACACAACAGACAAACCCATTACAAGTGTTATTTATTCCTTCTAGGTGCGCCTGGTATGATTTGTGGTGTCGACATTGATACGTCTTTCTTCACGGGAAACTACGCACCGAAAGTCTCACTGCAAAGCGCCTGTCTTGAAGACGGTATGTTGGATGAAACAGGGGCAGCAACAGGGTTTGGTGTCTTTGATTGGTCGGCATCTACGAATTCGTTTTGTCTAGAAGCACATAAAGCGCTTAAACAGTGCATTATTATAAACAAATAACCGATACAACTGTTATTGTTTCTTCACTGTGTTATGTTGTTAATGAAAGTATCACACAGACGATTTGTACAAACAATCTGCAGTTGCGAGGAAGGCTGTATGTATATATCAATGATGTGCCGCTGTAGGAGCCGTCGAGCTGAGACGGCCGCCGGGGAACGGAATAGCCGCGAGCAAGGAAGAGTTTGAACGCATAGAACGTTTCAAGAGTGAAGTAGGTTCTCCCGCACATGTAGTACCTAAAGCATCGTTCAATTGTCACAGCACGCCTTGTCCGTTGTAACATTGTCCGTTGTAACAGTATTGTAGTTGTTCGTCTTCCATGTGTGTACAAGAGTTTCCTTTTGATTGTGGCTGTCAATACACGCATTAAACAGCTTTGACAAATTATGTTCATGTATGATTTAATGTATTAAGTTATCCTAGACTTGAGAGCTGTTCCCCACGATGTCTTCAGAACTGGCTGGAACTATTGCCGACGAGTTCCCTGAAGCCGGGCTACACCGCGACCTGTCACAACTACTTCCAGATCGACTGCCGAGAGAGAGTTACACATGTCAGACTTAACGTTTACCCTGGTAATGAGAACAACTTAACAGAACTAACTAATCATCGTTGTGTTCTTCCTCGTTGCTGCCTTAGTGAAAGTGACCTCGGTGGCGCTACTTCATGTACTGCTGCACTTCCCCAGCTGTCATCCCTTCCCACTTCCCCAGCTGTCATCCCTTCCCACTTCTCCCCATTGGCAGCCTTCTTATTATTATTTGTATGTATCATATGTATCATATATGTATCATATATGTATCATATGTATCATATATGTATCATAGCTAAATGGTATATTTGCCTTCCTAAATGTGCATGCTCAAAAGGCGGCACGCTCCGCGGCTTTATTAACTATTCTTTAAAGAAACTTATGTATTACAGGCCAACATTATGTTATACTTTGGGCGGACATTGCAGTAAGGCCAAGTAAGACATTGCAGTAAGGCCAAGTAAGACGTCGCAGTAAGGCCAAGTAAGACGTCGCAGTAAGGCCAAGTAAGACGTCGCAGTAAGGCCAAGTAAGACGTCGCAGTAAGGCCAAGTAAGACATTGCAGTAAGGCCAAGTAAGACGTCGCAGTAAGGCCAAGTAAGACGTCGCAGTAAGGCCAAGTAAGACGTCGCAGTAAGGCCAAGTAAGACGTCGCAGTAAGGCCAAGTAAGACGTCGCAGTAAGGCCAAGTAAGACGTCGCAGTAAGGCCAAGTAAGACGTCGCAGTAAGGCCAAGTAAGGCGTCGCAGTAAGGCCAAGTAAGACGTCGCAGTAAGGCCAAGTAAGACGTCGCAGTAAGGCCAAGTAAGACACTGCAGTAAGGCCAAGTAAGACACTGTAGTAAGGCATAACACGCCGTAAGACAGGGTTGACAAATCATTCTGTGTCAGCGCTGGTCTTGACGACTTGTTGGGTTGATACGTCCAACGGTGGTTTCAGACGGAGGCGTCGCCAGACTGCGCGTGTACGGACAAGTAGTGAGGGACTGGTCCAAGACGCCGGCCAATCAGGTATCACTTGTTTCTCCGTCCATTAGTGTGTGCGTGCGTGTTTGATTGCGTGTTTGATTGCGTGCGTGCGTGCGTGCGTGCGTGCGTGCGTGCATGGTTGTAGGCATGCGCGTATAGATGTGTATCCATATGTGTTTGTGTGATATGTGTATGCATGTTATGTATGTACGATTGTATGCATGCACACATGTATGTGTGTTATTTATGTACGATTGTATGCATGCACGCATGTATGTATGTTATGTATATTCGATTGTATGTATGCACGCATGTATGCATGTTATGTATGCACGCATGTATGTATGTTATGTATATACGATTGTATGTATGTACGCATGTATGTATGTTATGTATATACGATTGTATGTATGCACGCATGTATGCATGTTATATATGTACGATTGTATGTATGCACGCATGTATGTATGTTATGTATATACGATTGTATGTATGCACGCATGTATGTATGTTATGTATATACGATTGTATGTATGCACGCATGTATGTATGTTATGTATATACGATTGTATGTATGCACGCATGTATGTATGTTATGTATGTACGATTGTATGTATGCACGCATTTATGTATGTTATGTATGTACGATTGTATGTATGCACGCATGTATGTATGTTATGTATGTACGATTGCATGTATGCACGCATGTATGCATGCTATGTATGTACGATTATATGTATGCACGCATGTATGTATGTACGATTGTATGTATGCACGCATGTATGCATGTTATGTATGTACGATTGTATGTATGCACGCATGTATGTATGTTATGTATATACGATTGTATGTATGTACGCATGTATGTATGTTATGTATATACGATTGTATGTATGCACGCATGTATGCATGTTATATATGTACGATTGTATGTATGCACGCATGTATGTATGTTATGTATATACGATTGTATGTATGCACGCATGTATGTATGTTATGTATATACGATTGTATGTATGCACGCATGTATGTATGTTATGTATATACGATTGTATGTATGCACGCATGTATGTATGTTATGTATGTACGATTGTATGTATGCACGCATGTATGTATGTTATGTATGTACGATTGTATGTATGCACGCATGTATGTATGTTATGTATGTACGATTGTATGTATGCACGCATGTATGCATGCTATGTATGTACGATTATATGTATGCACGCATGTATGTATGTACGATTGTATGTATGCACGCATGTATGCATGTTATGTATGTACGATTGTATGTATGCACGCATGTATGTATGTCGGATCTTTTGTAGCTTCAGTTGCACATTTTAGTATTCTTAGTTTATTTTGTCAACAAAACAACAACAAAAATTGAAGAAGACGCATAGTCACAACTAAAACAAACTTAGACAATTCCATACATTCCTCCAATGTCTAAATGATGTTAGAGAGGTGAGAAGATAACACCACGTGACACTTAACTTCATTGCGATTGGCTACAGTTCATCGACCTGGTCGCCATGATGAACGGTGGACTGTGCGTCGGCTTCAGCAACGCCCACTTCGGGCATGGACGCAACCTCATCAGACCGGGCCGGGCTAGTAACATGGGAGACGGCTGGGAGACAGCCCGAAGGGTTTGTCCCATGTAGTGACGTTGTTCTTGAAGATCTAAAATGTTGTCCTGGTGCTATAGATACTTGGTGGATTTCAATAATTGTTTGAGTGTTACGAATGCACATGTTGCCACAGACAGCGTTCTACTGATGTCCCCCTCAGGTCCTCCAGTTTTATCTAACACCGCTCTTATATACCTATGTGGTATCGGTCGACATCTTCTAAGTTCTCTTATATACCTATGTGGTATCGGTCGACATCTTCTAAGTTCTCTTATATACCTATGTGGTATCGGTCGACATCTTTTAAGTTCTCTTATATACCTATGTGGTATCGGTCGACATCTTCTAAGTTCTCTTATATACCTATGTGGTATCGGTCGACATCTTCTTGTTTATTTGTGCAGTGTACGTTTATGTCGACTTTATATATAGCTGTTGTTTTTTGATCTCTATGTAGGCAGTCTTACTGAATGACCGAGCGAATCCAGTGTTAAACACAGGAGAACCTTCTTCTTCCCCCAAAAAGTGGTTATCTCAAGAAAGGTGGTCTTGCATAGCACGTTAATTAACGTTGGATATAGGACCAAGGGCAACGAAGGTTCTACTGTATTCATGGCACTCTCATAATACTTGCAGTTGGATCGGCCGGCCCGTCTTACAGCCGACGACAACGGTGTGCTCCGGGTGCCAGGTAGGATGACGTCACGCCCGCCAATCGGGTCGACTGCTTGGGAAGTCACGTTTCTAATGCAACAGTACACACCACGTAGACGCTGTAGACATTTCTATGATATATTCATTCGAGCAGAATGTTGTTACTCTCTTCTATGACCCTGAAGTCTGGGGGAGAGGCTGGCATTGATAATGGGCCTCGATTTTTGTCTTCTTCTCCTTTCAAATACTTTATTTTAGCACTTATGTTGTGGTATTATACGTTAGCTATTTTTATTGGCGTAAATGTCATTTGCATACGTATTTGTCATACATGTCTGTGTAAAATGCCGTTAAATGTTTTGCAGGTTCTGAATGGGCCGAATTTAAATTAGGACGAATTGGTCGCATCGTCAAGGTATGTATTCCTCGATCTTCCTTTTTCGTCTTATTTTCTATCAACAAGAATACATAGGATTTAACTTTTACACCACACCGCTTCGCTTGAAGAATTATTTTGTAGTTTGCAATCTGGTAGATAACATAACGTTTCATCGCAAATTTTTCCCCCAGTGAATATCCCGTATCAGTTCACGAATTATACAGTCAGTATTGTGCGGCATTTAGGCAGTATACACACTATTCAAAAAGCAAGTACGTGTCTTGCCAGTGTGAGATCATAGAATTCGGCAGCTATATATCACAGTGGCATCCATTTACATACAATACAATCAACATGCGTCGATGTTCATTAGGGAAATGCCGACACAATATAGTTAAACATCTGCCAATCGGACCGCAGTCGAATACTACTGGACATCTGTAGTGTCGTAGCTTTCACTTCTTTCCGTTTGATGGCGCGAGTACACGTCATCGGGTATACTGCGTAACATAAGAACCGTGTATTGACGACTCTAAATTGACTTCCGTTAAAAAAACCGAGTATACGAGTTCAATAAAAATCAATAAAATGATTACACTTATCTATCAACAGATCGAAATAGACACGAACCACTTCCGAGGAAACTATCCCGACTCGTGCTTCATCGAAGGTAACGTTCACTAAGTGGCTCATTGAAGGTAACGTTCACTAAGTGGCTCATTGAAGGTAACGTTCACTACGTGGCTCATCTAAGGTAACGTTCACTACGTGCTTCATCGAAGGTAACGTTCACTAAGTGGCTCATCTAAGGTAATGTTCACTAAGAGGCTCATCGAAGGTAGCGTTCACTAAGTGGCTCATTGAAGGTAACGTTCACTAAGTGGCACATCGAAGGTAGCGTTCACTAAGTGGCTCATCAAAGGTAACGTTCACTAAGTGGCTCATCGAAGGTAACGTTCACTAAGTGGCTCATCGAAGGTAACGTTCACTAAGTGGCTCATCGAAGGTAACGTTCACTAAGTGGCCCATCGAAGGTAGCGTTCACTAAGTGGCTCATCAAAGGTAACGTTCACTAAGTGGCTCATCGAAGGTAACGTTCACTAAGTGGCTCATCGAAGGTAACGTTCACTAAGTGGCTCATCGAAGGTAACGTTCACTAAGTGGCTCATCGAAGGTAACGTTCACTAAGTGGCTCATCGAAGGTAACGTTCACTAAGTGGCTCATCTAAGGTAATGTTCACTAAGTGGCTCATCGAAGGTAGCGTTCACTAAGTGGCTCATCGAAGGTAACGTTCACTAAGTGGCTCATCGAAGGTAACGTTCACTAAGTGTCTCATCGAAGGTAACGTTCACTAAGTGGCTCATCGAAGGTAACGTTCACTAAGTGGCTCATCGAAGGTAACGTTCACTAAGTGGCTCATCGAAGGTAACGTTCACTAGTGGCAATGCGTTCATTCCATAAACGCCTCCGTTACAAAACGTTGGTATAAATCACCGAGGTGTCGACCAATCCGAAACACCACGGCGTCGGTTCAAAACACCGACGTCTATGTGTGATCGACCAATATATCATTGTAGAACATCGACGCGTACGTATGACCGTGGTCCACGTGATCTAATAATCGAGTTTGTTTGTTCAAAATACACCAACGTAGAGATAAGGCCCGTTTAGACGCGGGATGTTTGTCTTGATTTGTCGGACGACACAGCATCACACGATAATGCACTAAATGCTAAATTGTGCATGCATTTAGACGAACGACGTGTCTACACACTGCGACTTGGATAGTGACTCGCTCCACTCACGACTTAAGGTTTGATGAAAGGTCACAGGCTGCACCTGCTGTCGGTCGCTTTAAGTCGGGGTCAAGTATTGACGGGATCAGGCCCAATTCTCCCCGACAAAATCATATACACAATTGGCCTCGCTAATAAGCGTCGGTTGGGTGTTTACATGACCGATTGACCGCGAGATCGCGCGACACAGTGCCGGCCGACATAGTGTAAACTGATCTTTACAGTTACTGAAGTGAAACTGACATAATCCTTAACATTCCCAAGTGTGCCTGGTCTAGTTTCGTGATGCATCAGGAATATGTTACATTTCCAAGTGTGCCTGGTCTAGTTTCATGATGCATCAGGAATATGTTACATCTAAAAACGGGATGAACAATACCTATAAACGAGATCTTATAGCTAGAACAATTTATGAGATAAAGTTCCAATAGCAAATAAAATATAATAAGAGTGAAAACTTACATACTACAATTACCAATTTAATACTGTCAAATGTTTCAGTTATACAGTTTTACATAATATATTACATTGCTCCATTTTTCCAGCGTGTCTGGCGTCCAACCCAGGCAGTCTTCGAGGTAGCGCCCCCTGGTGGACTCTGCTGCCGGTTCAGAAGCTGTCCGCCCATCGCCCTCACTTCTACACTGTGCAGGGGGGCCGTGACGTCAGCCACGTGCGCATCACCATGGCGCCCGACGGCGGTATCAGCAGGATGAGGCTGTGGGGCTACGCGACTGAGGCGGCGCCACCGAGCAAAATATGAACCAACTTCCAATGGGTTAATTCGATGATGTAATCTGATTGTTATGTGATAATATCATTCAGCATTACCAATGCAATTAAACAAGTTTTTATCGTTGCCTATGACGTCCACTGTGACGAATAAAGACTAAAGTTCAATGACTGAGTATAAGTGTTATATGGTTGGAATTCCTATACGATTGAGCAGTTACTTGACACATTAATACCATTCCAATCTCCATGTATAAGCAAACTGCAAAGGTGCAGTGCAGCACTAAACGACATTAGTCTTGGTAGGCAAGTGATCTAACAGAAAATCTGGCGTGGAGCCTCGAAGACGGCCTCATATCAAATTTGCCATCCTTCCAGCAGCTCCGGCTGGTGCCAAATGTACTGCTATGCATTTCTTTGGACTCCTCCATTGAGGCCAAGAGGAGGATCCTGACAACTGGGCAACCCAGGATCTCCTCACGCTTTGGATTCCTCCAGTGAGGCCGAGAAGAGGATCCTGACAACCGATGACTAGTAATAGTTCAGTTGTCTAGCTCAACTGTTACATAACATTGCTAATGTGATTCAGTAATAGCTCCCTGTTACTAACTGTTACATAACATTGCTAATGTGATTCAGTAATAGCTCCCTGTTACTAACTGTTACATAACATTGCTAATGTGATTCAGTAATAGCTCCCTGTTACTAACTGTTACATAACATTGCTAATGTGATTCAGTAATAGCTCCCTGTTACTAACTGTTACATAACATTGCTAATGTGATTCAGTAATAGCTCCCTGTTACTAACTGTTACATAACATTGCTAATGTGATTCAGTAATAGCTCCCTGTTACTAACTGTTACATAACATTGCTAATGTGATTCAGTAATAGCTCCCTGTTACTAACTGTTACACACTTCAACATCCCAGCACCTTTGTTATCAGAGGACTCCAGTATTTGAATTAAAATGAGTGAGATGTGCCACTAGTTCCTTCAGACACAGACAGATTATGTAATTCAATATGACATCACAACATCAATGACTAGATCAGAGTTTCCCAGGACATCAGGAATGTGCAGTATGACATGGACGACACGAATGAGGTCATCGCCGAATTGTCTTCAACTGGTCTTGAATATCGTCAGCCATTACAACACTGCAAAAGACAGTCACAGATCACAATGTTGTAATAAATCAACAGTAGATTTAACAAGATGACACTACAAACCCCAGGTAACAAGTAGACAAGAAAACAATTGGGTTACCAAGGGTCCAACAGTTGTTCATCTATGGGTAATCTCTTCACAGGGTCCAACAAAAGATTAGGTGCACATTTCATGTATAAATGATTATTTGTCACCACCAGAGATCATCAACAAAAGAATTAGGTGCACATTTCACGTATAAACGATTATTTGCCACCAACAGATATCATCAACAAAAGAATTAGGTGCACATTTCACGTATAAAAGATGATTTGCCACCACCAGAGATCATCAATAAAAGATGATTTGCCACCACCAGAGATCATCAATAAAAGATGATTTGCCACCACCAGAGATCATCAATAAAAGATGATTTGCCACCACCAGAGATCACCAATAAAATATGATTTGCCACCACCAGAGATCACCAATAAATGATGATTTGCCACCACCAGAGATCATCAATAAAAGATGATTTGCCACCACCAGAGATCATCAATAAAAGATGATTTGCCACCACCAGAGATCACCAATAAATGATGATTCGCCACCACCAGAGATCATCAATAAAAGATGATTTGCCACCACCAGAGATCATCAATAAAAGATGATTTGCCACCACCAGAAATCACCAATAAAAGATGATCTGCCACCACCAGAGATCACCAATAAAAGATGATCTGCCACCACCAGAGATCGCCAATAAAAGATGATCTGCCACCACCAGAGATCGCCAATAAAAGATGATCTGCCACCACCAGAGATCACCAATAAAAGATGATCTGCCACCACCAGAGATCACCAATAAAAGATGATCTGCCACCACCAGAGATCACCAATAAAAGATGATCTGCCACCACCAGAGATCACCAATAAAAGATGATCTGCCACCACCAGAGATCACCAATAAAAGATGATCTGCCACCACCAGAGATCACCAATAAAAGATGATCTGCCACCACCAGAGATCACCAATAAAAGATGATCTGCCACCACCAGAGATCACCAATAAAAGATGATCTGCCACCACCAGAGATCACCAATAAAAGATGATCTGCCACCACCAGAGATCACCAATAAAAGATGATCTGCCACCACCAGAGATCACCAATAAAAGATGATCTGCCACCACCAGAGATCACCAATAAAAGATGATCTGCCACCACCAGAGATCACCAATAAAAGATGATCTGCCACCACCAGAGATCACCAATAAAATATGATTTGCCACCACCAGAGATCACCAATAAATGATGATTTGCCACCACCAGAGATCATCAATAAAAGATGATTTGCCACCACCAGAGATCATCAATAAAAGATGATTTGCCACCACCAGAGATCACCAATAAATGATGATTCGCCACCACCAGAGATCATCAATAAAAGATGATTTGCCACCACCAGAGATCATCAATAAAAGATGATTTGCCACCACCAGAGATCACCAATAAAAGATGATCTGCCACCACCAGAGATCACCAATAAAAGATGATCTGCCACCACCAGAGATCGCCAATAAAAGATGATCTGCCACCACCAGAGATCGCCAATAAAAGATGATCTGCCACCACCAGAGATCACCAATAAAAGATGATCTGCCACCACCAGAGATCACCAATAAAAGATGATCTGCCACCACCAGAGATCACCAATAAAAGATGATCTGCCACCACCAGAGATCACCAATAAAAGATGATCTGCCACCACCAGAGATCACCAATAAAAGATGATCTGCCACCACCAGAGATCACCAATAAAAGATGATCTGCCACCACCAGAGATCACCAATAAAAGATGATCTGCCACCACCAGAGATCACCAATAAAAGATGATCTGCCACCACCAGAGATCACCAATAAAAGATGATCTGCCACCACCACAGATCATCAATAAAACACATTATGGCAAAATCAACAGATTTTATTATTTTGCAGCAATTTAGCTATAAATCTATCTGCTTAAGTCATTTATATATGTTTTGAAAAACTAAAACAGTTATTAAAACAAAGTTATAATGATAAATGAAGATAGAAGTGGATAAAATTTATGTTACCTTCTTTCAATGGCTTCACCCCTACAAATGAAATCAAAATTTTAATAAAAAAACTTACTTTCAATGCCACCAGTCAATATTTAATACAGGTAACTCATATGACCAAATTATATGTAATTTGTTTATGGTTAAACGAATTATGTGTAATCTGTTCATGGTTAAACAAATAACATAGTACAATGAACAATGTTTCTAAATAATCAGTCTTATGAATTTGATTAAAACTGATTCCCAGTGGACGTTAGCCTCACAGAACACTGGCCATGTGTCGCAGTAAGGGCAGTTTTACAGCTCTAACTGATCTTGACAAACCCCGGATCTATAGTTACTTCAACACAATAAAACTACCAATTTAAAAAAAACCTGCTAACTTAAAAGAAACTGGCAAAAAAGGATATCATTGTTAAAGTAAAATTTATGTTAAAATATCAGTTGTCCAACAATTATTCTTCCTGAATGACGTCACCAAACTAGACATCCTGACAGAAAAGGGCATTGAATTCCGTAGAATGGGAGCAACGACATTATACATGTTTGAGAAACACCTACTGGAATTGTAGATGTGACACGAGCAAACCCATCTTCTTCAATGTCTACAACAAAGACGACCAGTGACAACTCTTCAGACACAAAGTACACTTCAGACACAAAGTAAATAACTGACACATTGGAGGTTGACTCAGACACGACAAAACAAACAAGATGTGATAATCCAGGAACAATTGGGATGATCGATGTCAGTGAAACTTGTACTTGTTGATCCTACCAGTGAGATAACTTGTACTTGTTGATCCTACCAGTGAGATAACTTGTACTTGTTGATCCTACCAGTGAGATAACTTGTACTTGTTGATCCTACCAGTGAGATAACTTGTACTTGTTGATCCTACCAGTGAGATAACTTGTACTTGTTGATCCTACCAGTGAGATAACTTGTACTTGTTGATCCTACCAGTGAGATAACGGCATAGAATACAAATGTTGGGACATATTTACTTTATCTTATCTATCACTTGTTTTCATTGTGGAGTAGGACAATATATTTCAAATATATTTCTTGACATTATCTCTGTTAACTTTTTTTAATACTAAACTATACTCCGGGGATGGGTGCAATACTAAAAAGTATTGCTAATAGTTTGTACCCACCGCTGGCGTAGTACATGGCTCTACGTAGTACATGGTTCTATGTTAGGTATTACAAACTTTGTAAAAGCACCATGGACATGATGTATATTTTTATGGTATTACGGATTCTTAGGGAAAACAAAACACAGAATATTGTTTTATAATACTTGCAACTACGGTATTTTTTAAGGTTCAACTCACATGGACAGTGCAACATTTCACATGGCCATGGCCAAACAAGTTTTAGCTTTTATCAGGCACATTACTGCACATATATACACAATACAATATTTTTATATACTTTTGAATTTCACACGGGCATGGAAGGTTTTCACACAGGCAAATTGCCCATGTGAAAAGCCTTAAAAACCTGCTTGCAACACTGTATTACAACACTGTGTTGCAAGTTTCATAAAGTGCAAATTTCATACAGTATTGCAACTACACTGCAAAACTTTTCCAAACAATATGCATATATCAATAAAACACTGTTCTGGAATGACCATATTGATGGTGTCACAAAAAAAAACATATGCATCTTTTTTGGTGTTTTTTTTTTAATGAAAGAGGATCTGGGAAGTGAATTGTTTCCACCATCATCATCTTGTGTCGGTAAATCATCATCTTGTGTCGGTACATCATCATCTTGTGTCGGTACATCTTCACCACTGTTCTTCTCTCGGCCTCTGTGTTTTCGATGACCTGTCACCATGACTGTCGCCATTGTTGAACGAATTGGTGTAATACGGGCGAGATAAGCTGCTCGTGCTGAACATTAAAGACAGACTACCTACGCCGCCAGAAATAACTACTGACATCGAGGTCGAAAGGGAGGAATTCATGCTCGTTTGAAACGGCAGTGTAATAAACCACCTGTGCCATCAGTTGTCTTTGGAAATGTAGAATCGTTGATTTCTAAAATGGATGAACTCGAAAGCACTGTGCATTTCATTTCATCTTTTAGAAACGCTTGTGCAATTGCTTTGTGTGAAACATGGTTACACGAATTGATGTCAAACGATGAAGTATCTGTGAATGGCTTTACATGTATTCATGGAGATCGAACGGAAGAATCGGGAAAGGAAAAAGGTGGAGGTGTTCTGTTACACCTGAATGATAAATGGTGGAGGTGGAGGTGTTCTGTTACACCTGAATGATAAATGGTGTAATAATGCAATGGTGACAACTCGAGTGTGTACTACATGCCACATGAGTTCTCGCAGATCTACTTCTGCGTCGTATACTGCCACCCTAGAGCCAACAAGTAGTAAATTGTTCAACCTGAGGTGAAAATACTTTGGATCTGTACTATGCGAATGTTTGTAATGTGTACCATTCTCAAAAACTCCCCCTTCTCAGAAGTTCTGACCACAATATGCTCCATATAATCCCTATGTATTGACAGAAGATCAAACATGAAAAACCACACAAACTGCAGGTCAAACAGTGGTCAGATGACGGCACGTACATTCTATGTGGCAGTTTTGACTGCATGGATTGGAGCGTGTTTTTCGAGGCAAGTGAGGGAATAAATGAGGTCACTGACATAATCACACAGTATGTCAGATTCTGCGAAAACTTGAGCATTCCATCTAAAACAATTACTGTGTATCCAAATAACAAACCTTGGGTCAACAAAGAACTAAAAGAACTGTTGCAAAACAAGCAAAGAGCTAAAACAGATTTAACAAGATTTAACAAGATTTGCCATCCAAGCCAAAGGCCCAGATGGCAAGTGGACAAGGAAGCCATTGGCTTATCGAGAGTCCAACAATGTTCATCTACTTATAACCAGCCCTCCTGAGATACGTGTCAACCTTGTTTTTAAACATATTCACGCTGCTAGCAGTTACACAATCTGTAGACAATTTGTTTCATTCATTTATTGTCCTCTGTGAGAACGAGTGCTTCCTGATGTCCAATCTACATTGATTCTTTACTAATTTTACCTCATGTCCTCTAGTTCTGCTATCCTTCTTGAGTGAGAAAAACATATTTCTATCAATATTTTCATACCCATTCAATATCTTAAAAACTTCAATCTGATCTCCTCTTAACCTCCTTCTCTCTAGAGTTGTTAAACCACATTCCTTCAGGCGTTCTTCATAACTAAGGTCTCTCAGTTCTGAATCATTTTAGTTGCTCTCCTTTGTATGCGTTCAAGCGTATCTACATCCTTCTTACGATATGGTCTCCATGCTTGTATACAGTATTCTAAATGAGGTCTAACTATTGCTTTATAAAGAGGTATAATTAACTTTTTTCCCTTGTATGTTATGTTTCTTCTAATAAATCCAAGAATTTGATTACCCTTTGAAGCTGCAATACCACACTGCTCTGAAACTTTCATATCAGCGCTTATTGTAACTCCTAAGTCCTTTACTTTTACGGTAGTACCCAGAACAGTATCTCCCATTTTATAGTTTACATCCAAGTTCCCATGTCCTGTATGTAAGCATTTACATTTCCCAAAATTGAACAACATCTGCCATTTCTCAGACCATTTCACTAATCTGTCTAGATCGTTTTGTAAATGTTGTTTATCACCATCAGTATTAACCGTTGTAAACATTTTTGTGTCATCTACAAATTTCAGTATGTTACTTGTTATACTGTCGTCCATGTCATTGATATATATTAAGAATAATATAGGTCCTAATACTGATCCTTGAGGTACCCCGCTCAAAACCGATTTCCAATTTGAAGCTTCTCCATCTACTACAACTCGTTGTTTTCTGTCAGTCAGCCATTGTTCTATCCAGTCAGTTATGCTATCCCTGATACCATGGGCTTTTAATTTAAGTAGTAATCTTTGATGTGGCACTTTGTCAAAAGCTTTCTGAAAATCTAAGTAGATAATATCTACTGGCGATCCCACATCTATCCACTTAGTGATTTCTTCCAAAAAACATAACATATTTGTTAAGCATGACCTCGCTTTAAGGAATCCATGTTGAGATGAATTTAATAATTTATGCTTAACGAGGAAGTCCACCATATGGTCTTTAATTAACCTTTCTAATAATTTACAAATCACTGACGTTAAACTCACTGGTCTGTAATTCTCTGACTTATTTCGAACCCTTTTTAAATAATGGTATGATGTTTGCTTCTTTCCATTCAAACGGAACAACTCCCTCTTTTAATGACAAGTTGAATACTCTTGCAAGTGGTATACTGATTTGTTCTAAAGGATAGAACTGAAGAAAATCCAAGTAAAACTGAAGAAAGAAAGAAGGCTGCATACAAGGAAAAGATAGAGAAAGACCTTGGTGGAAAAGATGTTCGATCAGCATGGCAAGGGCTTCTTACCTGCACTGGCTACAAACCGAGGTCACATTAGACAACACACAGGAATTTGTGGAAGATATGAACACTTTCTACACTCGTTACAATGTTCTGGATTTTTCAGACAAACCAACTGAAGAACTTGAAGTACTGCTGAGTCTCGAGATTGACTGAGTAGATGTTACGGAGACTGAGGTGAGGAATATTTTGAAAGGTGCCAGTTCCAGAAAAGCCACTGGCCCAGATGGGATCAGCAATAAAATTCTGAATATGTGCAGTGATCAACTCGCTGGCATTTTTGCCAGACTATTCCAGTTTTCTTTGAACACTCACAGTATATCTATGCTATGAAAACATCATGTATAATGCCAGTACCAAAGATCTCAAAACCAGTTGTGAATAATGACTACTGAACCGTGGCACTTACCTCAGATGTGATGAAATGTCTAGAACATGTAGTCCTGAACCACCTTGCCAGAACAACAAAGCCTTTTCTTGATCCGCATCAGTTCGCATACCAGCCAATGAGAAGTACTGACGATGCTGTCATCATTTTGTTACATCATGTGTACCAACACATGTATCATTATGTGTAGCAACACCTTGATAAGTCAGCAACATCAGCTAGACTGTTATTTGTAGATTTTTTCCAGCGTGTTCAACACGATTCAACCTCATCTGATGGCATCTAAGCCGAGGAACATGAATGTGAATCCAACACTGATTCTATAGGTACTTGACTTTCTCACGAATAGATCACAGTATGTGAAAGTGAATGGTGCTTCATCTTCCAGCAGAAACACGAACATGGGTGCACCTCAAGGAAGTGTTATCCCCCTGTACTGTACACCCTGTACTGTACACCCTGTACTGCACACCCTGTACTGTACATACTGTACTGTACACCCCGTACTGTACACCCCATACTGTACACCCCATACTGTACACCCCGTACTGTACACCATGTACTGCACACCCCGTACTGCACACCCCGTACTGCACACCCCGTACTGCACACCCCGTACTGCACACCCCGTACTGCACACCCCGTACTGTACACCCCGTACTGTACACCCCGTACTGTACACCCCGTACTGTACACCCCGTACTGTACACCCCGTACTGTACACCCCGTACTGTACACCCTGTACTGTACACCCTGTACTGTACACACTGTACTGTACACCCCGTACTGTACACCCCGTACTGTACACCCCGTACTGTACACCCCGTACTGTACACCCCGTACTGTACACACTGTACTGTACACACTGTACTGTACACCCCATACTGTACACCCCGTACTGTACACCCCGTACTGTACACACTGTACTGTACACACTGTACACGAATGACTGTAGGCCAATCCAACAGAACAGCAAGGACATATTTCTCAAATATGCCGATAATATATGTTTGGCTGGATTCATCTGACGACAACACAACTTACACAACGTATGAAGAAGAAGTGCAAAGACTAACTTCATGGTGCAGTGAAAACTATCTGCAGTTCAAAGTAAAGAAAACCAAAGAAATTGTAATTGACTTTAGAACAAATAGAAATCCACCATCACCACTGACTGTTAATGGCAAAACTGTAGAGTATGCTACAAGAAAAGTAGACAAAGACTGCATTTCCTCTCAAAACTGTAAAAGTTTGAGGTTAGTCAAAGTGTGCTCTCAACCTTCTATCAGGCAGTAGTGCAGTCAGTACTTCTGTATTGTTTTTTGTGCTACCATAGCTCACTCTCAGCTGAAAACACGACCAAGCTAGAGTGTGTGGTAAAAGAAGCTGCCAAATACATCCATGCTACACCACTTCGCAGCTTGCACTGTCATTACATGACAAAGAAGACAGAAAACATCTTACGTGATGCAACACATCCACTACACACTATATTCATTCCAGTGAGATCAGGCAGGCAGTATCTGTCCATTTCTGCATGCACTGCCCGTTACAGCTGATCTTTTGTACCATCCGCCATCAGGGCCCTTAACTCTTGATTGCTAAGTTACAGAGGGGTATGTGCAAACTATAGAACTATATACATACCTGTCCTTGCTGGTTCTTTTTTCCACATTTCTTGTGTTTGTATTAAGTTGAGTATTTTCCTTGCAGGTTTTTGTACTTTGTATTTTTAACTCCTTGCCGTAGTTTTATCAAATGTATATCCATGTTTTTGGACCAATAAAGGTATTATTATTATTTCAGTTTAGTTGGACCCCAACTAGAGGATGCCGCTGCCATATGGGCACCCAAACTTGCAAAACCAAAATAGAGATGGTCCAAAGAATGCAGCACGGTATGTCTGCAACAACTACAGTTGTGAAGCCAGTGTCACTACCATACTCAACCACCTAAACAGGCATGGCCTCCAACAAAGGGGAGCTGACATCCAATGGTATAGTCGCCTTGGACCTTGTCCCTCAACTTTATACCCCTGGCGAGACCCTCTTGGGTTTGACTCATACCCGGTAGTAGAAGAAGAATATCAAAATGTAGCCGCTCAAGGCATTACTTATAAAAACATACACAGTGTACTAAAATTCTATAATTTTAAAGCAAGTAAAAAAATTATTTTTTTCTTCAAATGCAATGTGTTTCTTTGGATGGAAATGATACAAGTGCCAAAACAGTGAAAACACATTTATTTACTAAAAGCCAGTATAGCTGTTATTGGAAAACTTACTGTGGAAGAATTTTCTATGGCAGATTCTTGGTACGCGAAATTCTTTGTAGCTTTATCCAGCAGCTAAAAAAGAAAATCAAAGCACATCATCCACCACCTTTCATGGAATAAACTGTTGCCTAACCTATCAACACTTTTGTTGGTGAATACAGTTTGACTTATAATAATTCACTATTTATTCAGTGATTGAAACAATTTGCTAGCGACAATAACTCCCTATTTCTTTGGTGACTGCTACAATTTGCCAATAAAAATATATTCAGTGATTGTGTAGTGGATCGACTGTGTAGTCATTGCATGGACTGGAGGGGGCAGTTTTGTAAACAATGACTGATCTGATTTTGATGTTAACTGTTATTCCAAGTATAGTAGATGCAGAACCAGTCTAGGCTTGTTTGGAGATACCAGAATGATGACTTATCTACGTGAGAGAGGCAAATGGAACAGGCTCCCCACCTAAACATAGAAAATGTGAATATGTGACATATTCTATAATTTCTATTTAGCTCTCCACAGAGAGGAGGAAGCAGAGAGTTTAGAAAAGTACAAACAGACCAGAACAAGAGAGGTGTGAAACCCTTTATGCAAGCAAACTTATTCTGTGCTATTGTTGTACAATGTGATTCATTTTGTATAATTAAAAGTGAAAAGAACTCATTTATAATATATGGTGAGGAAATGGGCGAATGTTTTGTCAAATTTGTGGCCAACATGAGTGAAGCTCTCCGCCTGTGACATGCCCTGTAGGCAGAGACTTCAGAGAGAGATCCAGAGTCAGAGATCTTCTCCGGGCTGTTTATTTTGGCTTGGAGAGCTCTGCCCCTCTCTGCTTAAGTTATGTTACAAACAGAATGACGATATATATCTGCTGGAGATCAAAATGCCAAACAGAACAGAACCATACCATTATAGGGTTTATTCTCGTTTCCTCTCCGGCGGAGAAAAATTATCAGTCGATTTGTACCACCTACAGCTACTGACTGTACTGCAGACGGAGAGATCCGGAGAACCTCTCCGCCCTGGTTTTTTATTTGTCTTGAAGAGGTAAATAGGCTGACCGTTTTTCTCCGCTGGGGAGACAAATTGAATATTAACAATAAATCCGATGTTCGCGTTGTTGTGAGGCTATCTCGGTAGTACTACCCCACTCCCTGGCACTGTTATGATAGTAGTTTGTGAGCGATAATATAGCATACTTCGTTTGTTTTTGATCCTCGTAAAACTTGTCTCGTCAACGAAGCCACATCGTTCATATTACTGGCTACTTTATCTGACAATCGGGCTTTCGTTTCTTGATTCCACCCATTCGTTGTTTTGTGGCGGTAATCATTTCCTGACATTTTCGATGTCGCCATGACAGGTCTACTGTCGCCGCCTGCCGGAATGGGTGCGAAAGGTCAAGGCTGACATCGGCGTCTGCTGCGTAGAAAGTGTTGATCTGTCATTAATTTTGTGTAAATCCTGTTAACATCGTTGGCGCTCAGTTTCACTGACTCTAGCTAAATATGGGCTGTAATCTGTCGACACGGTGGTTTTCTTGGCTTTCGTTTAGTTTGATGTAACCTCTGTGACTGCAGGAAAGAAATATTTCAAATTTGAGTGTTTAACTTCAGGTCACTCGGTGACAGTGCGAGTGTCGACATAATTTTCTTCAAGAGCCAATAGCAGCATACGTCAGGTAGTCAGTCTCGTCTAGACTCGATTCTAGTTGTTGACTACGATATACGTTCACATGTTAGCATAACTTCAGAAGTTGATGACTAGCAGCTCCTTAAACAGGAAAGTAGTGATATTCATATAATAATGATTACATACATGAAAGACATGTTTTTTGCATGTGTTTATTGCATTTTAATAATGTTCCAATATCCCAGATGAGTTACTTTTTGACCCAGCGGAACTATGCCCTTACTGGGGCGTTTGACTATGCCTATCACTTACGTTCCCAGTTCTAGACAATGCGCATGATAAAAGTTCAGGATGGGGTCACCATGTAATCATGTGGAATTTCATTTTCTTCTGAATTTCATGAAATATTTGGAGATTGCCAAATCATGACATACTTGTTTTAACCCTTTCAGACTCACAGGTTCAAAATGCAAATCTGTTGACATGCCTGTAGCTGATACTTCTCAGTTGGTGATACACCATGTCATCGACACTGTCGCTTGACCACAGTCTGTGCCAGCAGATGGCCAGCTGTGTGGAGAAACTGACCACATCTGGACAGCAGACCCTTGATGCACCCACGATGGCACAGATTAAGAAAATCTGCAAGTACGTAATCATGTTTTTTTCTATGTGTAGTTCTTCCTTGGCAGAGCAGCTGCCCTCCACTGGGGGTGGGCTCTGACATCTTTCTTGGCAGAGCAGCTGCCCTCCACTGGGGGTGGGCGCTGACATTTTTCTTGGCAGAGCAGCTGCCCTCCACTGGGGGTGGGTGCTGACATCTTCCTTGGCAGAGCAGCTCCCCCACTGGGGGTGGGCGCTGACATCTTCCTTGGCAGAGCAGCTGCCCTCCACTGGGAGAGGGCGCTGACATCTTCCTTGGCAGAGCAGCTCCCCCACTGGGGGTGGGCGCAGACATCTTCCTTGGCAGAGCAGCTGCCCTCCACTGGGGGTGGGCGCTGACATCTTCTTTGGCAGAGCAGCTGGGCACAGGTGGGCACTGAAACAAGGCACCAAGGAAGGCGTTGACTTCTGTCTTGAACAGGTCTCTCTCCCTGATTGTAACTATTTCCTCTGGGAGTTCATTCCAGAGGCGGGAGGCAGTTGGTAAGAATGTCCTCTTATAGCCAGCAGTTTTCGAGGGTAGAATTGCCACAGCAGCTGTGTGGCGAGATGTTGTTACCTTGGTTACCTTTGGTGTTTCTTCACACTACTGGAGGAGGAGATAACATGCTATTGAGTAGTATTGGTGCATCTCCCTGGTATATCTGGTGGAACAAGATGAGTGCACCAACTTGTCTCCTTTGTACTAGTGGTTGTATGACATTCTGCTCAGAGAGTCCCCTGGCATAGTTATAATTTTGCTCGCATCGCATCTGGATGGCATCAAGTCTGCCTAGTGATGTTTCAGAGGCTGCCATCCATTTCTATGGCAAAATGCAAGTTTGTCTTTGGTAGTTTGGTTATCTATAGTTTTAACTATATTTGTCTAAACAGCCATAAAAAACAATACTGTTTCTGCAGTTTTACAGTTGTGACATAGTATATTAAATTTTAATTTAATAAAAAAAGTACACATGTGAACATGAATGAATCTGCTTTGTGATGGACCATATGGATTGAGGAAGGAGATTTAACATTACGATGGGAAACATTGTGAACATTGTGATAATGACCACTGCAGGCGATCTGATGAATATGTGAAGCACGCGTTCCACCTTGTGATGTCACAACTAGAGTGTGACCACGCAGAGATACGTCTCAGTGCCTTCCTAATCATACAGCAGCTGTTCTCACGGTCACACTGCTTCAGAGAACTTCTCCTGGCACGCTTCCACAGCTTCATGCAACTGACGATGGGTACGTGGCATCATACCTAGAAGGCATCCACCCATTGCTCCTGGGGCAGATCATCCTTGAAAGTTGCACTTTTGATAAGGATTAACTTCTTTAACCTTTCACATGCAGCCAATAAAAATTCAACAAAATCGTTGTGGTCAGATTCTAAATACAATCTAACGGCAGCAATATTAATACATACTTTATTAATTCATTCAGTTGTGTCCATGTATTTTGGTGAATTGATTGAGCCACGTTATAGACGCTTCTGCTGTGACTCATGTGGTTGAGAGATGGAGTCCACAGCAGGTTATACATTTACTCCCTGTGTGGGATCTTTTACTTCCCCTGTCAGAGACCAGGTACAAGGGACCAATGGCTGTTAAGTGTCTGTATCCGTATAACACAGGCAAAGTGGAATGAATGAATAAGTTTTGAAATGGATGTACTCCTCTCAATTGACAGTCCTGTGTTCTAACCACTGAGCTACCGTGCCCCAGTGCAATATGTCAACGCTTGGTTTCAGAGACGGAGCCCAATATTCCAATGCCTCCACCAAAGCTGGTCGCCAACTCCCTCAAGAAGATGGCATCTGATTCTGTCCAGGAATGGTACAACAAGTATGGTCTGGCCTACAAGAAACTAGCCCTGGCCTACGACTACCTAAAGACGTGCAAAAAGGTAACTGCTATTATGTTATTTATGTAGTACTAAATCATCCAAATGTAACTAAGCATCCTATATGCCCAGAGACTTGCTACTTCTGTCTTCACTCACTTCGTAATTTACTTTTGCAAACAATTATATTGCATTTTGCATAATTGTGGAAGCTGGCTGCTCTATAAATTGTGGAAGCTAGCTGCTCTGTAAATTATGGAAGCTGGCTGCTCTATAAATTGTGGAAGCTGGCTGCTCTATAAATTGTGGAAGCTGGCTGCTCTATAAATTGTGGAAGCTGGCTGCTCTGTAAATTGTGGAAGCTGGCTGCTCTATAAATTGTGGAAGCTGGCTGCTCTATAAATGGCTGATCTGCAGCAGAGGTATTGAAACAAGATTAACAACATTTACAAAAAATTAGCAAGATTGCTAAATCTTGGTAAATGCCAAAGCCAACAGGCTCTAGCTGGCATGTTGCACACACGTTGCACACACGTTGCACACACGTTGCACACATGTTGCACACACGTTGCACACATGGAGCTATTGTCTTATTGAGAACTCACAACATTCCATTTACCTATGGCACAGACACCTGGCACCAAGAAAACGTTTACTCTCTTCTTAGAATGGTCCTTGTCCCTTATGGTAACTATTTCCTCTATTTATTTCTGCCTTTCCTGTAAATATGTCCACCTGGTGAATGTAATTCCAGTGGCCACTTGCAGGTGTCGTTTGATGATGTTGATGCGAGGAGTCTGGCAGAGAGGCAAAGAGAGGAGGTGAGGATGGAGAGACAACAGAGACAGAGAGAGGAGAAGTTGAGGAAAGTGATGGCAGAGATCTCAGGCAAGTGCAGATGCACCATGCAACACTTCTTATGGGTCCCATTATAACAAATTATTACGCGCATTCAGTATGCTCTGTCCGATACAGTGGTGCATTTATGATTATGAAATCCGTTGTATCTGATTCCAACCGAACTGGTTATTTATGTCGTGATGTGGTCACCTTGAACAAAATGGAACTATTGTTTACATCATTGCATACAAAATTAACTTTTGAATTGTTTTAAAACCGAATGACAACTGACGATACAGAACATAGTCCCCAGCTTTGGATTTGCTAAAATCATTAAGTATGTGAAATAATATAAAATGAAAATTTTTGATCTGCATTGCCTTGCAATCATTCTTGATGGCTGGCGGACTAGCACAAATAATCGAATGCGGCCTATGGACTGGCCTGATTATTTGTCCTACTCTGCCACCATCTCATATGATTCAAGCGGGATGCAATTTACAAATGTACCATTTGATATAACAACTGTTTCAAGAATGTTCACTGAAAAAGTTGTAACTTTTAACTTTTGAGCCAGATATGGAGCCAGAGATCCAGATGTGTCTCACCCAGCTTGACAACTGTCTCCAACTACTGCTACCGAGTCCAGACAACTTTGACATTGCTGAAGTCTGTCATTCCCCAAGTAAGCGCCCCAGCCACACGGTGCAAGGTGACAGCAGTTTGGAAAAGGATAGTGCCAATGTGGAAAAGGATAGTGCCAATGTGGAAAAGGATAGTGCCAATGTGGAAAAGGATAGTGCCAATGTGGAAAAGGATAGTGCCAATGTGGAAAAGGATAGTGCCAAGAAAGAAAAATATAGTGAATATGCAGAAAAGGATAGTGTTGATGTGGAAAAGGATAGTGCCAATGCAGAAAATGATAGTTCCCATGTGGAAAATGATAGTGCAGGAAAGGACAAGGATGAGGACGGTGACTTTGTGCGTCAACATGGCCTCGGGTCAATTAACTATTCCATCCAGGTGTGTGTCGGTGACATCCAGTTGACAGAGACCGAGGACAATGTTGACCTGTTGGATACACTGCAGGACTCCATGCGCCTGGTCAGTGGTCAGTTCTTGCCCAGCACACGCCACTGGCTCGAGGTAGGACACAATGTGTATATAACTGTCTTATTTTTAGTTGTTCCTCGCTACTAACTAACTAGTTACTCAGAGAAACAACCAGTATTTTGTGCTTGAAACAATTTGTTGTCATTGGGCAGGTGGTGGTTGGTGGTTAGAGCTAGACTGTGGAGAGGACCAGGTGGTGGTTGGTGGTTAGAGCTAGACTGTGGAGAGGAACAGGTGGTGGTTGGTGGTTAGAGCTAGACTGTGGAGAGGACCAGGTGGTGGTTGGTGGTTAGAGCTAGACTGTGGAGAGGACCAGGTGGTGGTTGGTGGTTAGAGCTAGACTGTGGAGAGGACCAGGTGGTGGTTGGTGGTTAGAGCTAGACTGTGGAGAGGACCAGGTGGTGGTTGGTGGTTAGAGCTAGACTGTGGAGAGGACCAGGTGGTGGTTGGTGGTTAGAGCTAGACTGTGGAGAGGACCAGGTGGTGGTTGGTGGTTAGAGCTAGACTGTGGAGAGGACCAGGTGGTGGTTGGTGGTTAGAGCTAGACTGTGGAGAGGACCAGGTGGTGGTTGGTGGTTAGAGCTAGACTGTGGAGAGGACCAGGTGGTGGTTGGTGGTTAGAGCTAGACTGTGGAGAGGACCAGGTGGTGGTTGGTGGTTAGAGCTAGACTGTGGAGAGGACCAGGTGGTGGTTGGTGGTTAGAGCTAGACTGTGGAGAGGACCAGGTGGTGGTTGGTGGTTAGAGCTAGACTGTGGAGAGGACCAGGTGGTGGTTGGTGGTTAGAGCTAGACTGTGGAGAGGACCAGGTGGTGGTTGGTGGTTAGAGCTAGACTGTGGAGAGGACCAGGTGGTGGTTGGTGGTTAGAGCTAGACTGTGGAGAGGACCAGGTGGTGGTTGGTGGTTAGAGCTAGACTGTGGAGAGGACCAGGTGGTGGTTGGTGGTTAGAGCACAGACTGTGGAGAGGACCAGGTGGTGGTTGGTGGTTAGAGCTAGACTGTGGAGAGGACCAGGTGGTGGTTGGTGGTTAGAGCTAGACTGTGGAGAGGACCAGGTGGTGGTTGGTGGTTAGAGCTAGACTGTGGAGAGGACCAGGTGGTGGTTGGTGGTTAGAGCTAGACTGTGGAGAGGACCAGGTGGTGGTTGGTGGTTAGAGCTAGACTGTGGAGAGGACCAGGTGGTGGTTGGTGGTTAGAGCTAGACTGTGGAGAGGACCAGGTGGTGGTTGGTGGTTAGAGCTAGACTGTGGAGAGGACCAGGTGGTGGTTGGTGGTTAGAGCTAGACTGTGGAGAGGACCAGGTGGTGGTTGGTGGTTAGAGCTAGACTGTGGAGAGGACCAGGTGGTGGTTGGTGGTTAGAGCACAGACTGTGGAGAGGACCAGGTGGTGGTTGGTAGTTAGAGCTAGACTGTGGAGAGGACCAGGTGGTGGTTGGTGGTTAGAGCACAGACTGTGGAGAGGACCAGGTGGTGGTTGGTGGTTAGAGCTAGACTGTGGAGAGGACCAGGTGGTGGTTGGTGGTTAGAGCACAGACTGTGGAGATGACCAGGTGGTGATTGGTGGTTAGAGCACCAGACTGTGGAGAGGACCAGGTGGTGGTTGGTAGTTAGAGCTAGACTGTGGAGAGGACCAGGTGGTGGTTGGTGGTTAGAGCACCAGACTGTGGAGAGGAACAGGTGGTGGTTGGTGATTAGAGCACAGACTGTGGAGAGGAACAGGTGGTGGTTGGTGGTTAGAGCACCAGACTGTGGAGAGGAACAGGTGGTGGTTGGTGATTAGAGCACAGACTGTGGAGATGACCAGGTGGTGGTTGGTGATTAGAGCACCAGACTGTGGAGAGGACCAGGTGGTGGTTGGTAGTTAGAGCTAGACTGTGGAGATGACCAGGTGGTGGTTGGTGGTTAGAGCACCAGACTGTGGAGAGGAACAGGTGGTGGTTGGTGATTAGAGCACAGACTGTGGAGATGACCAGGTGGTGGTTGGTGATTAGAGCACCAGACTGTGGAGATGACCAGGTGGTGGTTGGTGGTTAGAGCACAGACTGGAGATGACCAGGTGGTGGTTGGTGATTAGAGCACCAGACTGTGGAGATGACCAGGTGGTGGTTGGTGATTAGAGCACCAGACTGTGGAGATGACCAGGAGGTGGTTGGTGGTTAGAGCACATACTGCTGAGAGGACCAGGAGGTGGTTGGTGGTTAGAGCACAGACTGTGGAGAGGACCAGGAGGTGGTTAGTGGTTAGAGCACAGACTGTGGAGAGGACCAGGAGGTGGTTGGTGGTTAGAGCACAGACTGTTGAGAGGACCAGGAGGTGGTTGGTGGTTAGAGCACAGACTGTTGAGAGGACCAGGGTTGCAGGCCACCTGCTGCTCTTTCGAAACTTGTATAATTTTGCTTGGCCCAATTTGTCTGTGTCTTTCAGAAGAGACAGTAAAAGATCTTGGTCCAGAATGGTGGGCTGTTGTGATTTGAGGAAACCCACTCAACATATCATCACTATATCATCAAGATGTTGTCATCATGTAATCATATCATCATATCGTCATCATCATCTTGCATATGGCATCTGAAAAACTTTTTGTCTGATCTAATTTCTTGTGGTATCTAAAGAAATGTGTGCATGATCTGGATGATCCATGATCTGGATGATCCATGATCTGGATGATCCTTGATCTGGATGATCCATGATCTGGATGATCCATGATCCAGGCAATGACAAAGTGTGGAGGGAGCCAGGTTCAGATCTCCCATGTGCTTGGGATGAAGCAATCTCTGGAGCAGGCAAAGCATAAAATGATTCAGCTGAAAATCCGGCGTAGAACTGGACACTCGACACCAGGCACATCACGGACTCGTAAGCACGAAGCTAATAATCGTTTTAAATAACCTAATTCTACAGCAAGATGGCAATCAATTCCTCCAAAAAGTGTCCAATTTTCATTTGACAAAGACTGCTGCTAAATTTTCCAAAACAAATCAATGTCAACATTTGTGCTTAATTGATAATTTATAGGAAGGGAAGCTGTTTTGATGTAAATGTGTTGCTGTGTTTTATAATAAGCTTTTTCAAGCTGTGTTTTATAATGTAAAAAAATAAATATGTAGTTATCTCACGCACGCACACACACGCACACACACACGCACGCACACACGCACACACAACACATCAGTTCTGCTAGTGTTGAGTTAAATGCAGCATTAATTTAAATTAACTGTACATATTAGCCAAATTTGCTTTTGCAAGGAGATTTTTTGTCAAAAGAAATTTTGCATCACCCCCATCAAAGCAGGGTAATTACCCTCAACCTTGATGGACTGTTGCTGCAGGCTGTAGTCGCGAGGACAGGGAGGAGAGTGAGGAGGAGGACTTTGAAGAAGTGCCTCAGAAGGAGGGCTATGAGGCGACTGTGCCCGACTACCCAAGTGAGGAGTCCCAGTTGTCTGGGAGACAGCCGTGGAAGGGAGGAGGGAGTGAGGAGTGGGCCCTCAGTCAGCTTTGTGCGGAAGAGGGAGATCCCACCACCGGTCAAGCCTCGGTCAGTACCTACATGCGGTCATCCACGGAGCAGGGGTAAGTCTACAGGACTCTAAAGTTACACAATTAGCACGTTTGCAGGAGGTCAATATTTCCTATTATCTTTGTTTCACAAGTTAATTAAGTAAATTAATATATTAGTGTATAATTTTATTGTTATTGTATGTTATATTATTATTATATATTGTTATGTGTGAGGCGTTCTGACTAAACCAGTCGCAAAGAGTGATTATGCCATACAGTTAACAATTGTAGGTTGATAATGGCAATTTTGAGATTATGACAAAAACTTAATTAGAAATACTTAGCAATATTTAGCAATATAGAAATATTTTGTTGAAATGATACTTCCAAATGGGTGGAAATAGCATTTTATGTGAAGTTATGAATTAAGTCTTGCAAAACAATGATACAAATTTTACTTTTTCGTGTGCCAGTATTTAAACTCTCCTTAGGTCGATATTCCATATTCCGCATATTCATTACAAAGCTTTGAATGTCAACTTTCTAAATATGGAGCATGTAAAATGCAAAATATCTAATTTGTATCACATTGAAGCTAAATTCTTGTGCCATTTTGCCACCACGTGACCGATACCGCGTTCATGATTGGACCGTAATCACTTCCTCTTCATTATCATTCGCGGCTGTTTGATTCCCCGTATCTCCACCAACTTACAGCAGTATTATTAGCACATTTATTTGTTTATGTACCAACCAGACTTGTTGACAAGTCACAAACTAGCAAGTCAAGTCACAAGCCAATGACCTGCAAGTCCAAGTAAAGTTTGAGTCATCTGAATTCCATGTCAAGTGAAGTTAGAATGTGCAACTCGAGTGCGACTTGAGTCAAAAAGTCTGCTACCAAAATAAGAAGATAAATATGTTGTTGACAGCGGATGGCAGTGAAGAACTTAAGCTAACTTGGCTGTTGCATAATTGGCATCAGACCGGCTGGTGTCCCGAGTAGTTTTGACTGCGGGCTGACACATTGACAGACGAATGGCAAGGCCGATGGCACTCGCTATTTTGATTATTTTAATTTAAATGTTTAAGATAATACCTGAATACCCTTCAAACATGTATTTCTTTGTTATATTCTAAATTGTGTGATTGTAGCCCAAATGTAAGTTGTCGTATCCAACGTGTTTGTACTAAAATGGTTTCTTGTCTTTAAATGTGTTTTTCTCAGTTTTAGCATTTTCTGTACAACGACATTCAGTGTATTACATCTTTGCCAATATTTCTGCTATGGCTGACTATCACATACCACATAAAAGATAAATGTCTTGGCTTCCAGATGGTGTCAGAAACTCAGGTTTGCTTCCTGGTGACATGTGACTGATATTGTAGGAATGCCTCACATATTGTTATTGTAATTAGTTGAGAAACTCACGTCAGATGTTTAACCTGTATGAAACCATTAATGGTTGCATAGAACTGATACATAAACAACAACATATTTGGTTAGAGTTAAGTATTTTTGCCTTTGTATAACATAGAAAAGATTCTACAGGATTTGTTAATAATAAAACTTCTATAGCTTCTAGATCCACAGGACCCGAGACTAACGCCAGAAGTCCATTCTACTTGGTGTCTAGAGGAGTAAAAACCCACGCATTGTGTAAATGTGGAATTACCGTAAATGTGTAACCTGTTGTGGACTCGTCAACTCTACAGAAGACTGAAAATTAACGTGTCAGCCACCATTCAATATTAAAAAAATTCTAATTGGTCTCCTTTTAGTCTCCTTGTTTCTAGTGTCATCAAACCTCATTCTATTAATCTGCTTTCATAACTAAGGTCTCTCAGTTCTGGAATCATTTTAGTTGCTTTACGTTGTATTCTTTCTATCTTTTCTATTATCCTTATGATATGGCCTCCATGCTTGTATACATTTTATGTACATTTATCAAATACATATGTATCTGTAACCTGTGTAGTTAGTGATGGCGTTTCATTGTTTTCTTGCAGCAGTAGGAAACTAATGACTGATGCGGCAAACAACAAACAATCAACATCATCGTCAGGCACCCCAGGGAAGAGCCAGAGCCTGGAGACAGTGCCGGTGGTCCCCTACGGCACAGACCTGTTGGACTGGGGCCAAGACTTTGAGGTTCCTCTCGTTGCCAGGTGACACACTGGAGTCTGCACATTTGTCACAATCAATGTATTTAAGCAGTTTGTCTAACTTTTTCCGTTCATGGGTAAAGAAAAATGATTACATGGGGAGGTTTTAAAATGCCCTCCGCCATTAATGATTACTTGGGGAGGTTTTAAAATGCCCTCCTCCATTAATGATTACATAGGGAGGTTTTAGAACGTCCTCCTCCATTAATGATTACTTGGGGAGGTTTTAGAACGCCCTCCTCCATTAATGATTACATGGGGACGTTTTAGAACGCCCTCCTCCATTAATGATTACTTGGGGAGGTTTTAAAATGCTCTCCTCCATTAATGATTACATGGGGAGGTTTTAAAATGCCCTCCTCCATTAATGATTACTTGGGGAGGTTTTAAAACACCCTCCTACATTAATGATTACATAGGGAAGTTTTAGAACACCCTCCTCCATTAATGATTACTTGGGGAGGTTTTACAACGGCCTCCTCCATTAATGATTACTTGGGGAGGTTTGAAAACATCCTCCTCCATTAATGATTACATAGGGAGGTTTTACAATGGCCTCCTCCATCAATGATTACTTGGGGAGGTTTTAAAACACCCTCCTCCATTAATGATTACATAGGGAGGTTTTACAATGGCCTCCTCCATCAATGATTACTTGGGGAGGTTTTAAAACACCCTCCTCCATTAATAATTACATAGGGAGGTTTTAAAACACCCTCCTCCATTAATGATTACATAGGGAGGTTTTACAACGGCCTCCTCCATCAATGATTACTTGGGGAGGTTTTAAAACACCCTCCTCCATTAATGATTACTTGGGGAGGTTTTAAAACACCCTCCTCCATTAATTTAGCCCATCGTGAATCAGGTTTGTGGATATTCAAATCTCTAGTGTGTGAATAGTTAAGTAATACATAAGCGTGCGTACTTTTGTTATAATCATCAAAATAATTGACTGATTAGAGCGACTGTACTGTGAAAGAGTAAATAGAATTATAATATATACAGCTGGACCATTTTCCATTTTTCTCACTGTATTTTGACTGGATCCGGTAAAATAATTATTTTATAGTTAGTCTGATGATTTCACCGAAACTAAATAACACATTTGTAGAAATGAGCAAGCATGTCATAGTGAACACAAGAAATGAGCAAGCATGTCATAGTGAACACTAGAAATGAGCAAGCATGTCATAGTGAACACTAGAAATGAGCAAGCATGTCATAGTGAACACTAGAAATGAGCAAGCATGTCATAGTGAACACTAGAAAGGTTTGCTTTTTGTGTGAAATGATTCTGAGACAAGATGAACGGAAACATCGAATTGAGGAACAACCTTTTTAGCAGTGAAGATAAGAACTCAACTGTTTTCTGTAAAATTATGCAGATTGGGAAATTGAGCTTTGGGAGGTTGCTGTAAAAAATGCTAGAAATGTTACATCTGATTAGTATGAAGGATATATATATATATATATATATATATATATATATATATGTATGTATATATATATATATATATATATATATATATATATATATATATATATATATATATATATATATATATATATATGTATATATATATATATATATATATATATATATATATGTATATATATATATATATATATATATGGAGTTCTTGACAAACATGCTCATTTAAAGTCCATGTCCTTTACTGCCTTGGTTGATAAAGCCCAGTGAATTGTGGTCTTTCTCCCATTGGTAGCGACTGTTTAACCTGTACTGTCTGCCAGGTTTGATATGGGACACAGATTCTGGGCACCACCGAGAGAAGAAATTGTTGACAAGGTAAAGTTATCTTCATTTGTTTCACATCGACATAACTGTGGTGTACGTGTAATTCACTGTTGCAGCATCTTAGCCTAACTTGTTTACATTTATCATAGTTTTAGTTATTTGTCATAGTTATTTGTTTTATATTCTACCTAACTTTTTTGTTCTATGAATATATGTGTCATATATAAGTATTATATACAGGTATGTCGAAACTATCTGACGAATCTTTCTTATGGTTCATGATTATATTTACATGCCATATTTACATGCCAATCTTCGTTATTTAAAAACAAATTATTATATATAATTGTATCTATGCTGTTATTGTTTTACCTCAATGTACTATCGTAAATAAAAGTGGAGCTATACAAAATAAATATTATTACTGTTTATATAGAACGCCCTTGAGTCCAAGCGCTGTCGTCTCATCAACTTCACAGGCAAGTTTGAGCCGGTCAAGTGGGCGTGTCGTGCTCCACTGCCTAGTGGTCAGTTGTGTCCACGCATGGACCGACTCAAGGTGAGAAACTCACTTGCTGCAGCTCCTTTGGTCAGTCATTCCAGCACTAAGTGTTCATAGCACACCTTAACAAGATCGTCATCCAAAACTACCAGCTCGAGTTGATAAGTGGACAAGGAATCCATTGGTGCATCTACATTTGTTCCATTCATTTATCATCCTCAGGGAAATGAGTAGTTTCTTATTTCCAGTCTAGACTGTTCCTTCACTAATGCTGCTTTGTGCCTTCTGGTTTCACTGCCTTCTTCATTATACATATGTGTGAATGCGTGTGTGTGTATGTGTGTGTGTGATATCAACTCCATGAAATGCTGGACATATATAGGAGAATTTCATTAACTCAAATTTCAATAACTGGAATAAATATGATAACTGGAACACCACCTTGTGTGAACACGAACTCAAACACATGGTTCCTCGAACTTTGAGTTACCAAAGTTATACGGTATATTATTTTATTTGTTAGATTATACATGCACCATATTTTCTCTACTCCTCTGCCATGATTACATATATCATTATTTAATCGGCGATCTCATATTGTAATTTTCTCTACACCGATGTCAAGTTCCACCTATGTTGGCAGATAGCAATGCTCTGGTATCTTTTTGGCCACATGTAAATGTATAAATGGCTGGTAGCTGCAAACCCAGTCCCTTCACCAAGTCTTGCATGTCACTGCCGTTGAGATGTGTCCTTCCTGAATTTTCGCATAGCACGTTGTTGATTATGTCTGTCTTTTAGAATGGATACTGCACATCTATCGTGCTGATCATAGCATGTTGTTGATTATGTCTGTCTTTTAGAATGGATACTGCACATCTATCGTGCTGATCATAGAACGTTGTTGATTATGTCTGTCTTTTAGAATGGATACTGCACATCTATCGTGCTGATTATAGCACGTTGTTGATTATGTCTGTTGATTATGTCTGTCTTTTTGAATAGACACTGCACAACTGTCGTGCTGATCATTTGTCTGCCTCACCACTGCTCACTTGTCTTCAATGTTTCACTCATAAGTAGTTAAACATATGGTAGCCACAAATTGTTAACTGAAATATGTGGTTCCAAGTCGTGATAACACATTGTTATAGTGCCCGTTTCATGGGAAGATCATAGCTCGGGATGAGCTGGGGAGACCCACTAAAGGGGAAGACGTCAAGAGGGAAGAAGAACAGACAGGGAAACAGGGTGAGTGGATCTGCAAAACCTGATCAACTTCCCGGGAAGAAACACATTTCTGATTCCTGTGTGCAAAGGAGCACTGGGGCTGCTATCTAGCGCATGGTTGCGGCTGCCAGTGCAAAGCCTATACAGATCTGCCACGTTTTGTTCAAATCCGTATCTTTTTTCATTGTTTAGTCGGCCTAGTGCATTCCGATTCCAATTGAGTGTTACCATCTATCAAGCTATGAAATGTTCCTGCATCAAATAACATCTGCTAAGTTTTACTAAAAATCTGCCTACATCAAAAATAGTTGCATGAGCTTTGACCGCCATTAATTGTACTTTGATGTTACACTGTTGTGACGTTACACTGTTGTGACATTACCCTGTTGTGATGAACAGAAAGAAAGTGTACTTATTGCAACTTTTCAATTTGAAACAATTCCATATAGAAACGGGATATGGTTGTATACTTCCCAAAAATCTGTATAACATACCGGAGATATATGATGTGGCAGATCACAATATTTACATGGAATAAACATTTTGATAACATGTGGAGAAGATTGCCAGATAACAGTATGACTGTAACACAGAACACACAGAATACTAATTGTAGTAGATGGAAATCAGTTTTGAGTCGGTTACCACAAGGATCAGTATTAGGACCTTTATTATTCTTAATATATATCAAAGACTTGGACGACAATATAAATAACAATGTACTGAAATTTGTGGATGAGACTAAAGTGTTTAGAAAGGTTAACAATGATGGTGATAAACAACATTTACAAAATGATCTAGACAAATTAGTTAAATGGTCTGAAAAATGGCAGATATTCAATTTTGGGAAATGTAAATGCCTACACACAGAACTCGGGAACATGGATGTAAACTATAAAATGGGAGATACTGTTCTAGGTACTACTGTTAAAAAAAGGACTTAGGAGTTACAATTAGTGCTGGCATGAAAGTTTCAGAGCAATATAATATTGCAGCTTCAAAGGGTAATAAAATTCTTGGGTTGATTAGGAGAGATATCAGAAAAAAGAGCTAATTATACCTCTGTATGAAGCAATGGTTAGGCCTCATTTAGAATACTGTATATAAGCTTGGAGACCATATCATAAGAAGGATATAGATATGCTTGATCAAATACAGAGGAGAGCAACTAAAATTATTCCAGAACTTAGAGACCTTAGTTATGCAGAACACTTAAAAGAAAGAAGGAGGTTTTTAAGATATTGAATAGTTATGAAAATATTGATAGAAAATTTATTTCTCACTCAAGAAAGATAGTAGAATTTGAGGACACAAGCTAACATTAGTAAAGATCAGTGTAGATTGGATATCAGGAAGTACTCGTTCTCACAGAACAAATTATCTACATATTGTGTAAATGCTAGCAGTGTGAATATGTTTAAAAACAAAGAGAGGCATGGTAGTGTAGTGGTTAGCACATCTGCTTTACATGAGAGAGTTCTGAGTTCAAGACTCGGACCGGGCATGGGTATGTTGGTGTAAAAACCTGGCTCTCAACATTGTGTATTCCTCGGATGATCACGTTAATGTCAGTCCCGTCTCATTTAATTGGGGATGTAAAAGAACCATTGAGGACGACATGCACCCTCAATGACATGCACCCTGGCAGTGACCACCCTGGCAGTGACCACCCTGGCAGTGACCACCCTCAATGCCAGCATATAAAGGTCGGTGATAATGTTCTGTAAAAGGTTAGTTGAATGAGACCTGGAAAAACCATACAATTGTAGTAACCACATTAATAGAACATTGCCGAGTGCTGGAAATAGCTAAAACCAGAACAAAGTGGTGCCAACTGTACAGGCATGCACGCTTAATAGGTCGAATATGGTAATTACCTTTTTGACAATATATTTAAAAATTAACATTATATATCGATTTTATGGGGATTGTATGAAAACTGTTTGTATTAGTGACAACAACATCATGATGTCTTCGATTACTTCCCTTGGCAGTGTCGTTTGGTTGTTGCAGACGGCACTCCTGAGTGGGAGGATCCTGAACTACAGCGCGAGATACAGGCAGCGACAGGTGTAGATTTGAGGCGTAAAGGCAAGGGCAAAGGTCGTGGGAAACAGTCAAATCTGACGGATCTGCGGGAGAGTGGCACATCCTCAAGGAAGAGGCTGGAAGCAAAGGTCTTCAAGAGGTATTGTTAATAAAGGTGTCATACATCATATATCCCACCTCTTGAAGACCTTTGTTAATAAAGGTGTCATACATCATATATCCTACCTCTTGAAGACCTTTGTTAATAAAGGTGTCATACATCATATCTCCTACCTCTTGAAGACCTTTGTTAATAAAGGTGTCATACATCATATATCCTACCTCTTGAAGACCATTGTTAATAAAGGTGCCATACATCATATATCCCACCTCTTGAAGACCTTTGTTAATAAAGGTGTCATACATCATATCTATTACCTCTTGAAGACCATTGTTAATAAAGGTGTCATACATCATATCTCCTACCTCTTGAAGACCTTTGTTAATAAAGGTGCCATACATCATATATCCTACCTCTTGAAGACCTTTGTTAATAAAGGTGTCATACATCATATCTATTACCTCTTGAAGACCATTGTTAATAAAGGTGTCATACATCATATCTCCTACCTCTTGAAGACCTTTGTTAATAAAGGTGTCATACATCATATATCCTACCTCTTGAAGACCTTTGTTAATAAAGGTGTCATACATCATATATCCCACCTCTTGAAGACCTTTGTTAATAAAGGTGTCATACATCATATATCCTACCTCTTGAAGACCTTTGTTAATAAAGGTGTCATACATCATATATCCTACCTCTTGAAGACCTTTGTTAATAAAGGTGTCATACATCATATATCCCACCTCTTGAAGACCTTTGTTAATAAAGGTGTCATACATCATATCTATTACCTCTTGAAGACCATTGTTAATAAAGGTGTCATACATCATATCTCCTACCTCTTGAAGACCTTTGTTAATAAAGGTGCCATACATCATATATCCTACCTCTTGAAGACCTTTGTTAATAAAGGTGTCATACATCATATATCCCACCTCTTGAAGACCTTTATTAATAAAGGTGTCATACATCATATCTCCTACCTCTTGAAGACCTTTGTTAATAAAGGTGTCATACATCATATATCCCACCTCTTTAAGACCATTGTTAATAAAGGTGTCATACATCATATATCCCACCTCTTGAAGACCATTGTTAATAAAGGTGTCATACATCATAGATCCCACCTCTTGAAGACCATTGTTAATAAAGGTGCCATACATCATATATCCTACCTCTTGAAGACCTTTGTTAATAAAGGTGTCATACATCATATATCCTACCTCTTGAAGACCATTGTTAATAAAGGTGTCATACATCATATATCCCACCTCTTGAAGACCTTTATTAATAAAGGTGCCATACATCATATCTCCTACCTCTTGAAGACCTTTGTTAATAAAGGTGTCATACGTCATATATCCTACCTCTTGAAGACCTTTGTTAATAAAGGTGCCATACATCATATATCCCACCTCTTGAAGACCATTGTTAATAAAGGTGTCATACATCATATATCCTACCTCTTGAAGACCATTGTTAATAAAGGTGTCATACATCATATATCCTACCTCTTGAAGACCATTGTTAATACAGGTGCCATACATCATATCTCCTACCTCTTGAAGACCAGGAGATATGATGTATGGCACCTTTATTAATAAAGGTCTTCAAGAGGTGGGATATATGATGTATGGCACCTTTATTAACAATGGTCTTCAAGAGGTAGGAGATATGATGTATGGCACCTTTATTAACAATGGTCTTCAAGTGCCATACATCATATATCCCACCTCTTGAAGACCATTGTTAATAAAGGTGCCATACATCCTATCTCCTACCTCTTAAAGACCTTTGTTAATAAAGGTGCCATGGTCTTATTAAAAATACATATTACCTGTTTAGTTTTGTTCCGAAGCTTAAACTGGGTAGACACGGCAGTCCCATGCTCTGACACGGCAGTCCCGTGCTCTGACACGGCAGTCGCTGCTCTGACACGGCTATCCCTGCTCCAACATGTCAGTCCCTGCTCCGACACGGCAGTCCTTAAGGACACGGCAGTCCTGTGCTTCGACACGGCAGGATGTAGCCCTTCCCTTAGACCTTACACCCAGGCCTTGTCCACGCACTGCAGGATGTAGCCCTTCCCTTAGACCTTACACCCAGGCCTTGTCCACGCACTGCAGGATGTAGCCCTTCCCTTAGACCTTACACCCAGGCCTTGTCCACGCACTGCAGGATGTAGCTGTCCCTTAGACCTTTCACCCAGGCTTTGTCCACGCACTGCAGGATGTAGCTGTCCCTTAGACCTTTCACCCAGGCCTTGTCCACGCACTGCAGGATGTAGCTGTCCCTTAGACCTTTCACCCAGGCCTTGTCCACGCACTGCAGGATGTAGCTGTCCCTTAGACCTTTCACCCAGGCCTTGTCCACGCACTGCAGGATGTAGCTGTCCCTTAGACCTTTCACCCAGGCCTTGTCCACGCACTGCAGGATGTAGCTGTCCCTTAGACCTTTCACCCAGGCCTTGTCCACGCACTGCAGGATGTAGCTGTCCCTTAGACCTTTCACCCAGGCTTTGTCCACGCACTGCAGGATGTAGCTGTCCCTTAGACCTTTCACCCAGGCCTTGTCCACGCACTGCAGGATGTAGCTGTCCCTTAGACCTTTCACCCAGGCCTTGTCCACGCACTGCAGGATGTAGCTCTCCCTTAGACCTTTCACCCAGGCCTTGTCCATCCATTGCAGGATGTTGGCTCTTGCTCTTTCCCTTTCCTGGGTTGCCATTCAGTAGTTCTGACAGTCCAACTGTTGTTTTGCATTCTCTCTTCTTGTTCTGCCTGTCTCCACTGCACATAGGAAATGTCCAGTCTGTACCTATTGTGTGCGTCATGACAGGAGCTCCATGAAGCGAGTGGCTGAGGCGATGAATTCCCTCGATGCAAAGAGATTCAAGGATAAGTTTGGAAACAACTTCAACTACACCCACAGCCACACATGACGCACGAAGGCAAGCTTCCAAATGTTGTATAAAGTGTAACATTGTTTGTTCATGATCAAACATCTTTCATCAGCTGCAATGTCTTCTTAAAGAGATATAAAGGCATCAGTGTGAAACAGTTAACAAACATGTTTGCCATATAGAAACTATGTTTCAATTTAACTACAATTATCCCACACGTTTGAAGAGGGAGTACCACCTTCTGTCCAATGTTATAGATAAGACAAATTAAATACGTAGTTGGTATGACTACCACATTAAACTGTACGACACTGCATAGCTTTGCTTATTGTGTTAGCATCATTCGCTAAGTGAATTCCTAAGTGTGTTCCATCCTCAATAATAAATTATGCATTTATAACATGCTGTATATCCGGATAAAAACCTGCTGAGAGGCACCAACATGGTAAAATGTGTAAGAAAGCTAAATTAAGATAAGTTAAAACCAGTTAGATAAGTTAAGATAATTAAAGTGCTCAACTGATCGGCAAACATTTCATTACAGGAGATGGCAGCCCACAGATGTAATGTCTTCACTGACAACCTACATAGGCAATTGTGTAGGCAGTGGACACAGTAGATTGTAAACATACTGTATCATCAATGTCCACTTCTAGTACAACCTCAGACAACATTGTGTAGGCAGTGGACACAGTAGATTGTAAACATACTGTATCATCAATGTCCACTTCCAGTACGACCTCAGACAACATTGTGTAGGCAGTGGACACAGTAGATTGTAAACATACTGTATCATCAATGTCCACTTCCAGTACGACCTCAGACAACATTGTGTTTCAAATATATTTATTTACGGACATCAGATATGAACTTAAAATATTTATTATGCATATATGCATTTTACATGGTGAAACATGTATTCTCTGTTACAAATACATTTCTTTTACATTGTATGTTGTTACACAGCCGAAGTATCTTGTTACACAAGATATAAACATATGAATGCTCTACAAATGGAACTCTTTTCGAAACGATCACACAACATTTATGTATACACTTGAACATGAATACACTGAACAGCACAGAAAGTATATATAAGTTAAACAATGAGTTCAACAGAGCTAGCTAGCCACTGTATAAACACAAGAAAGGTAACATTGACTATATATAACAAGTTAGACAATCAGTTCAACAGAGCTAGTTGGCCACTGTATAAACACAAGAAAGGTAACATTGACTATATATAACAAGTTAGACAATCAGTTCAACAGAGCTAGCTGGCCACTGTATAAACACAAGAAAGGTAACATTGACTATATATAACAAGTTAGACAATGAGTTCAACAAAGCTAAATGCTGCACACAGTATAAATATCTATCTACAAACATTTGCCCGATCTAAAGACTAAAAAATAATGTAATGGTTATTATCACATATTAGAATTTCAAAAGGATCCTGTGATACCTGTTAAGTAAGGCATCCACAGCCCGGTTGTGGAAGCGCAAACAACAACCAAATAGCATAACATTCCAAATAAATGACAGCTAAAACAATGCATATATCGCATTCACAATTAGCAAGGACTGCTCAAAGCACCCGACACATCACCCCCTGGCTGACCTGTTCCTTTACATGTCACCCCCTGGCAGACCTGTTCCTCTACACGTCACCCCCTGGAAGACCTGTTCCTTTACACGTCACCCCCTGGCAGACCTGTTCCTTTACACATCACCCCTGGCAGACCTGTTCCTTTACACATCACCCCCTGGCAGACCTGTTCCTTTACACGTCACCCCCTGGCAGACATGTTCATTCCAACACCAACTCATGCAAGGGTTTTTATATTACTGATTTTTGTCCGATTATGTCATGCGACATTGCGTTGTATAACATAGTTGGACAGAAATCACTTATGTAAATGTTTCTTTACATGATCAGTCTTGATCAGACAAACAATCCAGTTTTAAAGCACCACAGATCACACTGACAGCATCCGATACTTCCTCATACCATGATCAAACAATTGTTTTTAATATATCCAAAAGTTTTAACATATCCCAAAGGTTTATATTTATTTACCTGTAGAGCTTTTGCCACCTTGCCAAGATGGCTTCATCAGTACTAATGAGGGTGATGTCCTGGTAGGACGACGATAATTCCTCCTACCATTTCTTCTGACTGGCATTAATCAACTAAAATAGCAACAATGAAATCATTGTTCTACTGCCTGGCTGAAGTTTCATCCACCAATGTTTTTTGTATTTATTATATGTGTGCACGCAATTGTTAGTGCTTTATATTTCAGCTAAAAATAGTGCTAAAATATTTACAGTTACTTGTGTGCTAAAATATTTACAGTTACTTGTGTGCTGATATAGTAAAAAAATAATAATAATTCATCTGCAATAACACTCTCAAGTAGCAAACTGGTAAAGTTTGAATAACAACATCATGATGTGTCGACAGGTAAACTGTTCACAAACTCAGTAACAATTAACTTTTTAATTTAATTTTAATAATTTGCAAAAGTAAAATCATCCAAAACCAATGCAGAAGTTGGGAGGTCAACGCAGCAACATGTGACATTAAAATGGCACAGACCAGGGATTGTTTCACAAAGGTAGGGAGGTCAACGCAGCAATATGTGACATTAAGATGGCACAGACCAGGGATTGTTTCACAAAGTTGGGGAGGTCAATGCAGCAATATGTGACATTAAGATGGCACAGACCAGGGGCTGTTTCACAAAGGTGGGGAGGTCAACGCAGCAACGTGACATTAAGATGGCACAGACCAGGGGCTGTTTCACAAAAGTTTTGTACCATGTGAAGGAACTAATACAAATGTTTGATCATATTATGAAAATCAGACCAATCCTAGAAAATATAAAGAGTATTCTGAACAAATGCACGTAACTATGAACTACATAAATTGTAAACGTTTGTATGAAGGTTTGTATAAATGCTTCATGAAACCGGTTCTCGGTTTGTATTGTTGAAAAACTTGTAAATTCATGTATAGATATTGCAGAGAAAGTTATAAAGCATGTATCTTCCCACGCCCTGTTTTAACCATACAAGGCCAACGCTTGTACCATCATGCCCCTGTGAACCCTGACCCCAACGGCATCACAGGTCGACGGCCAGGCCAGGCATGAGGCTGGCATACTCCCCCGCCCCTCGTCTCTGGTTGATGGGCGTCTTACACAGCGGACATGTCGTGTTCTCAAACAGCCATGGCATGAGACAGCTACAAACACAACATGGCATGAGACGGCAACAAACACAACATGGCATGAGACGGCAACAAACACAACATGGCATGAGACGGCAACAAACACACCGCATGAGACAGCTTCAAACACAACACAGCATAAGACAGCTACAAGCACAACACTGCATGAGAGAGCTACAAACACAACGTGGCATGAATGATGAGAGAGCTACAAAAACAATGCAGCATGATACCGCTACAAACATAACATGGCATGATACCGCTACAAACACAACATGGCATGAGACAGCTACAAACACAACATGGCATGATACCACTACAAACATAACATGGCATGAGACAGCATGACATGAGACAGCTACAAACATAACATGGCATGAGACAGCTACAAACACAACATGGCATGAGACAGCTACAAACACAACATGACATGAGACAGCTACAAACACAACATGGCATGATACAGCTACAAACACAACATGACATGAGACAGCTACAAACACAACATGACATGAGACAGCTACAAACACAACATGGCATGAGACAGCTACAAACACAACATGGCATGAGACAGCTACAAACACAACATGACATGAGACAGCTACAAACACAACATGGCATGAGACAGCTACAAACACAACATGGCATGAGACAGCTACAAACACAACATGACGTGAGACAGCTACAAACACAACATGACGTGAGACAGCTACAAACACAACATGGCATGAGACAGCTACAAACACAACATGGCATGAGACAGCTACAAACACAACATGGCATGAGAGAGAGAGCTACAAACACAACATGGCATGAGACAGCTACAAACACAACATGACATGAGACAGCTACAAACACAACATGGCATGAGACAGCTACAAACACAACATGACATGAGACAGCTACAAACACAACATGACATGAGACAGCTACAAACACAACATGGCATGAGACAGCTACAAACACAACATGGCATGAGACGGCTACAAACACAACATGACATGAGACGTCTACAAACACATGACATGAGACAGCTACAAACACAACATGGCATGAGACAGCTACAAACATAACATGGCATGAGACAGCTACAAACACTACATGACACGAGACAGCTACAAACACAACATGGCATGAGACAGCTACAAACACAACATGACATGAGACAGCTACAAACACAACATGGCATGAGAGAGAGAGCTACAAACACAACATGGCATGAGACAGCTACAAACACAACATGACATGAGACAGCTACAAACACAACATGACATGAGACAGCTACAAACACAACATGGCATGAGACAGCTACAAACACAACATGGCATGAGACAGCTACAAACACAACATGACATGAGACAGCTACAAACACAACATGGCATGAGACAGCTACAAACACAACATGGCATGAGACAGCTACAAACACAACATGACATGAGACAGCTACAAACACATGACATGAGACAGCTACAAACACAACATGGCATGAGACAGCTACAAACACAACATGACATGAGACAGCTTCAAACACAACATGGCATGAGACAGCTACAGACACAACATGACATGAGAGAGCTACAAATACAACATGGCATGAGACAGCTACAGACACAACATGACATGAGAGAGCTACAAACACAACATGACATGAGAGAGCTACAAACACAACATGGCATGAGAGAGCTACAAACACAACATGACATGAGAGAGCTACAAACACAACATGGCATGAGAGAGAGAGCTACAAACACAACATGGCATGAGACAGCTACAAACACAACATGACATGAGAGAGCTACAAACACAACATGACATGAGACAGCTACAAACACAACATGGCATGAGACAGCTACAAACACAATACAGCATCACAACATACTCAATAACAATGGTGTGTTTTAATAATATATATTGTAAAATAATTGTGTCCTGTTCCATGAAATTGTAAGACAAAGCATTTTATTGTCATGCATATCTTAAATAAAAACATTTGAACAGTAACACAGCATGGCTTCTGTCAGCTTTAGCTTTTTTCTCTTCTTTTTCCACTTAAGCACGTGCCTCTGTGTTAGTTTTCCACTTGAGCACATGCCTCTGTGTTAGTTTTCCACTTGAGCACATGCCTCTGTGTTAATTTTCCACTTGAGCACATGCCTCTGTGTTAGTCACATAATATGTGACTAGAATATTGCTGTGTCATTCACACCATTGGTAGGTAAACATAGAGATTACTGACCTTGCGAGTCCATGACAGGTTACACGTTTACTGTGTGTGGGACCTTTTATTTCCCTTGACATAGACACCAGACAGAAGGGACCAACAAATTTTAGTGTCGCATCTGCACTGTCAATCCTCTTGATTAACAGTGCAGCTGTCTAACCCTCTCTTTAATAGAATGCTATCTAACAATCTTCGTTATTATTACTAATATCATCTATAGCATTAAGATTAACCAATGGCAATGCTCAGTTCAAGAAGTAACTACTATATCACACTGGAGCTATGGTGTGTATGGGTGAACAGTGAACGACTTCATAATAATTATTATCTAATTAACCCCAGTTATGAATATGATGTGTCACCAAACTCCTAACCACTTTTAACATATTTTTTAGGACGGGGGTCATAATTTCATACGGGGTCACAATTCAATGGGCATATTGTTATAGAAAAGTGACACTGGGATTACAATTTTACATACAGAGGTCACTTTTCTATACCACACCCTGGAACAATTCAATGCATTCATGAGGCAAAAAAACATCTGTACATGGGCAGTGCCAAACAACTGAGACGTCACTGTACGTGGGCAATGCCAAACAACTGAGACGTCACTGTACGTGGGCAATGCCAAACAACAGAGACGTCACTGTACGTGGGCAATGCCAAACAACTGAGACGTCACTGTACGTGGGCAATGCCAAACAACTCGGACGTCACTGTACGTGGGCAATGCCAAACAACTGAGACGTCACTGTACGTGGGCAATGCCAAACAACTCGGACGTCATCGTACGTGGGCAATGCCAAACAACTGAGACGTCACTGTACGTGGGCAATGCCAAACAACTCGGACGTCATCGTACGTGGGCAATACCAAACAACTCGGACGTCACCGTACATGGACAATACCAAACAACTCGGACATCACCGTACATGGGCAATACCAAACAACTCGGACGTCACCGTACATGGGCAATACCAAACAACTCGGACGTCACCGTACATGGGCAATACCAAACAACTCAGACGTCACCGTACATGGGCAATACCAAACAACTCAGACGTCACCGTACATGGGCAATACCAAACAACTCAGACGTCACCGTACATGGGCAATACCAAACAACTCGGACGTCACCGTACATGGGCAATACCAAACAACTGAGACGTCACTGTACATGGGCAATACCAAACAACTGAGACATCACTGTATATGGGCAATACCAATTAACTGAGGTGTCACTGTATATGGACAATACCAAACAACTGAGATGTCACTGTATATGGGCAATACCAAACAACTGAGACGTCACTGTATATGGGCAATACCAATTAACTGAGGCGTCACTGTATATGGGCAATACCAATTAACTGAGGCGTCACTGTATATGGGCAATACCAAACAACTGAGGCGTCACTGTACATGGGCAATACCAAACAACTGAGGTGTCACTGTATATGGGCAATACCAAACAACTGAGACGTCACTGTATATGGGCAATACCAAACAACTGAGGTGTCACTGTATATGGGCAATACCAAACAACTGAGACGTCACTGTATATGGGCAATACCAAACAACTGAGACGTCACTGTATATGGGCAATACCAAACAACTGAAACGTCTCTGTATATGGGAAATACCAAACAACTGAAACGTACAATACCAAACAACTGAGGCGTCACTGTATATGGGCAATACCAATTAACTGAGGTGTCACTGTATATGGGCAATACCAAACAACTGAGGCGTCACTGTACATGGGCAATACCAAACAACTGAGGTGTCACTGTATATGGGCAATACCAAACAACTGAGACGTCACTGTATATGGGCAATACCAAACAACTGAGGTGTCACTGTATATGGGCAATACCAAACAACTGAGACGTCACTGTATATGGGCAATACCAAACAACTGAGACGTCACTGTATATGGGCAATACCAAACAACTGAAACGTCTCTGTATATGGGCAATACCAATTAACTGAGACGTCACTGTATATGGACAATACCAAACAACTGAGGTGTCACTGTATATGGGCAATACCAAACAACTGAGACGTCACTGTATATGGGCAATACCAAACAACTGAGACGTCTCTGTATATGGGCAGTACCAATTAACTGAGGTGTCACTGTATATGGGCAATACCAATTAACTGAGGTGTCACTGTATATGGGCAATACCAAACAACTGAGGCGTCACTGTACATGGGCAATACCAAACAACTGAGACGTCACTGTATATGGGCAATATCAAACAACTGAGACGTCACTGTATATGGGCAATACCAAACAACTGAGGCGTCTCTGTATATGGGCAATACCAATTAACTGAGACGTCACTGTATATGGGCAATACCAATTAACTGAGACGTCACTGTATATGGACAATACCAAACAACTGAGACGTCACTGTATATGGGCAATACCAAACAACTGAGACGTCACTGTATATGGGCAATACCAAACAACTGAGACGTCACTGTATATGGGCAATACCAAACAACTGAGACGTCACTGTATATGGACAATAACAAACAACTGAGACGTCACTGTATATGGACAATACCAAACAACTGAGACGTCACTGTATATGGGCAATACCAAACAACTGAGACGTCACTGTATATGGTCAATAACAAACAACTGAGACGTCACTGTATATGGGCAATACCAAACAACTGAGACGTCACTGTATATGGGCAATACCAAACAACTGAGACGTCACTGTATATGGACAATAACAAACAACTGAGACGTCACTGTATATGGGCAATACCAAACAACTGAGACGTCACTGTATATGGACAATAACAAACAACTGAGACGTCACTGTATATGGACAATAACAAACAACTGAGACGTCACTGTATATGGACAATAACAAACAACTGAGACGTCACTGTATATGGACAATAACAAACAACTGAGATGTCACTGTACATGGGCAATAACAAACAACTGAGGTGTCACTGTACATGGGCAATACCAATTAACTGAGACGTCTCTGTATATGGGCTGAGGTGTCACCAATTAACTGAGGTGTCACTGTATATGGGCAATACCAAACAACTGAGACGTCACTGTATATGGGCAATACCAAACAACTGAGACGTCACTGTATATGGACAATAACAAACAACTGAGACGTCACTGTATATGGGCAATACCAAACAACTGAGACGTCACTGTATATGGGCAATACCAAACAACTGAGACGTCACTGTATATGGACAATAACAAACAACTGAGACGTCACTGTATATGGGCAATACCAAACAACTGAGACGTCACTGTATATGGGCAATACCAAACAACTGAGACGTCACTGTATATGGGCAATACCAAACAACTGAGACGTCACTGTATATGGACAATAACAAACAACTGAGACGTCACTGTATATGGACAATACCAAACAACTGAGACGTCACTGTATATGGGCAATACCAAACAACTGAGACGTCACTGTATATGGGCAATACCAAACAACTGAGACGTCACTGTATATGGGCAATACCAAACAACTGAGACGTCACTGTATATGGACAATAACAAACAACTGAGACGTCACTGTATATGGGCAATACCAAACAACTGAGACGTCACTGTATATGGGCAATACCAAACAACTGAGACGTCACTGTATATGGACAATAACAAACAACTGAGACGTCACTGTATATGGGCAATACCAAACAACTGAGACGTCACTGTATATGGACAATAACAAACAACTGAGACGTCACTGTATATGGACAATAACAAACAACTGAGACGTCACTGTATATGGACAATAACAAACAACTGAGACGTCACTGTATATGGACAATAACAAACAACTGAGATGTCACTGTACATGGGCAATAACAAACAACTGAGGTGTCACTGTACATGGGCAATACCAATTAACTGAGACGTCTCTGTATATGGGCTGAGGTGTCACCAATTAACTGAGGTGTCACTGTATATGGGCAATACCAAACAACTGAGGTGTCACTGTACATGGGCAATACCAAACAACTGAGACGTCACTGTATATGGGCAATACCAAACAACTGAGACGTCTCTGTATATGGGCAAAACCAATTAACTGAGGTGTCACTGTATATGGGCAATACCAAACAACTGAGACGTCACTGTATATGGGCAATACCAAACAACTGAGACGTCACTGTATATGGGCAATACCAAACAACTGAGGTGTCACTGTATATGGGCAATACCAATTAACTGAGGTGTCACTGTATATGGGCAATACCAAACAACTGAGGCGTCACTGTACATGGGCAATACCAAACAACTGAGGCGTCACTGTACATGGGCAATACCAATTAACTGAGGTGTCACTGTATATGGACAATACCAAACAACTGAGACGTCACTGTATATGGGCAATACCAAACAACTGAGACGTCGCTGTATATGGGCAATACCAAACAACTGAGACGTCGCTGTATATGGGCAATATACAGCTTGTGTCTCCCAATCGACACAAACTGTGACTACAATTTGTAGAATAGATATTATGTTGTGTTGACCTCTGACCTGCTGTGGAAGGCGTGGTTGCACTGGGTCACGGCGACCTTGTCATATGGACGGCAAACAACTGAGACGTCACTGTATATGACTGCAATGAAACAACTGAGACGTCAACTGTATATGCCAATCGCAAACAACTGCAGACGTCACTGTATATGGCCAATAACATCAAAAACTCATACGTAAACCTGTCTATGGTGCAATAAATCCTCAGGGACCCCAGGTCAGAGGTGCAGTAAGCCAATAAACCAGCATCATTAAACATTATGATTTATATCATCAGCAGGGATGCCCAAGTCATTAAAGTGAAGGACCACCGATGATTTAGGGTGGAAATAAAATTTAGAAAAATATGCCTCAATTTTTTTGTGGAAGGTAGCTATGGTTTCAGATTATTTTAATGGGGGGTTCATTCAAGAACTTGGGCGTGGCTACAGAGAAAGTGTACTTACCAAGTTAAGCTTACTTTTAGGAACAAAAAGTAGATGACCTGAGCTGCCTGGGAACATTTGAAAGATGCAGGAGACTTGCCAAATAGGGCGGTTGTAAACACAGCTGGATATATAACAGCTGACAGTTTAAATTTAAAATAAAACATAAGATTGTTTTAGAAAAAAAATTTATCCCGGAGTTATCTATGTCTACTTGGCAGGGCAACATCAGGGAAACAGATTTATGAATAAGAGTATTTTCGGACTGGCACCAATTAAAGCATGGTTTTGTCAAATATTAATACATTAGTAGAGTATAATAAAAAAATGGTACAAAACCAGACCAATATACTACATTTTGTTTTATTATACAAAGCTGACATATTTACATTATATTTACATTATATTACACATTATTCCTATGAGTGAAGTGCAAGTGTTTTTTGGTTAAAGACATTTAAAGTTTGCCCCCGACTATGTGCGTCTACACCATAACAGGAAGCCAAATGTCATGGTGAATCAGAACCATTGCAATGGTGCAAAATAATACTAATCTGCAGACTTGTTGGCAAGTCACAAACTGGCAAGTCAAGTCGATGACCTCCAAGTCAAGTCTCGAGTCATCTCTCTGAATTCCAAGTCCAGTTGCAAGACCTCCATGTTATAACGTATAAATATCTGGAGGTACCACACAACAGCATGGGAAATGCACTTACCTCATTCGGCAATTTGATCTGTTTTCTATACACAATCTGAGGACAAAAAGAGCATTTAATTTTCTGCATGTCAACTAAAAGCTTATTTATAAGGTCAAAAAGACTATAATGATTTAATTAAATGTATTTCTCTCCATCCAAAAATAATACATTTTATTCTGATGTTCAGGTGAACAGTGCCCAAGACAATACATTCTTTAGTGCGTTATATATTCCTTATTGACACATCTTGCAAATTTCATACATAGCAACTACCAGTAATAAACACGTTGCGATGCACACGCATACAAATATACATGCCTTCCTTACGTATACAGTGGCACCACTGTATATTTGTACATGAATATACATGCCTTCCTTATGTATACAGTGGCACCACTGTATATTTGTACATGAATATACATGCCTTCCTTATGTACACATGGCACCACTGTATATTTGTACATGAATATACATGCCTTCCTTATGTATACAGTTGCACCACTGTATATTTGTACATGAATATACATGCCTTCCTTATGTACACATGGCACCACTGTATATTTGTACATGAATATACATGCCCTCCTTATGTACACATGGCACCACTGTATATTTGTACATGAATATACATGCCCTCCTTATGTACACATGGCACCACTGTATATTTGTACATGAATATACATGCCCTCCTTATGTACACATGGCACCACTGTATATTTGTACATGAATATACATGCCTCCTTATGTACACATGGCACCACTGTATATTTGTACATGAATATACATGCCCTCCTTATGTACACATGGCACCACTGTATATTTGTACATGAATATACATGCCTCCTTATGTACATGGCACCACTGTATATTTGTACATGAATATACATGCCCTCCTTATGTACACATGGCACACTGTATATTTGTACATGAATATACATGCCCTCCTTATGTACACATGGCACCACTGTATATTTGTACATGAATATACATGCCTCCTTATGTACACATGGCACCACTGTATATTTGTACATGAATATACATGCCCTCCTTATGTACACATGGCACCACTGTATATTTGTACATGAATATACATGCCCTCCTTATGTACACATGGCACCACTGTATATTTGTACATGAATATACATGCCCTCCTTATGTACACATGGCACCACTGTATATTTGTACATGAATATACATGCCCTCCTTATGTACACATGGCACCACTGTATAATTGTACATGAATATACATGCCCTCCTTATGTACACATGGCACCACTGTATATTTGTACATGAATATACATGCCCTCCTTATGTACACATGGCACCACTGTATATTTGTACATGAATATACATGCCCTCCTTATGTACACATGGCACCACTGTATATTTGTACATGAATATACATGCCCTCCTTATGTACACATGGCACCACTGTATATTTGTACATGAATATACATGCCCTCCTTATGTACACAGTGGCACCACTGTATATTTGTACATGAATATACATGCCCTCCTTATGTACACATGGCACCACTGTTTATTTGTACATGAATATACATGCCCTCCTTATGTACACATGGCACCACTGTATATTTGTACATGAATATACATGCCCTCCTTATGTACACATGGCACCACTGTATATTTGTACATGAATATACATGCCCTCCTTATGTACACATGGCACCACTGTATATTTGTACATGAATATACATGCCCTCCTTATGTACACATGGCACTACTGTATATGTGGCAATTTAAAATGTTCTATCCCAAAGGATTTTAAAAAGTGAAATTCCTGTTAAAATTCAAAGTGCAAAGACGTAGCTATTCTTATTAATCATAATTACCTCTCAAGAAACTTGCAGTTTGTTTTGGATATTTCAACTGCATCTCGCAGTCTTCTTCAGCAGACTGAAGTTACGGATGTGTCACATGACCAATGTCATGTGACACAAGCTGGAGTAGGACTGGTGGGAGCTCCTGGCCGACGTCTCGGTTCAGCGTAGGTTTGTTTCTGTGGATGTTAATCGCCTCCTTTATTTTTCTCCTGTGCCAGTTCTCCTCGTGGTCTAGAATATTGACGTCCTTCATAGAGCACTGATGACCTGCGTTCAATTTGTGTTCACTTATAGCTGATAGGGGTTGGCGACAAGATAGATGTTCTTTGATTCTTGTGCCAAGTGTTCTGGCTGTTTCTCCTATATAGTGTTGGTCACATTCTGGGCATTGTATGTCATATACTACCCCACACTTTGCTGCCTTTGCTGCTCTGTGTTTTGGGTGTACCAACAGTGACCTCAGGGTGTTGATAGGTTTGTGGTAAACCGGGATGTTATAGGACTTGAAAATCCTTGCTACTTGTTCTGATAGTTTACTAATGTAGGGCAGACCAATGGCATGTTGTCTTCTGCTGGTTTCTGTGGTAGTGTTCTCCTTCCTTCTCTTTGGTTGCGTGGTGTTAAACATCCAAGTTTTGTAACCGTTTGCTTTCAGCACTTTCTTGATGTGGTCCACCTCTGTGTTCTTGTCTTCTCCTTCCGTTATCAGGTTTTCTGCCCTTTGGAGGAGTGTCCTGACTACTGAGCGTTTGTGTTCCAGGTGGTGATTAGAATCCCAGTTCAAATATTGGTCCGTGTGGGTTGCTTTCCGATATATCTTGACCTTGGTTGATCCATCATCATTCAGGCATACACACGTGTCTAGAAAGGCTAACGTATTGTCCTGTTCTGGTTCTACCGTGAACTTAATGTTCTCGTCCATTGAATCCAGATGGTGTGTGAAATGTTCTACTTCGCTCTCTTGTAATACTGTGAATGTGTCATCTACATACCTCAACCAGATGTCTGGAGGATGAGGTGCTTCTCTGATGGCTCTTTCCTCAAAATGTTCCATGTATAGGTTTGCCACTATCGGAGAGACCGGTGAACCCATGGCTGCTCCCTTCTTCTGTTTGTAGAATACTCCATCATAAATGAAATATGTGGTGTTCAGACAGATTTCTAACAGTGTGATGATATGATTTACTGATAGTTCACATCTGTCTTTCAGTGTTGTATCCTGGTTTAGTCAGTCCTTTATCACTGATACCGCCTCTGTCACAGGGATACTCGTGAACAGGGCTGTCACATCAAAAGACACCATTTTCCTCCCTGGTGGAACTTCCAACTCTTTGATCTTCTTTACAAATTGTGTGCTGTTTTTCACAAAATGTTCTGTTTTTCCAACTAGTGGGCTCAAAATGCTGGCTAGGAACTTTGCTGTCTTGTATGTGATGCTACCTATACTTGATACTATAGGTCTTAATGGTACATTGTTCTTGTGGACCTTAGGCAATCCATAGAATTTTGGGACTGTTTCTGATGTAGGGTAGATCCTGTAGTATAGGGCATCTGAGATCGTCTTGGTTCTTTTCCACTCTTTCATGGTGTTGACTAGTTTACTTTTGTAAACTTTGGTGGGGTCCCTTTCCAATTTCTTGTAGGTGGTGTCGTCTACTAATAGTCCAGCAATCTTTGCGTTGTTATCTGTGGCCTTCATAATCACAGTTGCTCTACCCTTGTCTGCTGGTAGAATCTTGATCGTCTTGTCGCTACGTAAAGTTTGAAGTGCTTTCCTCTCTTCCAGTGATATGTTAGATCTCTTTTTCTTGGCTTTGTGTTTCATCACGGCTTTAGCTACCTCACATCTCATGTCCAGAATGTGACCAACACTATATAGGAGAAACAGCCAGAACACTTGGCACAAGAATCAAAGAACATCTATCTTGTCGCCAACCCCTATCAGCTATAAGTGAACACAAACCGAACACAGGTCATCAGTGCTCTATGAAGGACGTCAATATTCTAGACCACGAGGAGAACTGGCACAGGAGAAAAATAAAGGAGGCGATTAACATCCACAGAAACAAACCTACGCTGAACCGCGATGTCGGCCAGGAGCTCCCACCAGTCCTACTCCAGCTTGTGTCACATGACATTGGTCATGTGACACATCCGTAACTACAGTCTGCTGAAGAAGACTGTGAGATGCAGTTGAAATATCCAAAACAAACTGCAAGTTTCTTGAGAGGTAATTATGATTAATATTAATAACCAAGAAACCGGATCATCTATCCATTCAAGTAGCTATTCTTGTTTTCTCAGCTCGGGAAGTTTGTTCCCTGAATTATAATAACAACCGACATCATTAAATTTCTTCCAAATTAATTTTAAGTAAACAGAAAATGTTTTGATTAACTTGATAGTAGTAGTGTGTATACAAACCCACCTGTTGAAATCCAAGTTGTAATTGAGCTTCCTTGATGCCTTGTCTCTTGAGTCTATGGCGGGACAAAAATATGTTTCCATTAAAACTGCATCGTCAAGGACAAGGACTTCAACTGATTTAACCCAATGTGAATCCAGTGCATTGATGTCCAAATATGTAATGTGTGAATAATCTAAAAAAGGGAATAACTTTGTTCAAATCACTGAAAGAATTGACTATGGTCATTAAGATCTGGTAACTTGCAAAGTGAGTTTGGAGCCTAACGTTAGCTCAATTTGTCACGCGTCTTTCGTTAGAGCAAGGAGGGTTGTTAGTATAAACAGTGAAACACGAGACTGCACCAAGCGCAAAGTTTGTGAGTTTTTCATTATCACTCCAATTAATGTTTGTCCAAACATCAAATAATGTAATAGTTTGTCTGATGATTTCACCAGAACCACATACAAAGTTGCACAAATGAGCCAGTCTTAGGTAATATTGGGTAGGTCTGATTTTTCACAAATTCAATTTGAAACGAGACGAGCGAAAACAACTGAGGTGGAACTTTAACTTAACAATGGGAATCTCACCAAACTTTGTATCAGTTTGCAGTTTAATATCGCAGTAAAACAGATTTAGATAAACACCTTGATATAATACAAATACAGTGAAACCTTCTCAAGCCATCACGTGCATTAAGAGACCACGTCATCAACGACAACAGTCAACTCCTTTGACAAAAGAAAGTTTCACATGTTAAATTACCTGCATTAAGCGACCATTTTTGTGTTAAGACTTTCTTAAAGCTTCCTCCTCAATTAAAGGTTCCTCCTCAATTCGATTTTGTGCTAGTCTCATTTCAAATAAATTTTGCAAAAAACCAACCTTACCTAATATCCACTGCAACTTGCTAGCTTGTGTGTGCAACTTTTGTATGTCGTTTTTGTGAAATCAGCAGACAAACTATTAAACTACTTAATGCTTGTTGAAGCATTAAATGAAGTAAAAATCGAAATGCTGAAAAAACACGATTTTCACATTTCGTGAAATTTCATAACTTCGTCATATGATCGGTGAGAGGATTGAAGTCGTGCCTATGATTGGCCCTGACTCGCAGTGTTTACCATTTTTATAACCACTATTTTGATGCTTACCAGACCTAACAACTGAAGTCAATTCTTCTGATGATTTGAACAAAAGTAGGCACTTTTATTAAACAGACTGTGCACATTACTTAAACTAGTCATACACTACACTTGTGGACATAAATGAACCAGGTTCGCGATGGGTTCAACCATTGGCACAAGCAGCTTTAAGACCAGTTTTCAACCATCCATTGATTGGTCACCCGAAACAGGTTTGACTGTATACCAGAAAATAAATTCACAAAGTGAATTGTAGAAAGCACCACACAAACAGTAAATATATAAACAATGTATACTATATATACATGTAAATTATGTAATATAATATGCTGTTTTCCTAAAAATGAGAACAAACGTTTGTGCAAGATATCGATAATCTAATTCATGCAATTATTTCATCGGTGCAGTGCAAACAAATTGTTAAAAAGGTTATTTTCATTGAAAAACTTATATATATTTATTGAACGATGAATATATTCCAAGAAAAACACGCTCATGCTAAAAATCATGATGCATACATTATCTTATCAATGATCATTTTACAACATGATGGTCACATAACTAGACAAGCAAAACTGTAAGAACAATAGTAATTGGATATTGTATTATTGTTGTTCAACGGTAGCAGATTCACTAACATAAACATTCTTGCCAACATGAGTATAATTACCTGTACAGGTAGCAGCAGAAGCAGAGGCTAAAGAGAAGGGTGAGAACACCAACCCCCATCAGCGGCAGACTTCCCTGAAGTGACACATCCATGGTCCATGCTCAATGGTCCATTCTTAGTGGGTCTCCACAGGTGTACAACTCAAGCTGGGTCTGAGGACCACATCACCAGATAATCTTTATCATGCCAGTAACAAACTGAATACTGAGCACCACAAACTTAACAACATTGTAAATGGCAGTGTTACTGATGCATGTTATACACACATCTACACTATAAACTAGCTTGTGTCAGTCTCTTCCTTCATATCTCCATCAGTTTTGGATGAACCCCCATTCTGTGGCCCAATTCTGCAGCATACATTGGGGCTGCAAGAAGATCGCAGTGTTGAGTCTTCAACAACACTAAATATGACATGACATGGTAATTACCTCTCAAGAAATGTTAATACTTCTTCGGAATGAATACGAAAACGTTAACCTTTTGATCTCTAAAATAATTTTATAAGGCTTGTAACTTTGCACAGCTTACGTTTTAGGCAAAACACGTCAAATGAAGGTTGAACATGTTGACACTTAAAGTTTCCAAACATGAAAAATACAATTAGTTGTGTAATTTTCATATTTGGCTAGCATAAAGTAGACATGTTGTGGTGTTTGAGAAAAGATATGCTGATCACTAAGTTCCATTATACTTCCCACAGTACACTGATAACGTGTAAAATGTTCCCCTCGTCTACCTTATGAATTCCAGACATGATTCCATTCAATAGGGGTTAAAATAAAACTAGTACTACCTAGTCATAATATAATGACTGTGACATGTAGAACATGTAGAACATGTTGCTGCTATCAGAAAATGTGAAAGACTTTGTTTGAATTAGTTTATACTTGTTCAGTCTTACAGAGGGTTATCAGTATTGTTTTCCTGGTTATATATTGAAGACATTACTCATTTCGCAATGGGGTCATCTAAATCAAGGTAACCCCAAAAATATTGCAATGATGTATTTGGAAATATAGTCTTGTGGCAGTCTAAACTGTGGCCATATGTATATATTATGTATTATAGTAAATTATCAACAGTTTCACATTTGTATTCGTAAGGCAGACAAAAACACATGAACTTATGAGAAAACACAAAACTAATTTTGTTGGTTTAAAAGTGATAACATACATGGAAAATTTTTATTTGTGGATAAATCTCTACAAACATACACCAGCGCCATACTACAGTCATACTGTAACCTCAGATGTTGTGCAGTTGTGTTCTTTTTTTGCATCTCACCAACTTTTAGCAGTTGCCTTTGTATGAAACGTATGACAGTGGTATGTGTGAGACAGACTGGGATCAATTCAAACACTACCAGCATTCAGCAGACATTGTCATATCTCTTCCAACTACTGTTTAAAATGACTGGCGACTGTCAAGCAGTGCGTCCATCACGTTGTTCATCTCCTTAGGGCCCTCAGTATGTGCTTCGATAACATTCAATACATCATTCCTATGTCAATCCATGTTTCACTGATATGCATTATTGTTCTATGAGATTGCCACATCTACACATCCTTCTCTTTGTCGTGCTCCTGTATTATGCCAATGTACCACTGACACTTGTAAACTGCTGCCACATGGTCTCACTCTCCAATTTCACGTTATTGCCTTGTCCCTTGTATGCAATTGGTGCCAAGTAAAGTAAAAAAGGAGGCGGGGCCAAAAATTAAGTGGGCGGGGACTAGAAACAAGTTTCTTTCTTTACTTGGCTAATCATAATATACAAAGAAATTCAGCTGGTTACATAGTTTGTAATAAACATAATTTGTAATTAATGACCGTCTCTCGCCCAGCACCAGGATCTCAGCTCGGCGACTGCGACGACGTCCGTTGACGACATACAACGTAACGTTTGGAGAGGGTCAACTTGCCAAACTCCAAGCATATTACTAGTAAGGAACGACCTGTACTAAATGATGGTTATTTTTACGACGTATTCATTCACCAGCGTCAACGACAACATTGAACATCCACACTACACAGCCAACGACCAAACGAGATTCTCACTCACTCACTGAGAATCAGGCAGCGATGAAGATAATTTTACAGTGACAACAATGACATACTAATAAAACAACATTCGACAACTATAAATATCTACCAGACACCCATACGCATCCGTGGAACTGTTTTCGCCGCGGAATAAACGAATATAGAACAAGGAACAGATTCCGTTGTAATCAAAACACCAAGTTACTTTCTTCAACCTTGACCTTATGGAATGCGCAGAAGGTGGCAGCACTAGTTTGACATTGCGGGTTGTTTCATTCCCTGTCCACAAGATGGCGCCACTACGCGTCTCGTGACAGTTCTTGTAAGGTATATAATTTATATACCTATCGTGAATGAGAAATATGGCTCCAGCTGTTCTTGCTAATGCGTGTGTGCTAACTGGAATGTTCTCTCCTGAACAACATCAAACAGCATGTATATGCACACATAACTATGTTCGATGCCCTTGTCTAGGCGACTTGGAATATAGTCACGTATGGCAGATACTGGTTACCGGTACGCGCCATGTGCAGTTGGTGGTAATGGTGTTTCAGTATTGTGTGATAGGTTCAATCCCTGTTTGTGTTTGCATTTTGCATCCAAGCACTACTGGTTGTGCACACCCGCTGAACCCATTCGCTGCCTTCAGTCTATATAATATTATCACTGAATTATATTTAATTTTTAATTAATTTCTTACATGGTAAAATCATATGAAGTGTCATCATTTTCATAACCAAGTTCATGCACTCAAACCCATCAACATCAGGGCCAATAAGTCAAGATTTAACAAGATTGTCATCCAAGGCAAATACCCAGATAGCAAGTGGACAAGGAAGTCGTTGGTTTATCGAGAGTCTAACATTTTTCATTTATGTGTAACCCGCCCTCCTGAGATATGTGTCAACTTTGGTTTTAAACATATTCCCGCTGCTAGCATTGACACGATCTGTAGATAATGTGTTCCATTCCTTTACTGTCCTCTGTGAGAAAAAACTTCCTGATATCCACTGTACACTGATCCTTTACTAATGTTACTTCATGTCTTCTAGTTCTACTCCCTTTGTTGAGTGAGAAAAAAATATTTCTCTCAATAGTTTCATACCCATTCAATATCATAAAAGCTTCAATTTGATATACTCTTTACCTCCTTTTCTCTAGGGTTGTTAAAGCAAATTCTGTTATGCGTTCTTCATAACTAAGGTATCTCACTTCTGGAATCACTTTAGTTGCTCTTCTCTGTCTTCGTTCAAGCTCAGCGAGAACACTACTGTTCTATAATTCGAGACCCCTCCTCTTCAGTACCGAAGCGAGCGTTGACAACATATGCGAAGCGAACTCAACGGCCTCAACGGCCTCAACGGCCTCAAAGGCGTCAACGGCCTCAAAGGCGTCAACGGCCTCAACGGCCTCAACGGCCTCAAAGGCCTCAACGGCATCAAAGGCCTCATACATCTCCGATGTCTCCTATACTTGGCATCATATGGCAGGAGAACACAAAGATATAATTGAGCGTGCAGACATCCCTGGCATGTTTGCCCAGTTAAGTCAGCGACGTCTACGTTGACTTGGCCATGTCTGCCGCATGGAGGGTGGACGTATTCCAAAGGACGTCCTCTATGATGAGCTTGCCTCTGGTGCAAGGCGTGTCGGCCGTCCACCGGCGAGAAATCAACTCTGCTCAGTTCAGCATCGAGTCCTGGGAATCTGCTGCAGCAGACGCAAAAACTGGCCACAGGCTGTCCGTAGTGGTGTGAAGAAAGCAGAAGAAAGACGAAACGAATTGTGTACGGAGAAGAGAGAGCGTCGTAGAGAAATGCCATCGACTACCACGCCTCGACATCAAACTGTCAACACCTGTGCCATCTGCAACAGAGACTCAAAAATCAGACTCTAGTCACAGCAGATGCTGTGCAAAACACTGATGTCTCCTACGGTACCGCTCTAGTATCTTTCGAGATAGACGGATGTCTCCTACGGTACCGCTCCAGTATCTGTCGAGATAGACGGATGTCTCCTACGGTACCGCTCCAGTATCTTTCGAGATAGACGGATGTCTCCTACGGTACCGCTCCAGTATCTGTCGAGATAGACGGATGTCTCCTACGGTACCGCTCCAGTATCTTTCGAGATAGACGGATGCCAGTGAATTCTGACGTTTTTGCGTGATTCGCACCAAACTTATCAGTGGTGCGTGACTACTTTAGCGAAAACAAAATTGTGTCTGAATAACACAAAATATTGGTCATTACCTGTGAGATGCAAGCTCATTTGTGGTCAGTGAACGGCTACGCTGCATATTAAAAATAGTTTGCTAATTAGATTTTTAAAGAAATATACAATGCTAGAAGCTGGAGAAAAGCCGTTCAACACCATTACTATGTATGTTGTAAGAAATGATGCATAAAGTGCATTGAATAGCAAAGAAGTTCGGGGCAAAGCGCGCCCCTTAGAGGCAAACACGCTCTCACCTACTTATGTTAATTTCAGGCTGAAACGGTTAACACAATGACATACACATCGTTTGTTTTAAGGTTCGGCGCACACGGGCAGTGCAACATTTCACACAGGCAACATTTGTTAACACAGTGACGTACACATCGTTTGTTTTAAGGTTCGACGCACACGGGCAGTGCAACATTTCATACAGGCAACATTTGTTAACACAGTGACGTACACATCGTTTGTTTTAAGGTTCGGCGCACACGGGCAGTGCAACATTTCATACAGGCAACATTTGTTAACACAGTGACGTACACATCGTTTGTTTTAAGATTCGGCGCACACGGGCAGTGCAACATTTCATACAGGCAACATTTGTTAACACAGTGATATACAAATCGTTTGTTTTAAGGTTCGGCGCACACGGGCAGTGCAACATTTCATACAGGCAACATTTGTTAACACAGTGACGTACACATCGTTTGTTTTAAGGTTCGGCGCACACGGGCAGTGCAACATTTCACACAGGCAACATTTGTTAACACAGTGACGTACACATCGTTTGTTTTAAGGTTCGACGCACACGGGCAGTGCAACATTTCACACAGGCAACATTTGTTAACACAGTGACGTACACATCGTTTGTTTTAAGGTTCGGCGCACACGGGCAGTGCAACATTTCATACAGGCAACATTTGTTAACACAGTGACGTACACATCGTTTGTTTTAAGATTCGGCGCACACGGGCAGTGCAACATTTCATACAGGCAACATTTGTTAACACAGTGATATACACATCGTTTGTTTTAAGGTTCGGCGCACACGGGCAGTGCAACATTTCATACAGGCAACATTTGTTGACAACTGGTTTACATTAAGATGGTCGCCAATAGTGTTTTATGTCGCGCGTTGCTGGCACTAAAATGAGGATATTCGTACAACTGCTGAATGTGTGAATATGCTGTTAAAATTGCATATATATGCAGCTTTATAATTATTTGATTTTCAAATCATGAAGCGAACCTTAGGTATCATTGGCAAAAAAATAAACGCCAACTTCACCATGCTGTAAAAAGTCCGGTATCGTTACCTTCAATCCAGAGACACAAATACAGCTGTGCAGGTTAATTCGGCTCACGTGGCAATATTTTTATTAGAACATTGTGCATATTAATACACATCATCGATCTATTGACATTATTTGGTTAGATACACTTTTCAAACAAACAATTAGAACTCAGTGATCACATTGATCAGAGGTCATGTTTATTAGCCGGTTGACATACATGAGGCCGATTAAGTGTTACTTTGGGTGCCAGTCTACCGACTGCGGGGGACGTCGATTAGGGCAGGGCGAGGTCAAGACCCAGGAAAATAAGGCGAATCGCATAAGGAATGCTCCCATTCCTACCACCTAGAAACAGGCAAGATCATTCATAGGTCTAGTAGACACCATTGAACAATCTCACGAGGACGAAATAACCTAACAAGGTGAGTTGGAAGGAGGAAGGGAACAATTCGTTCAACCAGGCCCTATGTAACACACCCATATTTAAGTTTGTTCAACCAGGCCCTATGTAACACATCCATATTTAAGTTTGTTCAACCAGGCCCTATGTAACATACCCATATTTAAGTTTGTTCAACCAGGCCCTATGTAACACATCCATATTTAAGTTTGTTCAACCAGGCCCTATGTAACACACCCGTATTTAAGTTGCCCGACATGATTAATAATTTTATCTTACGCACAGATGCGTCTGATATAGGACTGGGAGCGACGTTGCTCCAGGAAGTGAACGGAACGGAAGGCAAAGGCGGTACTCAGTAGTCAAGAGAGAATGTTTGGGAATTGTTGATAGAGTCCAGTCCCAGGACTGATAACGTAGAAGCAGACTACTGTTTGTTTTCTTTTAGCTAGAATGTTTTGAATCCATTGGAGTATGTTACTCCTAATTCCACAATGAGCTAATTTTGTTAGTAATATGTTATGGTTAACAGTGTCAAATGCTTTAGCAACATCTATAAATAGTCCAATTGTATGGTTTTTTATCGTTAGCTTTGGTTATTTTGTCAATTAGTATTGTTAAAGCCTTGTATGTGGAGTGACCTTTTTTAATCCAAATTGAGAGTTAGACAATATGTTGTTTTTAGTGACATATTTGGTTAATCCAATGTACATCAGTCTCCCAAAAATCTTTGAAAATACTGGCAGCACAGAGATGGGCCTGTAGTTTGCTATAAGTTTAGCATCTCCATCAAAACAAATTGGAAGTACATTGGCTATCTTGAGGTTATCTGGTACACATCCTTTATCAAATGATAAATTTCTTTGTAGACTACACTTCATTGTTGGTAAATTAATTGTTCCACCACTATGAGTAAAACAATATGTGATAACTCTCCAAATTATTTGTTCCACCACTATGAGTAAAACAATATGTGATAACTCTCCAAATTATTTGTTCCACCACTATGAGTAAAACAATATGTGGTAACTCTCCAAATTATTTGTTCCACCACTATGAGTAAAACAATATGTGATAACTCTCCAAATTATTTGTTCCACCACTATGAGTAAAACAATATGTGATAACTCTCCAAATTATTTGTTCCACCACTATGAGTAAAACAATATGTGATAACTCTCCAAATTATTTGTTCCACCACTATGAGTAAAACAATATGTGATAACTCTCCAAATTATTTGTTCCACCACTATGAGTAAAACAATATGTGGTAACTCTCCAAATTAATTGTTCCGCCACTATGAGTAAAACAATATGTGATAACTCGCCAAATTATTTGTTCCACCACTATGAGTAAAACAATATGTAGTAACTCTCCAAATTAATTGTTCCACCACTATGAGTAAAACAATATGTGATAACTCTCCAAATTATTTGTTCCACCACTATGAGTAAAACAATATGTGGTAACTCTCCAAATTATTTGTTCCACCACTATGAGTAAAACAATATGTGGTAACTCTCCAAATGAGTAGCTTTAGCCTTTTGGTTGCGCATAAGTGTTTTTACATAAAACGCCAATACGTGCTAGGTAAAAAAACGGTTTAATTCATTATTAACTTGAGAGAGATGCGGTTTCCGGCCATGAAAAATAAACGAGATTTGATTTCTGAACTTTTTTAAAACGCTACATTTATGTTTCATAATGATGAAGGTCAAAACGATGAAAACACAAACGGAGCAGTATTATGCATTTATACATTATTTAACAGGGCAGGTGTCAGTCACAAACACTACTTGGCCAGCCACCAGTTGCTAAGTCTTCACATAGAGATATATTACTACAGTGGAAAGTACTGCAAATTGATTACCCATATATGTGTGTGACATTTTATCAACTCCGTGTGCACCATGCTTAAGGGTCACCGACAAGGTAAAGCTGTATGGGCAGAATTTGTTAAAGTGCACTGTAATGTAACATTACTCTTGATTTTGCTGTTCTTTCTATGCAATAATGATATATATATATATATATATATATATATATATATATATATATATATATATATATATATATATATATATATATATATATATATATATATATATATATAATTTATCTATTCGATGGGTCATATAATGAGCAATAGCACTTATAAATAGGCGTGCTTTCTCTGAAATTAGAAAGAAATAATCATCATTAATATTCACATTAAAGTATCAATGCACAACAAATATGAAGTTAATTAAAAAATCCAATATTATTCTTGAGGTAGAGCCAAATATTTAATGAAAACATAAAAAAAGTACTCGGGAAAGTACTTGCCAAGTCCAAGAACTTTGACTGTCAAGTACAAGTCCAAGTACTAGTACTGCACTCAACAAAATGACAAGTAAATGTCCAAGTACTAGTACTGCACTCAACAAAATGACAAGTGCATGTCCAAGTACTAGTACTGCATTCAACAAAATGACAAGTACAATTCCAAGTACTAGTACTGCACTTAACAAAATGACAAGTACAATTCCAAGTACTAGTACTGCACTCAACAAAATGACAAGTACATGTCCAAGTACTAGTACTGCACTCAACAAAATGACAAGTACAAGTCCAAGTACTAGTACTGCACTCAACAAAATGACAAGTGCATGTCCAAGTACTAGTACTGCACTAAACAAAATGACAAGTACAATTCCAAGTACTAGTACTGCACTTAACAAAATGACAAGTACAAGTCCAAGTACTAATACTGCACTCAACAAAATGACAAGTACATGTCCAAGTACTAGTACTGCACTCAACAAAATGACAAGTACATGTCCAAGTACAATAATTTCTGTACTTAAGTACACAAGTACTTGAGTACTTGAACCCATCAGACATGGAGTTCAATGAGTTCAAGGTAGATACCAACCCCTGCTTTGACATCACACATGGAGTTCAATGAGTTCAAGGTAGATACCAACCCCTGCTTTGACATCAGACAGGGAGTTCAATGAGTTCAAGGTAGATACCAACCCCTGCTTTGACATCAGACAGGGAGTTCAATGAGTTCAAGGTAGATACCAACCCCTGCTTTGACATCAGACATGGAGTTCAATGAGTTCAAGGTAGATACCAACCCCTGCTTTTACATCAGACAGGGAGTTCAATGAGTTCAAGGTAGATACCAACCCCAGCTTTAACATCAGACATGGAGTTCAATGAGTTCAAGGTAGATACCAACCCCAGCTTTGACATCAGATATGGAGATGACACAACAATTATGTCCACCATGTTTGAGCAGCTCTCTTAAGGTTTTTGAGATGCGTGGCCTGTGGGCTATCGGAGGTGTTACCAGGGCCGACATTTTATACCAAATACCAAGACCAGAGAAGACACCTTCATCCCTGAATCCATCACAGATGTCACCAGACACAGAAGATTCAGGTGGTTTGGACATGTTTGCCGTATGTTTGGGCATGTTTGCCGTATGCAAAGAGACAACATCGTTAGGTAAGCACATAAATAATACTTCAAAAAACTGTGGAGTGATCAGATCAGGAACGATACTGGCCTCCCACTGTTCACAGTAGAGCGGCATAATAGAACATAATGGAGGGGTGCTACTTCCAGGAGGACAGCGAGAGGATCAATATAGCCCATGTATTTAAGTAAAGTGTGTGGATGTCTGTGTGTGCGTGTGCGTGTGCGTGTGCGTGTGCGTGTGCGTGTGCGTGTGCGTGTGCGTGTGTGTGTGCGTGCGTGCGTGCGTGTGTGCATGTGTATGTATGTGTGTGTGTGTGTGTGTGCGTGCGTGCGTGCGTGCATGTGTATGTATGTATATATATATATATATATATATATATATATATATATGTGTGTGTGTGTGTGTGTGTGTGTGTGTGTGTGTGTGTGTGTGTGTGTGTGTGAGAGAGAGAGAGAGAGAGAGAGAGAGAGAGAGAGAGAGAGAGAGAGAGAGAGAGAGAGAGAGAGAGAGAGAGAGAGACAGTGAGAGAGAGAAAATGAAACCTTCAATTGTAAAACGGTTTCTTTTCCAGATTCTTCCTATTAGGATCAAGAGTGTTGATTAAATAAAGGGTGCGACCAGATTAACAAATAGACCGAGGTAATCTATCCAGGTGAACACCTCAATGACGTACTGTGCGTGGAACATATGCAATAGTAAGAACAAATAGACCGAGGTCATCTATCCAGGTGAACACCTCAATGACGTACTGTGCGTGGAACATATGCAATAGTAAGAACAAATAGACCGAGGTCATCTATCCAGGTGAACACCTCAATGACGTACTGTGCGTGGAACATATGCAATAGTAAGAACAAATAGACCGAGGTCATCTATCCAGGTGAACACCTCAATGACGTGCTGTGCGTGGAACATATGCAATAGTAAGAACAAATAGACCGAGGTCATCTATCCAGGTGAACATCTCAATGACGTGCTGTGCGTGGAACATATGCAATAGTAAGAACAAATAGACCAAGGTCATCTATCCAGGTGAACACCTCAATGACATACTGTGCGTGGAACATATGCAATAGTAAGAACCCGCCGCCATCGCCCACGACTCCCACTTCCCCACCAACAACTGCTAGCAGCGTGAATATGTTTAAAAACAAGGTTGACACATATCTCAGGAGGGCGGGTTATAAGTAGGTGAACATTGTTGGACTCTCGATAAGCCAATGGCTTCCTTGTCCACTTGCCATCTGGGCCTTTGGCTTAGATGGCAAATCTTGTTAAATCTTGTTAAACAAACAATACTCTATTAATTAGATAGATTAATCTATTCTTGCAAACAGTGGAAACAGTTTTCTTGTTTGGAGTTAGCTCCTGTAAACATTCCTACTCAAATTTAGTTATCTGGTTTTTACAAAACTATCCATCTAATGATAATCGCTTAATCTTCAGAGTTCCTCAACGTACCAATCTTGTTTACAACTGGAACTGCTAATCGATTAGAAACTGCCTAATCCCTTTTGTTTAGGTGCGTTGTCGAGCTCAACAGTGTTTTATATTGTATTATTGGATTGTATCACCAGCGACCCCTGGAGGCGAGGAGATCCACGGACAATTCCGTTGTAGTGAGTTCGTATAAAGGCGTATATGGCTAGTCAGTTCGATCTTAGCCAGGCACAGTTTCCCACAGTGTGACACTTATAATCAGGATGTGGTGGCTATTAGACTATTATATAATGTCTCTGCTCTTCCTGATCTCTCGCTCGCTGTTTGGCAAATGTGTTGGTTTCATACAAGTTAGTGGCTTTTTGTGTGGTGGAGCCTTCGATTCCAAAGTGTTCGGGTCGATTTCACATCTTCTAGTGGTGGATTTGAGCCCGTCTTTAAAGTGTTTTAGAGCGTGAAGTCTCACCAGGCAACGATGTATCATGTTGTTCAAGAACAATATCAGGGTAGCTTTTCTCTCTCTGGAGGCATTGCTTCGCGTATGTTTGACGTTGATGATTAACAACTGTAGCGGGAAGAGGTTTGTTCTAGTTGAAGCTGATAAACGGGAGCACCGATCCACAATGAGCGAGAACAGACTGGATCGTCTGATAAAGGGTGAGCACCGATCCACAACGAGCCAGAACAGACTGGATCGTCTGATAAAGGGTGAGCACCGATCTACAATGAGCGAGAACAGACTGGATCGTCTGATAAAGGGTGAGCACCGATCTACAATGAGCGAGAACAGACTGGATCGTCTGATAAAGGGTGAGCACCGATCTACAATGAGCGAGAACAGACTGGATCGTCTGATAAAGGGTGAACACCGATCCACAATGAGCCAGAACAGACTGGATCGTCTGATAAAGGGTGAGCACCGATCCACAATGAGCCAGAACAGACTGGATCGTCTGATAAAGGGTGAGCACCGATCCACAATGAGCCAGAACAGACTGGATCGTCTGATAAAGGGTGAGCACCGATCCACAATGAGCCAGAACAGACTGGATCGTCTGATAAAGGGTGAGCACCGATCCACAATGAGCGAGAACAGACTGGATCGTCTGATAAAGGGTGAGCACCGATCTACAATGAGCGAGAACAGACTGGATCGTCTGATAAAGGGTGAGCACCGATCTACAATGAGCGAGAACAGACTGGATCGTCTGATAAAGGGTGAGCACCGATCCACAATGAGCCAGAACAGACTGGATCGTCTGATAAAGGGTGAGCACCGATCCACAATGAGCCAGAACAGACTGGATCGTCTGATAAAGGGTGAGCACCGATCCACAATGAGCGAGAACAGACTGGATCGTCTGATAAAGGGTGAGCACCGATCTACAATGAGCGAGAACAGACTGGATCGTCTGATAAAGGGTGAGCACCGATCTACAATGAGCGAGAATAGACTGGATCGTCTGATAAAGGGTGAGCATCGATCCACAATGAGCGAGAACAGACTGGATCGTCTGATAAAGGGTGAACACCGATCCACAATGAGCCAGAACAGACTGGATCGTCTGATAAAGGGTGAACACCGATCCACAATGAGCGAGAACAGACTGGATCGTCTGATAAAGGGTGAACACCGATCCACAATGAGCGAGAACCGACTGGATAGTCTGATAAACGGGAGCACCGATCCACAATGAGCGAGAACAGACTGGATCGTCTGATAAACGGGAGCATCGATCCACAATGAGCCAGAACAGACTGGATCGTCTGGCTATGCTCAGCACAGAAAGGGACATAATGCGTAGGATTAAACATGACCAGATTTTGTCGAACTTCAGTGCTGCCAAAACGCGCAAATAGTTCATCAGTTGAGAAAGTTCAGTTGGTGGAAAGTATTTGTATGTCACTCTTTGTTTTATCTGGAGAACTTGTTGTTAGGTTTTTATTTAAATATTTTCATTCCCTTTTATATCTTTAAAAATAGGTAAAATAGGTTAACGATTGTATATGAGGATACGAATAGTATAAGTAAGTAAAGTGGTCACATCGATTCACTGTTTAAGGTTTCTAAACTGCTCAGTGTACATATTATATCTAAATTGTAATTCTAGTGTTGTTATTGTAGCTCATCGGTTGTAATTCTAGTGTTGTTATTGTAGCTCATCGGTTGTAATTCTAGTGTTGTTATTGTAGCTCATCGATTGTAATTCTAGTGTTGTTATTGTAGCTCATCGGTTGTAATTCTAGTATTGTAATTCAAGATTATATGTTGTAATTCTAGTGATGTAATTCTAGTTAATCTGTTTCAATTCTAGTATTGTAAATGTAGCTCATCTGAAAGTACACATGTGAAGAAATCGCTTAGTCACAATACAAGCACTAATCTATATTATACAAATTTAGTAGGCAATGTGTGGCTAAGCTATTCATGTCATTATTGAACTTAGCGGCCGTACAGCAATCTCATTTGACAAATGGGTGCGATATATATATGTGTGTGTGTGTGTGTGTGTGTGTGTGTGTGTGTGTGTGTGTGTGGGTGTGGGTGTGGGTGCGTGCGTGCGTGCGTGCGTGCGTGCGTGCGTGCGTGTGCGTGTGACATAACATCAAAATAGACGTTCCTTTACATAACCATGGACAAATAGTACTGAGAAGGTCGCGCTAATTAACCTTGGTATGCAAGTGTCATTGGGAATAAACACTAACAGATACCTCAGTGGAGCCCAGAAGCCCCTTCGGCAGCTCCTGCAGCTGATGCCAAATGTACTGCTCTGCATTCCAGTGAGGCCGAGAGGGGAATCTTGACGACGGGCAACCTAGGATCTAATCACAGTTCGCCCAGGCTTGTGTCGTGGAGAAGAAACTTCAATGACGCAAACCATTGTCTTGCAAGGCAGAAGTATGCTGATGACATAACCATGATCCTTAAATGTGTAAACATTTATTTCATATACATTGAAAAACATGTTGATGATGCATATAAACTAAGAATGTTGTGGACTATTTTATTGTATAAATTACTGGTAACTGTATGCAACAAAGATGCTTTATTCTAAAGTTGCGCTTTCACAATACTGTGCATTAACAACTGGTGCAAGGATGACTTAAATATGTCGCACAAACAAGTAAATAAGACAATTCATGTCAATAGGAAATGTTTTGTCACGTGAAAGAGATTTCGTGGACAATCTAACTTACACAATTCAATATTTGTTGCTGTACAAGACACAGTGAAAACCTAAAAATAAAACTTGCGGTTGGTTGAGTCCAAGTTGTAACTTTGCAGGCGAACCAATGTTTGATATTTTTCTTTCTAGTTGCAAATATACTTGTCTTCCTTTTGCCCGGTATTGTGGAAGTGCAACAAGACATAATTATATCGGCAACGTCAACCACACACTAGAATTCGTCACTGCTATATTTGTACAAGAAAACAAGAACATGCCCGCATGTTCTCGGTTTGTGCGCAAACAGCACTTGCCCTACTGAGATTATGCACGCACGCACACACGCACGCGCGCACGCCCACACGCACGTACGTACGCACGCGCGCGCGCTCGCGCGCGCACACACACACAAGCATTGTATTATGCATACATGTAGAATGAAACAACTATAACAGTTATGTGCATGTAGTAGATATATGTCATTGAGTTTGCACTGTGCACCATATACAACTGTCTTGGTGCCTTAGACCTTCGTGAAGACATCGTTCTTGTCCTACAGTATAACGTCGAGCGGCTGTGACGTCTTTTACGTAAGCAATCCGGGTCTGTGTGAATCTATCTATGTGAATCTATGGTGAATCTCCAGCATCAACAACGCGAGAGTATCGCTGTCTTGCACGTCGACCGAGTCTACCATCAACACTGCACTGCGGCACGTTCGTGCAGCGGTTCGTTCAGGCGGAACGAACTGCGACGTTCGCAGTAGACGGGTGCGTTTTTACCCTCGGCGTCTGCCACGCCTTTAGTCGTTCTTCGGGAACGTGGCGTCTCCCCCGCCGTCGTCCGCTCCCTGCTTCAACTCGTCCAACTCTTCCCAATTGGACTGCGACTTGTGCCGATGTAGCCAGAACGTCGTCATGTCTCCCTTGCCCTGCGACGTAATAGACACACCCAACAGAATCTAGTCCATAGTACAGCTCAAATCACATTACACTTACAGACCTGTTTATTCCATTTTTGGCGAGAGAGCAACATTTTTTAAGCGGCAACAGGTGACAGGTCGGAGTTCCAACCGCCGAGCCACTGCGCGTGATTGACTAACTCACTAACAACACGTAGTCGCTTAAACAATTACACATTATCTAGTGATTCTGATTGCGTAACTACGATCTTTGCGAATACGAATTAATAAAAGAACAGTGTAGATTGGGTGTAAGTATTCGTTTTCACCAAGAACGATGATTAAAAAAGAACTAAGAGAAACATAGACAGATGTCTGATACGGGCAGGCGTAACATATGTGACAGATGTCTGACACGGGCAGGCGTAACATATCTGACAGATGTCTGATACGGGCAGGCGTAACATATGTGACAGATGTCTGATACGGGCAGGCGTAACATATGTGACATATGTCTGATACGGGCAGGCGTAACATACATGTATGTGCCAGATGTCTGATACGGGCAGGCGTAACATATATGACAGATGTCTGATACGGGCAGGCGTAACATACATGTATGTGCCAGATGGCTGATACGGGCAGGCGTAACATATATGACAGATGTCTGATACGGGCAGGCGTAACATATGTGACCGATGTCTGATACGGACAGGCGTAACATATGTGACCTTTGTTTAGATTTTGGACAAACAAATAGCTTCCTCGTCCACTCGCTACCGGAGCTTGTTGTTTTGGTGACACTTTTGTTAAATAAACATTTATCAATACGTCCACACTGTGAAGTATAGAACTGCAAGTAGCCTATTAGATGGGAAACTCCTGCTTAGGCCAGATTTGGTTGCTGATGTAAAGTCACCATAAGTCACTATATACTTCGTTACGGAAATTGAACATGCAACTACACAGTAAATAAAACCAACGTAAGCTGAAGTCAGGTTATGAAGATGGAACTGGATCGGACACGTCGTGAGAAAGGAACCCTGACTGACGGTTCTAACTTGGACCAACGGAAAGTGGGTCGCCCAAAAACAACCAGGCGAACAACTGTAGAAAAAGAAAAACAAGAACAGGGTGGAAGACACGGACTGAAACCAAACAGGTGGCCAAAGACACGAGCATTGCAGCCTTATGGGCCACCAGGACTGGAACCAAACAGGTGGCCAAAGACACGTGCACTGCAGCCTTGTGGGCCACCAGGACTGAAGCCAAACAGGTGGCCAAAGACACGTGCACTGCAGCCTTGTGGGCCACAAGGACTGAAGCCAAACAGGTGGCCAAAGACACGTGCACTGCAGCCTTGTGGGCCACCAGGACTGAAGCCAAACAGGTGGCCAAAGACACGTGCACTGCAGCCTTGTGGGCCACCAGGACTGAAGCCAAACAGGTGGCCAAAGACACGTGCACTGCAGCCTTGTGGGCCACCAGGACTGAAGCCAAACAGGTGGCCAAAGACACGTGCACTGCAGCCTTGTGGGCCACCAGGACTGAAGCCAAACAGGTGGCCAAAGACACGTGCACTGCAGCCTTGTGGGCCACCAGGACTGAAGCCAAACATGTGGCCAAAGACACGTGCACTGCAGCCTTATGGGCCACAAAGACTGAAGCCAAACAGGTGGCCAAAGACACGTGCACTGCAGCCTTATGGGCCACCAGGACTGAAGCCAAACAAGTGGCCAAAGACACGTGCACTGCAGCCTTATGGCCCACCAGGACTGAAGCCAAACAGGTGGCCAATGACACGTGCACTGCAGCCTTGTGGGCCACCAGGACTGAAGCCAAACAGGTGGCCAAAGACACGTGCACTGCAGCCTTGTGGGCCACCAGGACTGAAGCCAAACAGGTGGCCAAAGACACGTGCACTGCAGCCTTGTGGGCCACCAGGACTGAAGCCAAACATGTGGCCAAAGACACGTGCACTGCAGCCTTATGGGCCACAAAGACTGAAGCCAAACAGGTGGCCAAAGACACGTGCACTGCAGCCTTATGGGCCACCAGGACTGAAGCCAAACAAGTGGCCAAAGACACGTGCACTGCAGCCTTATGGCCCACCAGGACTGAAGCCAAACAGGTGGCCAATGACACGTGCACTGCAGCCTTATGGGCCACCAGGACTGAAGCCAAACAGGTGGCCAAGGACACGTGCACTGCAGCCTTATGGGCCACCAGGACTGAAGCCAAACAGGTGGCCAAAGACACGTGCACTGCAGCCTTATGGCCCACCAGGACTGTGTAGCGGTCGGCTACTTATGATAGCACCCCTTAGTAGCTCTCGATTTTCCGGCTACAAACGATCGACACACGTGCCATTTCGCTCTATCAATAAAGTTGTTTTAACGTGACTTCTTGTGACGCTACATTGGTGACCCTGACTACCAAGACGGATTCTTGGTAAGCAGCACGCACACAAGCCGAGAAACTGAACTTTGATACGAAAATGGACACGTCATTCGCATTTTGCCGAACATTCATTGAATAGCCGAAGACCAGCGCTTAACGCGCCGGTCACGCTCTACTGCACAGCTAGCGCACGGCTAGCACAATGGAAATGCCGGACTCGAACGCAGTCGCATTGAAACTGCCGGTTTTTTGGATCGACCAACCCCGGGTGTGGTTACAACAGGTGGAGGCCCAGTTCGCGCTGAAAAATATCACATCGGACGTGACGAAATATCACTACGTGGTCGCCGCACTCGATCAAACCACTGCACTGCGCGTAATTGATGTACTGGAAGATCCACCACAGCATGGCAAATACGACAACCTCAGGCGACGCCTAACGGATGTTTTCGGCCTGTCGCCGAGGCAGCGAGCGGATCGTCTGCTCGAATTTGGCGCGCACAGTCTCGGTGACATGCGCCCATCTCAACTGATGGACGAGATGCTCAGCTTACTCGGTGGGCATAGACCGTGCCTGCTTTTCGAAAGCCTGTTCCTGAAATCGATGCCAGAGGACGTGCGAATGCAACTAACAACAGCCAGCTTCGACGACCCACGAGCCCTCGCGAAAACCGCCGATGCGCTGTGGCAAGCAAGAGGACAGGCATCCGTGGTGTCTGCTGCAGATAACCGCTCTCCACCAACTTCAAACAACCGCACTCAACGAAACGCGCGACCGATAGCGACCGACATCTGCTACTACCATCGGCGATTCGGCAACGCGGCCAGGAAGTGCAAACCACCGTGTACGTTCACGGGAAACGACGGAGCCGGTCGTCAGTAGTAGCTTCGGCGGCCGGCCAATGCAACAGCCTGTTGTTCATCGTGGACGACATCTCAGCCAAGCGTTTCCTGGTTGACACGGGAGCATCCGTCAGCGTGTTTCCTGCCTCGCACAAGGACAGACACGGTGGCGTACGCACGCTTTCCCTTGTCGCTGCCAACGGGACGAACATCGCTACATACCGAACCAGTGAGATGCCTCTCAGTCTAGACAGGCGCAACTACACGTGGCCTTTCATCATCGCTGATGTGAGGACACCGCTTCTTGGCGCAGATTTCCTACAGGCCAAGCACTACTCGTCGATCTACAAAGCCGACGTCTGATAAACGCCACTTCATTCGCGTCATCAGCACTACAGCAATCTGACGAGCCGGCCCTACATCTGCACCACGTCACTTCCGACGACCCCTACATGCGTATACTCGACGAGTTTCCGGCTATTATACGCCCTGAGTTTGCGAGCCCTTCCGTTCGCCACGGCGTTGAACACTTCATCACAACGAAAGGCCCTCCTGTATACGCCAAGGCCCGCAGATTACCACCTGATAAACTCGCAGTGGCCAAAGCAGAGTTTAACACTATGGAAGAAATGGGCATCATCAGGCGATCTGACAGTCCGTGGGCGTCACCTTTGCACATGGTGCCAAAGAACTCTGGCGGCTGGAGACCGTGCGGCGATTATCGGAGACTTAACGATATCACTGTGCCTGACAAGTATCCAGTTCCACATATTCAGGACTTTTCCTCGCAACTTGCGGGCGCCACTCTCTTCTCGAAGATCGACCTAGTACGTGGGTATCACCAGATCCCTGTCGCGCCAACGGACATCAGCAAGACGGCCGTCATCACGCCGTTCGGCCTTTTCGAGTTCCTGCGTACACCCTTCGGCCTTAAGAATGCAGCACAAACCTTCCAACGCCTCATGGACACTGTCTGCAAAGGACTCACGTTCGTGTTCGTCTATCTAGACGACATCCTGGTTAGTAGCGCAACTGCCGAGGATCACGTGTCGCACCTACGAACAGTTTTCGAGCGCCTGGCTTCACACGGGTTGGTGATCAACGAGAGCAAGTGCCAGTTTGGAACACCGACTATCGACTACCTCGGTCATCACATCACACGTGAAGGAGCAATTCCGCTACCCGCTAAGGTAGCCGCTATTCGAACGTTTGAAAGACCGACAACAGTGAAGGGACTCCAACAGTTCGCCGGTATGGTCAACTTCTACCATCGTTTTGTACCGAACACTGCTCACATCATGCGTCACATCTACGCTGCGTTGGCTGGCAATCCTGTCAACTTGGAGTGGTTGAGCGACCTCAAAGACGCTTTCAACGCCGCCAAAGAAGCTCTAGCAAGGGCAACGATGCTCGTGCACCCACGCGCCGATAAACCCACCGCACTGACAGTTGACGCATCGGGAACAGCGATTGGCGCCGTTCTTGAACAGGACCTTGGTTCGTGGAAGCCAGTGGCGTTCTTCAGTCGCAAACTTCGACCTGCAGAACAAAAGTACAGCGCTTTCGATAGCGAGCTTTTAGCTATGTATCTGGCCATTCGTCACTTTCGATATTTCCTCGAAGGCCGCACCTTCACGCTTTACACGGACCACAAGCCTCTGACCTTCGCGATTTCTAAAATCAGCGATCCGTGGTCGCCGCGACAACAGAGGCACTTGACATACATCTCCGAATTCACCACAGATGTGCGACACATAGAGGGGAAGAATAACACCGTGGCAGACACCTTATCTAGAGACGGCATCTCAGCAATCAAGGCACCTCTTCATGGTGTGGACTACGAGGCGATGGCAGCAGCCCAGCTCACGGATGACGGCATTGCCAACATGCGGTCAGCTACGACGGGTCTTGTCGTACGAGAAATTCCGCTCAATACGAACGGCCCATCGATCTACTGTGACGTCTCCACTGGCCGACCTCGACCTCTCGTCCCCGACACGTGGCAGCGCACCGTTTTCGACGCAGTGCACGGCCTCTCTCATCCTTCGATCCGAACCACGAGGAAGATGATCGCAGAAAAGTTCGTATGGAGAGGTCTCAACAAGCAAGTCGGCGCATGGGCTAAGTCATGCCTCCGTTGTCAGGCAGCTAAAGTCCATCGGCATACAGCGTCTCCCGTGGCAGACTTCGCCCCAACGACGCGTCGTTTCGACCATGTGCACGTGGACTTAGTCGGCCCTCTTCCGCTTTCGCAGAACCACCGCTACCTGTTCACTGTAGTTGACAGGTTCACGAGATGGGCGGAGGCAATTCCTCTAGTCGACGCACAGACCACCACATGCGCGAGAGCCTTTGCTGCTCACTGGGTGGCTCGTTTCGGTGTGCCAACGGATATGACGTCTGACAGAGGATCGCAGTTCACATCTGAATTGTGGTCGGTACTGTCGCAACTACACGGTACACGTTTACACCGCACCGCCGCGTACCACCCACAGTCGAACGGACTGGTGGAAAGGTTTCACACACACCTCAAATCCGCACTGATGGCTCGTCTCGATGGACCTAATTGGCTCGACGAACTGCCATGGGTCCTGCTCGGTATTCGCACTGCGCCCAAAGAAGATCTCGGGTGTTCATCAGCGGAGCTGGTCTACGGCGCGCCACTGACGGTCCCGGGAGATTTCATCCCTCGTGGGCAAGAGACTCAGGAGGCAGCACGGTTCCTTCCGCGACTACGCGAAAGGGTTCGCGACCTGGCACCGAGACCTTCCATCCCGCACGGCACCAGACCGTCGTCTGTGCCGTCCACTCTTGCACACAGCGCCTACGTCTTTGTGCGCCGCGACAGCCACCGTCCACCCCTCACACCGCCGTACGAGGGACCCTACAAGGTATTGACGCACGACGAGAAGTCGTTCGTACTCGACTACGGCAATCGACACGACCGCGTCAGCATCGATCGCCTGAAACCTGCCCATCTCGACTCGGATATTCCAGTCGATGCAGCTAAGCGAGCCCCCCGGGGCCGTCCAGCTGCCGTGCACACACGATCTAGCCGCCAAATCAGACGACCAGAACGCTATGCCCCGGGTGACGGGTGCTAAGGGGGGTTGTGTAGCGGTCGGCTACTTATGATAGCACCCCTTAGTAGCTCTCGATTTTCCGGCTACAAACGATCGACACACGTGCCATTTCGCTCTATCAATAAAGTTGTTTTAACGTGACTTCTTGTGACGCTACAACTGAAGCCAAACAGGTGGCCAAGGACACGTGCACTGCAGCCTTATGGGACACCAGGACTGAAGCCAAACAGGTGGCCAAGGACACGTGCACTGCAGCCTTATGGGCCACCAGGACTGAAGCCAAACAGGTGGCCAATGACACGTGCACTGCAGCCTTATGGGCCACCAGGACTGAAGCCAAACAGGTGGCCAAAGACACGTGCACTGCAGTCTTATGGGCCACCAGGACTGAAGCCAAACAGGTGGCCAAAGACACGTGCACTGCAGCCTTATGGCCCACCAGGACTGAAGCCAAACAGGTGGCCAATGACACGTGCACTGCAGCCTTATGGGCCACCAGGACTGAAGCCAAACAGGTGGCCAAGGACACGTGCACTGCAGCCTTATGGGCCACCAGGACTGAAGAGGAGATGTAAGGTTAGGAAAATACACTGTGTTAGAAGCCGTACGTACAATACACTGTGTTAGAACCAGTACGTACAATACACTGTGTTAGAACCAGTACGTACAATAAGTATCACTTACTTTAATAGGAACGACTCCGCGCAGTTCCGTCACGAAGCTTCCGAACTGGTCGAGTATTTGCTTTGTTACAGCGCTAATGTGAACCTTGAGCGCTGAAATAGACACGACAGTTGTTTGGTCAACGGGGAAGAACTGGTCAGTGGCTATAACATGTCAGTTTTCGAAATATCGCTAGCTTGTTTCTAGGATGTTTCAATGCAATTAACAATTTCAAATATCACAAATGTTGGACAAATATAGCAAGTCTGTGTCATGGCGAGGCGTCAAGTCTGTGTCATGGCGAGGCGTCAAGTCTGTGTCATGGCGAGGCGTCAAGTCTGTGTCATGGCGAGGCGTCATGTCTGTGTCATGGCGAGGCGTCAAGTCTGTGTCATGGCGAGGCGTCATGTCTGTGTCATGGCGAGGCGTCATGTAAGAGTGCACCAAAAAACCGGGTTTTTTCTGTCACTAGTTTTTGTTCACATTCGAAGCTTATTCGTTCACATGTTCATTCGTTAAGTAAGCTTCAACTGTGCGCACAAGATCAGTTGAACAGATGATCATGTGAAACAAGGAGCCTTTCAAAGAATGATCATATGAAACAAGGAGCCTTTCAACAAATGATCATGAGAAACAAGGAGCCTTTCAAAGAATGATCATATGAAACAAGGAGCCTTTCAACAAATGATCATGAGAAGCAAGGAGCCTTTCAAAGAATGATCATATGAAACAAGGAGCCTTTCAACAAATGATCATGAGAAACAAGGAGCCTTTCAAAGAATGATCATATGAAACAAGGAGCCTTTCAACAAATGATCATGAGAAACAAGGAGCCTTTCAACAAATGATCATATGAGGAATTAAGATTCGGGTGTCAACTAATAAGCTTCTGCGTGCCAAACTACAGTTGACAGACGTGATCGTTTGTACTTTGCTTGATATGTCATCTTCCAAATCTGAAGGAACTATTCCCTCTTCTAGAGGCAAGTTAAACACTTTTGCAAGTGGTGTACTACTTTGCCCTACAATTTCCTTAGGCAGTTTTTGTGGCACCCAATCAACTCCAGGTGATTCATTTTCTTTCTTCTTAATTTTCTTTGTTATTATGCCATGAGTTATATATAATTTCACTAAATGATTTGATTTATCCCCCCAAATTTAGTAAATGGAACTAGAAGTGAGCAAATATGGAATGTGTGTTGACCCGTTTGCCGGTGCTGATGTCAGGGAGAAGACAGCCGAGGCAGCATTTGCCAACGTTTGCACTACGTGATTAACAACGCAGACAAACCAGGTCCACTGAACGATGTTGGCGCTGTCCCGCGTGGAAAGTGGTTATGTGTAGGGCCTAATGGCGACACGACGCTTAGACGCTTTAAATGTCATTAGGCGTAAAAGCTTGACCCAGCATAAGCGGGCTTTCACTTCTCGATCGTCTCGCTATTGTGCGTGAGATCATACATTTAAGCGTAGAAGCACTCATCGGCTATGCTACAGTTTCACATGCTACGTTTACATTAGGGTTCCCAAACGTTCTCAGCTCTAGGCTCTCCCTTTTCCGGCTTCTGGCTGAAGGTCCCCGGCTGGGTGTTTGCTGCACATAAATATAAGAAGACCCCCCCGTAACTACATGGAGGGACCCCGTAGATTGGGACCCCCGGTTTACATGACTGTTTTAAGCCTGTTGCTTCTATCAATGGAGGCGACAACTTAGTATCTGCCTGTATTCCACTTTAATGTTGGTTACCGATGACTAATAACTCATGTGTCCGCCATGTGGCGCCACATGCTGACACTTCCTTGATACTCCACTGTGCAGAGCAGCAGCAGAACGCGGCATAAGCCAGATCACAACTCCCCCATCCCTCGCTCTCGTTCTCCACTCCCTCCCACGTAGTCCTCCCATCTCAGGACATTCACAACACAAAGTGGTTCGATTTAGGGGCTTTCTCTTAATTAACTCCAACATTATGCAGCACCTGGTGGGACGGGGTTTGTTTATTGTTTCCATCTTTAAAAGTAGCTAAATACCAAATGGAGGTGTATGCTACTAAACAAAGACGCAGCCGATGTGAATGACGTCAGACGTGAATGACGTCAGACGTGAATGACGTCAGACGTGAATGACGTCAGACGTGAATGACCACTGACCTTCTCCCGTCGACTCCATGCGCGAAGCCGTGTTGACGGTGTCACCAAATAAGCAGTAGCGCGGCATCTTGATGCCGACAACTCCCGCCACGCAGTCTCCTGGAGCAACACACACGTCAACATGCGTACAACTCTACACTAATGCATTGATAGCTACTGGACTGACCGGCACACACACACACACACACACACACACACACACACACACACACACACACACACACACACACACACACACACACACACACACACACACGCACGCACGCACGCACGCACGCACGCACGCACGCACGCATGCACGCACGCACACACGCACGCACGCACGTACGCACACACACGCACGCACGTACGCACACACACACGCACACACGCACGCACACACACACACACACACACACGCACACACACACAAGCACACACGCACGCACGCACACAAACAGACATAGACTTAAAACTACTAATCGACATAGACCTACAAATCTGTGTATGTTTTGATGACATGCCGATGCAAGGTTTGGTATGGTAAATCGGATAAAACAGTTAACGGTTTAGTGTAGTAAACCGATGTTGATAATTTTTTTGTTGGCGTTCACGTGACATGATTGTATATAGGCCTTACTCGATTATCTCCTGGAGTGATCAATATATTTTAACTGGCGTACAAGGGCAATACCAGTGATTGAGTCCCGTCCTTACCCGAATGAAGGCCAATGCGCAATCGAAGCCTCTCTTCCGGCATGTGGGGCACACGGAAGTCGTGCAAGGACCGCAGTAAATGCAACGATAACAGCGCCATCTCGCGAGCATGTTTGACGCCATTGGCGACCGGAAGTCCGCTCACCACCATATAAGCGTCGCCGATCGTCTCGACCTTGTAGACGTCGTAGAGGTCAATGGTTTTGTCGAACATGCTGAATAACAGAGATAAACAGTTTTACCATCCTTGTTTTGCGAATCTCATAAATTCATTTTTCGATCATTCATGTGTTCATTTGACGTGTTTGGCTGACTCGTGATGTCAGTCGATGTGCTACCATTCTGCATTTGTTTTTCGGGAACAACAAACACTGCATAACTATAGATCGTATCGTTTTGACAAATGTGCTATTAAGCATATTTACGAAATGTGATAGTATACATGCACGTGTGGCAAGATAAGCTTTATGACAATGAACGAGGTATGGCCAGACAGCCAGACAGATATCTATATATATAGGCGACGAGATCGATAGGTTGCACGCAATGGCACCGATTTCTGATGGCGTCGATGAGAGAGCTCTTACGGGGGGGGGGGGGGGATAAAGAAGTTGCACAACTCTGCTGATTGTTGAACTAACACCTGCCGATGACCACCAAAGGTCAGAATATCATAAAACAAATTGTCAAAGTTTTTCAACAAGCCAAATTAAATGGAGGTGAATGTATGGTCATTGGCGCCGAACCAATGTTATGTTACAAATAAGACAAAGTAATACAAATAAGACAAAGTAATACAAATAAACAAAGTAATACAAATAAAACAAAGTAAAACAAATAAAACAAAGTAATACAAATAAGACAAAGTAAAACAAAGTGATACACCCACATTCCCTGCTCTAGACGTGAGATGTTAGAGCACATTGAACTGATGATTTTATGTTTTTATATAAATGCGTGCGATAGAACCACATATTGCGGATGCGATTAGAGAGGAGGGAAGGAAAAGAGGAAGACGGAGACTGAGATGGGAGGACTGCGTGGAGAGAGATTTGGCGGGAGTGGGAAGGGAGTGGAGAATGAGAGCGACGAGGGAGTGGAGACGGCAGAGAAACGGGATCTGTGATGAAGGTGTAGGGGAAACAAAAGTCGACTTCAGGGATAAAGAGGAGAGCAACAAAAACATTAATTATGATGTTATTCGACCTTGGTTTCCGGCTCTCGGTCGACACAGACACATCTGTAGAACACTGTTACAACACTATAAGATTGAACAAGATTGCCATCCGATTCAAACACTCAAATGGCAAGTGGACAAGGAAGCCATTGGCTTATCATCTTTGTGTAACCCGCCCTCCTGAGATATGTGTCAACCTTATTTTTAAACATATTCACGCTGCTACCAGTTACACAATTTGTACCTAATTTGTTCCATTTATTTATTTTTTCTCTGTGAGAACGATTACTTCCTGATATCAATGTACACTGAGCACCGTTTAATATCTAAAAAAATTCAGTCTGATCTCCTCTTAACCTCCTTGTCTGTAGGATTGTTAAACCACATTCTTTTAGGCGTTCTTCATAACTAAAATCTCCCTGTTCTGGAATCCCTCGTCTATCCACTTGGTGATTTCTTCAAAAAAAAATATAAGCTATCACTTGTGCAAGTCTATCATACAGAAATATGAACTAGGGGTATCATAAAAAAATCCTTATTAGAATCCACCCCAACCGATTGGTCAAATTTTGCCTGGCTCGTGCACTCTTTGTAATATCTGTATATAAGCGCTGCTAAATCCATGATATTATTAGTTTAATGATTTTATATTTTAATATTTTTACTTAATCAGACAGCGTTCAAATTTAACAATGTGTCTTACTAACTATGGATTTCTCAATAATAAATCAAGTGACAACTATATTTACGCATTGGCAATAAAAATAAATTAAAAACGTCATGATTGGCCTTCAATACCACGTATACGCGGTGACGTCACACTCGCTCAACGCACAACTCTAATAATCACAGGAAATTTGTTTGAACTCAATCGATGATATTTCATCGATTGAGTTAATGATCTAGAATATCGATCCCTTGTGCAAAGGTTTCTTAAGATCGATCGAAACAAGTACACTAAGCATTAGCTTGCTGGCCAGTGCTGCTCAGAAACTTAGCACGTCTCGTTAGCCTTTCATCTCCACCGAGAAGTTCCAGCGCGGAAAACGCAGTCAACATTAAAAATCGCCGAACCGCGAGATGGCTTCATATTTAGACGTCAGACTTTACATGGAACACAGGGGATGAAGGGGAGGCGCGGTGGGGTTCCAGGAAGTGACTGCCGCGGACGGGGAGCGACGAAGGCCGCGCGCGTACGCCGACAAGGAGCGAGTTGGCCAGTGCCGTGCGAGGGTCGAGTCGCCTCCGTTTGACGCGGCGGTCGGCGGAAGAATTAATTTCCTGTGCAGTAAGTGTGTCACTCTCGCTGCGACGCTCCGAGGACGTAATGAGTGACACTGCTGACGGCGGCCTTCGTCCTATCACCGGTAATTTCTCTATGTATCTACAGTGTCATTCTACACCTGGTCACGGCGTTTTTTGTGTGATTTTCCATTGTGGGCATAGTCTCAAAAGAGTACTTTCAGTGGCACGCACACGCTCACACACGCTCACACGCGCTCACACACGTTCACACGCGCTCACACACGCTCACACACGCTCACACACGCTCACACGCGCTCACACGCGCTCACACGCGCTCACACGCGCTCACATGCGTTCACACGCGCTCACACACGCTCACACACGCTCACACACGCTCACATGCGCTCGCACATATTTGAACACCAACGGCCCTGATTCGCGATGAGCTTAATAATTTGAGGACGGAGTTTTAACAAAGAAAATAGCTAACTTGCCCGGACCCACCAGTAGAGCGCGTTGAGGAGGTCGACGATCTGGTGCGGCGTACTGCGCGCCGACAGTTTCGTGAAGCCAACGATGTCGCTGAAGTAGATGGTGACGCTGTCGAAGAACTCGGCCTCAACAACGCCGTTGCTCTTGAGCTGGTTGGCGACGCTCGGCGGCAACATCTGGTAGAGCAGGCGCTCCGTCTGACGCTTCTCATGCTGCAGCTCTGTCGTCTTGCGCGCCATCGTGCGCGCGTACGTGCGAATACGTCCCGTCATGCCTTGCACGGACCACGTGATGAAGAAGGTGACGGTGATGACGACGGCCATTAAGACGGCGTAGACTATTAGCATTGTCTCTTCGGCGTCGCAGACCTATCAACAGACGGAATAGATTATTAGCATTGTCTCTTCGGCGTCGCAGACCTGTCAACAGACGGAGTAGACTATTAGCATTGTCTCTTCGGCGTCGCAGACCTGTCAACAGACGGAGTAGACTATTAGCATTGTCTCTTCGGCGTCGCAGACATGTCAACAGACGGAGTAGACTATTAGCATTGTATCTTCGGCGTCGCAGACTTGTGAACAGACATCGTAGACTATTAGCATTGTCTCTTCGGCGTCGCAGACCTGTCAACAGACGGAGTAGACTATTAGCATTGTATCTTCGGCGTCGCAGACTTGTGAACAGACATCGTAGACTATTAGCATTGTCTCTTCGGCGTCGCAGACCTGTCAACAGACGGAGTAGACTATTAGCATTGTCTCTTCGGCGTCGCAGACCTGTCAACAGACGGAGTAGACTATTAGCATTGTCTCTTCGGCGTCGCAGACCTGTCAACAGACGGAGTAGACTATTAGCATTGTCTCTTCGGCGTCGCAGACCTGTCAACAGACGGAGTAGACTATTAGCATTGTCTCTTCGGCGTCGCAGACCTGTCAACAGACGGCGTAGACTATTAGCATTGTCTCTTCGGCTTCGCAGACCTGTCAACAGACGGCGTAGACTATTAGCATTGTCTCTTCGGCGTCGCCGACCTGTCAACAGACGGCGTAGACTATTAGCATTGTCTCTTCGGCGTCGCAGACCTGTCAACAGACGGCGTAGACTATTAGCATTGTCTCTTCGGCGTCGCAGACCTGTCAACAGACGGCGTAGACTATTAGCATTGTTTCTTCGGCGTCGCAGACCTGTCAATAGATGGCGTAGCTTTGTAAAACATACTCCAAAAACGATTAGTAAACTTTCTAAAATGCAATTACATTGTTAGCCCGAAAAAATCCACGTTGTTCCTTCGCATCATAAATTCGTCATTTGACCACATAGTACTAGAAGGACATTATTGTTGACGAAATAACTGGGAGTTGTAATATTCTTAATGTGGATCAGTAAAACGTTTCAGCTGTAATTATATTACTGTCAACCCGGAAAAAAATGCGCGTCCTTTGTCGTTTTTTTTGCATCACACATCCGTCATGCCACTAAACCACAGTAAAGAGCTTACTATGGTAATTATAACCAGCTATTTGACTAAACCAAGCAATCATACTTTTCACAAATCCTTGCCGATGTTTCGCTTACAAAACGTACGCACTCAACATTGCATTGTATTGCACTGCATTGCATGTTATTGCACTGCATTGCATGTTATTGCACTGCATTGCATGTTATTGCACTGCATTGCACTGCATTGCATGTTATTGCACTGCATTGCACTGCATTGCATGTTATTGCATGAACTCACACTCTGCAATTCTGCGACAATCTCCTCCACCATGTTCTTACGCAGTGCCGCCAGTAGGCCGATGTAGGTGGTCATGTTGCCGAAGAAGTAGATGCCTTTGTCAACGCGTTCCGTTCGGCTCCACTGCTGACAGATTGGAATGTACGACTCGTTCGTCACTCGCTGTTTGTTTCGCTCCAGCTCGGCGCCTAGTGGAGCCAACTTGTCAAATCCCGTGTAGTATCTACGGTAATAATAATAGACGAACAGGCTCAAAAGAAAGGGAGAGAAGCTGGCTCGGAAGTCATGATTAATGGGAAGTTAAAACGATTTAACAAGATTGCTATCCAGCGCTAAAACTCCAGATAATAAGTGGACAAGGAATTATTGGGAATCCAACAATTTTTCATCCATGTGTAGCCCGCCCTTCTGAGATATTTTGTAAATTTTGGTTTTAAACATATTCACCATTTACATAATCTGTAGATGATTTGTTCCATTCATTTATCGTCCTCTTTCCGATATCTAATTTACCTTGGTCCTTCAGTAACGTCACTTCGCGTTCTTCTATCTTCCTTATGTGAGAGAAAACATACTTCTATCAATGTTATCATAACCATTCAATACAACATTATCTAAGGAAATTACATTTCATCTCATCTTAATATTATTGCGTCTGGGTTTGTTAAACCGCATTTTCTCTTAGGTTTTTTTATCATAACTAAGGCCTCTCATTCCTTGAAACAGTTTAGTTGCTCTCGTCTGTATTCGTTCCAGCGTAACTAAGATATTTGAGATTGTCGCAGTTGAGAAGAAAGAATGGTGTTCGCGTAGTCGAACCGGTTAATCGAAAGGTAGATGACGACGTTGGTAAAGGACCCTAGAATGGCTGATGTAAGAGAAATTAGATAACGTGACCCACTCTGTAAATAAACAATGTGCAAATCCAATAATTAGGATTAATTTTGTTGATAATTTGTAATTATGATTAACTACAAATTAACATTCACTACATCAATACGCATTAATATGACTGTGATGTTTGCACATAGCAAACCATGAAAGTAGCACAGACGCGAACATGTGGGATATTGACATTAGTTTATCATGGGGGTCACATTAGTATAAGGTAGTAAGATTTCGTTGTTATTGATTACCGAGTCACTGGTCGCAGAATGAAGACCACTGCCGTGAACTATTACCAGTGGTTGGGTTACAATGAAGTTTACCTGTGAAGAATATGGCGGAACTAATTTGGCAACCCCAACGACAGGCGATATCGACAATTATAGAAAACAGCACTGCAGTAAATGTAATTAGTGGTTAGGTTTGTGTTTTGGCTGGTACTGCAGTAAATGTAATTAGTGGTTAGGTTTGTGTTTTGGCTGGTACTGCAGTAAATGTAATTAGTGGTTAGGTTTGTGTTTTGGCTGGAGAGAGAGAGAGAGAGAGAGAGAGAGAGAGAGAGAGAGAGAGAGAGAGAGAGAGAGAGAGAGAGAGAGAGAGAGAGAGGGGGGACAGGGGCAGAGGCTGAGGAGAGACAGAGAGAGGGAGAGAGAGGGGGACAGGGGCAGAGGCTGAGGAGAGACAGAGAGAGGGAGAGAGAGAGGGACATGGGCAGAGGCTGGGGAGAGACAGAGAGGGGGGAGAGGGTGACAGGGAGCAGAGGCTGAGGAGAGACAGACATACAGAACTGTTGTACCTTTCCTTGGTCGACGCGCTGTAATAAAACACCTGCTCCAGATAGTTGCCGACTTCGGCCTGCAGCTTGGTGAACCAGGCGAGGTCTACACTCGCTATGTAGCACGCGGCAAAGTAGCTAGCCCCAAGAGCCCGCTGTATTCCCACTGCGTCTCCCGCGAGCAGGATCGAGTTGAACGAGACGAATTTCATCCAGTTCCTGCCTTTGTTCGGCAGCACGATGTTCTCCGTCATGGAACTGAGCAACGCCAGCGTGATATTCGTGTAGAAGATGATATTCGAGTCTATGGCAATGTTGGTGTTCTTCACCCTCTCCCTGTGATATTTGATGGCGTCAATTAGAGAACTCTTGTTGCTGATGGTCATGTCCCTGTCCACCCGCGGCCAGTTCTGGACAGCGTCCACGTTGATGTCCGTCTTGGCCCGAGCCGCCGTCATCTTGGCGAGCGCCGCCTGACTCGTCTTGCCAGAACTAATGTACATAGCCGTCGTCCCTCGCTCCACCTGAACACCACACACGTCCTTGTATGAACACACGTCCTTGTATGAACACACGTCCTTGTATGAACACACGTCCTTTTATGAACACACTTCTTTGTATCAACACACGTCCTTGTATCAACACACGTCCTTGTATAAACACATGTCGTTATTAGAGCGCCACACACGTCTTCGTGTGAACACACATCCTTGTATGAACACACGTCCTTGTATCAACACAGGTCTTGTATCAGCACACGTCGTCATTAGAGCACCGCACATGTCCTTGTATGAACACACGTCCTTGTGTGAACACACGTCCTTGTGTGAACACACGTCCTTGTATCAACAAACGTCCTTGTATCAACACACGTCCTTGTATCAACACACGTCGTCATTAGAGCACCACACACGTCCTTGTATCAACACACGTCCTTGTATCAACACACGTCTTGTATCAGCACAGGTCGTCATTAGAGTACCACGCACGTCCTTGTATCAACACACGTCCTTGTATCAACACACGTCCTTGTATCAACACACGTCGTTATTAGAGCACCACACACGTCCTTTTATCAACACGCGTCCTTGTATCAACACACGTCTCGTATCAACACATGTCGTCATTAGAGCACCACACACGTCCTCGTATCAACACACATCTTGTATCAACACACGTCGTCATTAGAGCACCACACACGTCCTTGTATCAACACGCGTCCTTGTATCAACACACGTCCTTGTATCAACACACGTCTTGTATCAGCACACGTCGTCATTAGAGCACCACACACGTCCTTGTATCAACACGCGTCCTTGTATCAACACACGTCGTCATTAGAGCACCACACACGTCCTTGTATCAACACACGTCCTTGTATCAACACACGTCTTGTATCAGCACACGTCGTCATTAGAGCACCACACACGTCCTTCTATCAACACGCGTCCTTGTATCAACACACGTCGTCATTAGAGCACCACACACATCCTTGTATCAACACACGTCGTCATTAGAGAATAAATCTTGTCTGGTCTTGTATACAATAACTCTCCTACAAAGCTATTCACACTCGAAAAGTGATCCTGTCTAAAGAGCAAAGTAAATTCTTTCGATGATTTTATCAAAGGAATGCACTGGTTTAGTACAAGGAAATGTACAATACTATTCATATTACTTAAACTATTCACACAAGACAAATTCGAACATCAACGAACCTAATTTGCGATGGGTTAAATCCACTGAGGAGGGAATTGTACCTGTGATTCAAAGACAGCCTACGTTGTGCAGCACTTTGAGCATTTCTTTTTGGAAATTGCGCTTTATAAAAATAATAATAATTATTATTATCATCATTATATTATTATTACAAAGCGGGAGCGAATGACCGAGGCCGTTACAGACCTGCATGGCGGTGACGACGTTGGCGATAGCGAGCGTGTCGTTGAAGGCCACCTGGGCCGCCCGCGTGTCTCGGAACGTGTTGAAGGACTGCGACAACTCGACGAGGGCGAGGACCATCAGTCCGACGACGGGTACCATGAGAATGAACATCAGCTTGACGGTCTGCCGCGTCTGGTTCTGGTCGGACCGCAGCACTTTCTCGTCTAGTTCGTCCAGGACGGTCACCTTGGCTCGGCCGCGACTGCTGCAGCAGAAGGTGCGCCCGGGCAGGCGTTTCTCGCTCATCTTCTCTCCTCGGTTTGACAGGGTCCGTCCGCTCTGACGACTCAACCCCTGCGGAAATCACGAAACGTACACGTGCGATAGTGCATCGTACCAACGTATCGGTGTTCAATGAACTATATACTGGTATACTGCAAAACGAGTTGTGTATTTTTTTCAAGCGCCAAAAACGTAAATTTGGACACATTAAGATTGATTAGAAACTATAAGAATATAGGGAATAGTGGCAGGGAAACTATAAGAATATAGGGAATAGTGGCAGGGAAACTATAAGAATATAGGGAATAGTGGCAGGGAAACTATAAGAATACAGGGAATAGTGGCAGGGAAAAGAGAAGCAGAGGAAAACCACGACAAAGATGGGAGAAAGCCATCACAGACGCCTTTGGAATGTGGAGGTAGAATAGCTGATAACCGAATAACCGAAAGACATCGGATACTGACGTCATCAACAGGCTGTGTCCACTTTAGACTCTCATCGGACACTGACGTCATCAACAGGCTATGTCCACTTTAGGTTCTCATCGGACACTGGCGTCAACAACAGGCTATGTCCACTTTAGGCTCTCATCGGACACTGACGTCATCAACAGGCTATGTCCACTTTAGGTTCTCATCGGACACTGACGTCAACAACAGGCTATGTCCACTTTAGGCTCTCATCGGACACTGACGTCATCAACAGGCTATGTCCACTTTAGGCTCTCATCGGACACTGACGTCATCAACAGGCTATGTCCACTTTTAGTTCTCATATGCATCGTAAACACAACACGTTCACTTTATTGTTTCTTTTACTATTTAAGTATTTTTAACATAGAGATTTTTTTAAATGCAGTAACATACATAAATTAATGGATTGTTACATTATTACTTGTTATAGCAAAGAGGAAACCGAGTCTTACGAACTCTCTCTCTCTCTACCCCCTCTCTCTCTCCCTCTCCCTCCCTCATCTCTATCTCCCCCTCTCCTCCTCTCTCTCTCTACCTCCCTCTCCTTCCCTCCCCTCTCTTTCTCTCCCCCGATCTCCCCCTCTTCCTCTCTCTCTCAACCCCCCTCTCTCTCCCTGTCTCTCCCTCCGTCCTTCTCTCCATCCCCCTCTCTCTATCTCTCTCTGCCTCCCTAACTGTACCTCTCCCTCTAGTTCTCCATATCCTTCTTCCGTCTCTCCTCTCTCGCTCTTTGAATCCACAGAAAATGTGGAAGAACCTACCAGCTGAAGATTGTCTAGCACATATATTGAGTTTTAACCAATGCGTTCGCACGTGGTTATCGGAATTGGAAACGTGTTTTAAAAAGGAGACAAGTAAATAAAATATACCTAATGACAATTGGATTTAATTTTTATTTTTAAGAAACAGCTTTAGAAAGACAATCCGGTGGGCAAAAAGTAAAAAGTGGTCGAAAGGTTGCTGACTAGATTAATGTTTTGTCTACGATACTCCACCACTTTTCACGCCTCTTTGTGGCAACATATTTCATTATTAAATTAAGCCATCGCTACAAGATACAATTTTTTTTTCTTTTATGCAAATTGGTAAATGTTAGTTTTTAATAAAGTAAATAAATTACCTGTGCTGGTTTGAACTGGTTTGAACTGGTTCGGCGCTGAAGAAAAGCTGAACGACGACTGTTATGACATCACTGGGCAAGGCAGATGCGAGACTTCGACATTAATGTGTTAGGTAGGCGAGGCGGGGTCACACTTTCTCCATCTGCAACATACACGTACAACGTACATGTACAACGTACATGTACAACATACACGTACAACGCCCTGTAGTCGAGTCGGGACCGACCAATACGTGCTTATGAACGCTGTGGAAAGGTTACTGTGTACATAATGCCTATATAAACAATGCCTTATCTCCTCAGAGAATAAGCCGTATTTCCGCAGAACCGCAAATGATATGAGAAATTATCTAATCCACTAAAAAGTGTTTTGCTATCCGCGGTTCTTATAACTCCGTTGACTTCTGGCGAGATTCTTGCGTAAATATCTCGTCCTCGTGTGTTTTGAAGTTCTTGCCGCCGACAAGTCCTGGGCGCACGGGATGCTGGTTTATATTTATAACATACCTGCCACCATACGAAGCTGAAACAATTTTGTAGATGAGATAAAAACAATAAATGAAGAACAAATGCTGAACAAAAAGGAAGTTTGTCCAGGTGTGCAAGAAATGAACAACATCGAGATATCAGGGTCTGAAACTCGCTGTAATCCAATTTTTTGGCGTTGATTGTGTCTTTGGTATCTTAATATTTTTGTACCATCTCCTGGCGCAAATCGAACATGCTGACCGTAGAAGTGAATGAGCAATTCCGTAAAACCGGTCAGATGTCTGTTAGACGTAATCCAACCGCTTGGGTTTCTACAGTATTTCCTCCCGGCTCCTTCCACGAGTACACGGACCTATCCCCACGTACACGGACCTATCCCCACGTACACGGACCAATCATATCGTATACGGACAGATCCTCATGTACACGGACCATCGCTTACCTTAACGTTGGCGAAGACGTCAGGCCGACGCCTCCGAGTCTAGATTCCCACTGGATTCGACTAAACGTTCTTACAACTCGCGTCAACCTAATCCCCAATATAGCAATTAACGAAATGATCATTAAGTCGACCACTTCACCGGATGACTCATTAACATATTCTTAATTAAGTGCCCTCCAATCAAAGGCTCAATAATTCGCCACTCTTTAATGAGCCGTAATCGGCTTCCCTGTGGCTGTGTGGCAGAAAGTTGTCGACTAGTTTTCAACAGTCACGCATTAGCCACGTCAGCGTTAATTGTCATCGCTTACACACGGAGGAGAATCGATGCAAGATTGTTCGCAGCGTCGGGAGTCTACAAACAGAGCATGTTGCAGCACCAACTGCTTTGCTACTGCGCATTTGTGTTTTATTAAACACTCGACTTTCCGTGCGCGAAAATCAATATTAATTGCATTGCGGTGACACCGCGCACGGTTAGGAAGCTGGTGACACATGGTACATTGCGGTGACACCTCGCACAGTTAGGAAGCTGGTGACACATCGCACATTGCGGTGACACCTTGCACAGTTAGGAAGCTGGTGACACATCGCACATTGCGGTGACACCTTGCACAGTTAGGAAGCTGGCGACACATCGCACGTTGCGGTGACACCTCGCAAAGTTAGGAAGCTGGTGACACATGGCACATTGCGATGACACCTTGCACAGTTAGGAAGCTGGTGACACATGGCACATTGCGGTGACACCTAGCACAGTTAGGAAGCTGGTGACACATCGCACAGTTAGGAAGCTGGCGACACATCGCACATTGCGGTGACACCTCGCACAGTTAGGAAGCTGGTGACACATCGCACATTGCGGTGACACCTCGCACAGTTAGGAAGCTGGCGACACATCGCACGTTGCGGTGACACCTCGCACAGTTAGGAAGCTGGTGACACATGGCACATTGCGATGACATCTTGCACAGTTAGGAAGCTGGTGACACATGGCACATTGCGGTGACACCTAGCACAGTTAGGAAGGTGGTGACACATCGCATCTTGCGGTGACACCTCGCACAGTTAGGAAGCTGGCGACACATCGCACGTTGCGGTGACACCTCGCACAGTTAGGAAGCTGGCGACACATCGCACATTGCGGTGACACCTAGCACAGTTAGGAAGCTGGTGACACATCGCACATTGCGGTGACACCTTGCACAGTTAGGAAGCTGGTGACACATCGCACATTGCGGTGACACCTTGCACAGTTAGGAAGCTGGTGACACATCGCACAGTTAGGAAGCTGGCGACACATCGCACATTGCGGTGACACCTCGC